>JARHVA010000002.1:5460000-6060000 GCA_037957365.1 Torreya grandis
AAGTCACAAGTGAATTCATTTGGATCACCAAGAAATCACCTTTAAAGCTTAGACATACTATTGTATATCAAAACACACATCTAAGCTATTCTACCCTATTCATCTGTATTTGAAAATCAATCATAGGATCAGTCATACTTCATGCCTGAAGAATTCAAATAATGTTCCATGAGCCATATTTTGCAAGGTACAAGCTAGATAATTGCATGCACTCACATAAAACATTTTACACTATTGTTCACACACATATCAACTTATAGGGGCAAAATATATAAGTTTGATGTCTTCCTTATAATATTGTCTATGTAGGTAGTGATCATTGATAGAGGGGTATTTGAGGTCAGCTTGACATCGTGAGCTCACTAACTTATTTTTGGCAAGGTAACCTAACCTAAGGTGGAGAGATAGGGTTTGAACTATAAATAATGATACAGAGCCTACGCTTGATATCCAAATACATCAAATGAAAGGAGATAGAAAAACTAGAAATACCTTAGGTGGTCGTATCTTGACACAACAAATATTTTTTAAAACATAGTTACATCGAGATTCAGACAGTATTGTTGACACAAATATCCATAGGTCAACACAAGTGTCTAGGCAACCCAAAAGAATATTTCAAGAATCTGATGACTAGTTCCTAAACATTAGAAAACCTATTTCCACACATGTATGTATCTCAAATCTTTCTGAACTTCATTGCATAAACTAAGTATTGTTTCTTCTTTGTGATTATGCAATTAAAATATTGCTTGGCATTGTAGTTTATATATTTAGTATTTTTTGTAATTCAACACTGAAATTGAATTATTTAATGGGCCTAAGTTTATGAATAGTTTAATTCACTCTTGAATATCTTATTCTTTTAAAACCCTTAATTCCAAAAAGGTTTAAAAATTTGGTGAACCCATCCACTATGTATTTCCATGAAAGTGCTAGTTTGCTCTAGGATTTTCACCCTCTTAAGGTATTTAATTGTTTTTTTTTTAAATTTATTATATTACATGCATTCAACCTAGGCATGGTCCTAAATTAGGTGGTGTTCCTATTGAATATATTGAGCTACCCCTTGGGCCACCTAAAATGTCTCAAGCTAATACTGTGTAAAATTTTCCTAATAATGAGAGTACCAATAATGATAATGAGCCACATCTTGTTAAAGTTATTATAGAAGATATATATGATCATGAGGATAATGAAAATGAACAAGTAGATCACGAACAAGTTAAAACTATTACATTATTCTGTGAGCATATTTAAGAAAATCTTGAAGATATTCATAAAATCATCCATACTATATTCGACACTAAAACATCTAAAAGCATTGACGAACAACCATGTGCATCTATTAATCATGATATTATATCTATATGACATCCCCACATTATTTTTTCTCTCCCTTTAAGCACAACATTACATACTACATATAGTGGGGGAACAAATTATGTGTTTAAACCATTATTCCTTGAAACTAATACAATTATTCCATGGGAACCGTTAGCGCTTCAACCCAATTACCAGTTTTAATGCATATTTAAACACAAGCATTTGCATACCTTTTGGTGAATTCTCAAACTTCAAACCATAGTGGTAAAAATATGCAATATCTTATAAAAATTATAAAACTTTTAGAAGCTAGGGTCGCCAAAATTGAGTAAATTTCTATGAAATCACCTCATGCTATTGATTCACAAGATGTATTACATAACCTTATTGCACTTGAGATATATTTTTACCCTTTTCCAACTAATTTTGTTTCAACCAAGCCACACTTTATGATGGCAAGGGTGATCCTGAGCAACATCATTGATCTTTTTATGCGGAATTCCTTGATTATGCTTCTAATGACAAACTTTTTAACAAAATTTTTCCAAGAAGTTGAAGGACAATACTTTGAGATGGTTTTATAATCTACCAATATAATTAATAAGAATGTTCGAATTCCTAGACAATCAATTTTTAGTATATATTTCAATCAACATTACTAAAAATATGTCATATGCACAAATTGCCAAGATCAAACAAGGAAACAATGAACCAATTAATGAATATGTTTTGAGATATAAGACAATGTTGGAAAAAAAGACAAATCCAATGGCAAATAAATAGCTTCAAGACATATTCAAGCAAAGATTACTTTCTTCCTTACATAAGTCTATTGTTTTCAATAAATTCAAATATTTTGATGACTTATGCCATATTGTTTGAGATAGAGATATGAAACTTATTACATTAAACAAGATTAAGTATATAAATAATACACTAACTACATCCAATTATAAGTTTCATATCAAACCAATTTATAATTTCAAACCTACTGAGGCTAAAAAGGACACAACTACCAGGGTTGATACAATGTCACAAAAAACTAATAGGCTTATATTATCCTATGTACCCAAAATATAATTGACATGACTACCTGAGTATCCTGTTTTATTACTTCTGAAGCTATTAGAGTGTCATATCATATATCTCCCGCCTCCTATAGTGGTTTATATGATTTGACCTTTACCAAAAGGATATAATGTCAATCCCTAATGTGATTATCACTAATGTATAGGGCATTATATGAACAAATGTTATAAACTAAAGCACAATATTCAATACCTTATTGATAGTGATCAACTTAAATTTGAGGATCCTCCCATATCAGGATCACAACTAAATGATCATCACAAACAAAAGATATTCAACAACACATTGCAAGATCATTCTAAGATAACTCCAGAAGTGAAAATGGTATATCATGAAATCCTCCTCCATCACCTTATGGGAACCCATTAGATGGGATTATTGGTAAATTTACACATGAGATACATCTTATGATTCTGAAACCTATTTCAATTTATTATAGAGATATTGTGGATGATGACTGAGATCTTCATTCCTTATATATTAGGGCATATATTGATTATCAACCTATACATAGTGTTATGATTGACAATGGTGATATATATATATAATGTATGTACCATGACATTTATAATACATTTGAGATACACACATAATTATTTATTCCATTCAACTAAAATAATAAAATCATTTGATGGGAAGATACAAATTTTTGGTGAGATTGATTTACCTCTTAAGGTTGGTTCAATGCATGTGAGCACTACCTTTTTAGCTATACCATATACAAGAGTATTTTATATGTTATTGGGACATATTTAGATACATAAGATCCATGCATTACCTTCCACAGTGCATGGTTTTCTTAAGTATATTCATGCCAACATGGTAATTATAGTTTTTGGGGTTCCATATGAACATCCTTTGCAATAGGAAAATTTT
The DNA here is from genome assembly GCA_037957365.1 of Torreya grandis. Taxonomy (NCBI): domain Eukaryota; kingdom Viridiplantae; phylum Streptophyta; class Pinopsida; order Cupressales; family Taxaceae; genus Torreya; species Torreya grandis. The sequence goes on from JARHVA010000002.1 coordinate 5,463,292, forward strand.
GTTCTACAATAGTTGATTATACAACATACTAATGTTAATCATGCACGAAAGGGTAAAAAACATGCAATACACTTTCCTAGGCACCCCATATCTAAGATGCCTTTTCATCAAATATCTATAGTTGAATCTTAGAGATCCTCATTCACACCTCCATGGCCTAGCCATTTATATACATTATAACACCATATTTAAAAATAGGTAACAAGGTCTACTATTACACCAAGGAAATTACATATCACAAAATAGTGGGTTCTATAAACCATTACACCTTTTATTACTACTTTACAACCATAAATTTCTATGATAAATACACAAAGTATCATAGATTCCACATATTGAAATTTGGCACATATACATGATAATTAGTTAGCACGACCAATTTATTATACCACATTAAGAGTATAGAACACTATAAAAACATCCCTTAGATGGGATCATTGGCTATCACTCTCTTTCCAAACATTCCAAAAAAATTCAAAAATTTGAAACAATAAAATATTCTAGAAAATATAAAAACATTCAGCTAAATAAAAAAACCAAAAAATATCTAGCATTTCACATGCATTCTAGCTTTTCCATATGTTGTTTACTTTATGTTAGTATATATCATATCATTTATATAAACACATATGTTTCATAGGTACTTGAGTTTGATTTAGGCATACATTAGACCCATGATATCTCAATCATGCATATGTTTTACCTTTCCTCTTCCTACATGATACACTACATTTGGGGGTGTCTTATTTATATATGATCATGATTGACATATGTTATATTGTTCTATAATCATATGCCATTATATTACTAAGCTTATATATTTTACACATGCCTATACTCATGTTTTTATCATGCATAGTGTATTTGATATGTTATTCTACATGACATTTTGTTAACACATATATGCAGGGACTAATATGACATGCTTATGATATTTGTTTATATCTCATTACTTCATCTATTTACATTCACTTACTTAATTGTACCTATTGTTTGCTTCTTTGTCTTGATTTTGGAACATTTGAACATGTCCCTTTGATTTTTGGCCATAGTGCCCTAAGTGTTTTTTGTTTATTTAGTGTGTGGACATTTGCACATGGCATCCACTTGAGTGAGTGATATTTGAACATGCCCCTTGTTTACATTCATATTGGACCCCTCTTTGTGTGACATTTGAGTACCCTTGTGTGTGTGCTTGATTGTTTTTTGATATTTTTGTCTTCTAAACATTTCCATGATTCATATCATGCACATTAGGTATTGTTATGTATTCATATTGTGAGCTTAATTGATATATATACTTCAACATGACACTACTATATGCTTCTTTACTACATGATTCATATAGATACAACTTAGTTGTATTATCCTTTTGAGATAAGGGACTTATCACCTTTTTAATCCCTTCACCTCAAAAGGGGGGAATATCAGTGGGGGCATGTCACAGAATACATGATTTCACATACATACAATTGATAAAATGGGTAGAATTTGATTTAGTTTACATGATTCATATATACATTTGGGACATAATTCAATGAATTGGGCACAAATTTGAGACAAATATTTTTAATTTGTGATAAATATTATACACATATTATAAATCATAGGTTACATTTTATTAGACACTTCATCTTGAGACATATTTGAGGTCCACATGCACCAAATTACATATACACTTTAAGATTATACACACATTTATGAACCAACCTTACCAAGATGCAATGTTTGGGACTTTATCCATCTATAGTAGTTGGTTATTTTTATTAGTGTGATTGATATTATGTGACCTCAATGGACTTGGAACTATGATTATATTATTACAAGTTGATATGGTTACACCATTTGGCTTGGGTGAGATTGGCTAAATTGTTTATACTTGAGTTGTGTGATTGAGATTTTATATTCTCGATAAACTAGGAATAATTCATCATTATACCAAATTAGGGGAATGATCACCCTCCAAATTAACCTATTCACATCTCTAAGGTTCATTTTTGAACCTCTATTCAATGATTTAGCTAGGAAACATCTCTACCAAGATAAAATACCAAGGGAGTTGCTTTTAAAAGTAAATAATGAAGGAAATAACATTGCTAATAATCTTATACATGTGGATGTACCCATGAATGTCTATAGGGGAATTTAATGTGCATAAGATAATTCGATGACTTAGGTATTATGAGGAAAATCTTAGGGGTTCTAAGGAAAACATCTAGAAGGGCTAAAGCTTCTTGTAGATAGCCAAAACACAACACACTACTATAGCTCTTACTAGTTTATCTAGGAGAACAATGACAATAGGTTCAACTAGAGTGAGGCAAGAGAAATATAAGGGGTTTTCTAAATATAATTGAATCTAAAATTCAAACAAAGGTTAAAAAAATGAAAGAGTTTGGGCTGATTTGTAGGTTGGTGGATTTGTGATCTTTATGGAAAGAATTGAAGGTTTTGACAGGTCTTTTTTCATCTTGTTTTAAATTCTTGGGAGGATAGATTAGTGTCCATAAATGGAATCACTCTAGACATCACTAAAGAACTTATCTCCCATGTGACTAGCCTAGTAATTGAGGAGACTAAGATTTATTACACTCTGAGAGAGTTCAAACCTGATAAAGAAGCTTTCCTAGAGGAAGGCAAGCAATTGGAACAATTGCACAATGGCTTCGATGGGGAATCTCTTCCTAGGTCATTCATAGAGGTATATTTTAATTTAATGTAATATATTAATTTATAAGGTATATATAATGTGGTGAGATGGTCTATGTTTAGAATGCTAAACTATTTTAGACATGGACTACCTTTTAGTCTTCCTTTCTTTATCCTCAAATCTATGGAGGTATCTATACTAAAATTCAAGCATGGAAATTAATCCACTTTGAGGCATGAGGGATTAATTTTACTTATTTTAAAGTACTCTAAATGCATGAATAAAATTATGCTTGGACATCTTTCAGAACTAGAAAGAGAAACCTGGAGATATTAGGAAGATTAAATTTTTTTGGATCAAGTATCTAGGAAGCCCGAATAGGGTCTCAAGGAGTAAGAAGAACTTTGTTGAGAATGATAATGTCACTAGGTTGAAAATAAATGAAAAATACTAGGATAACATTAAAAATTGACTCATAAGTGTGTTGAAAACCCTAGGACTCAACAAAGAAAAATAGGTGAACAAAGACATTCAGGAGGTGCAGAATAAAAGGGGTGAGGAGACTCTCATTGATGTGGATAGGGATAGTGTGGAGAAGGAAGAGCATAAGAAGGAAGTGGAGAAGTAAATAGAATAGTATTAGGTACAAATTATAGTATAGAAATAAAAGGGGACTAGGGAGACTATAGTTCCAGAGAAAGGGGAGACATCCCTGAACCAAAAGGACCAAAATGTGGCTTTTAATAACTTAGTATCTACATTCAAAGGCAAGGAGAACATAGATCAAATCGTGGAAGAACTCAACCTTGAAAAATCCAAAATGAGGTGGTTTATGCACAAGATTATTGAGATGAAGGGCAAGTTGAATGTGATTCAACATGAAAATGTAAAGATGTCATAAATCTTGGTAGCTAAGGAGGAGGATAACCAGATTAAGGGTCTAAATTTTAGAGTGGAGATCTTAGAACATGCTAATGAAAATCCACATAATAATATTAGTTTTCTTGTTAATTGCATCAAATTTGAAATGTATGAAGGTATTCAAAATGTTTAAAATCTTTGGACACATATCAAAGAACTTTTTGAACCCAACTATGTAGGTAAAGGTAAGGGCAAAAGGGGTAGAGACGTGGTTCTCATTACACTATAGATCATGAAAGCTTATTGATGAAAATTGATATGAATATCAAGAAGATGAAGACATGATAGGGAGATGTGTTTGGAATCATGGAATTAGATTAGTGTCTTTGTTGTGTTGTGGTGATATCAGGGTTGTTTTGTAGTAATTTTTGGACTATGCTAGTCCTTGTTTTCTTTATGGCTTGGATAGCTTGTTATTTCTTTTGTACTTGAAATTATCCTAGGGTTTAGGGACCATAGTTAAAAAAAATCCCCCCCTTTAACCTGAATTAAAAAACTAGATAAAATACCAAGGGGAAACATGGTTGTATTGACACATATGTGTATTCCTTTCGTGTTCTATTTATTTCAAGTGTTTGCAAATTATTTAATTTTTGATTATATGTACTAATTACACTAGTAACATGCCCTTGGTTTCAATTCATTCACATATAACCAATTCAAGTGATCTCAAGAAAAGATAGAGTGTGTTTTACACACCACATTACACTTTATTTACTTTAACCTAGTACTTTCATATTTATGCCTTACTAGATAAAAGGGGGGCAAATGTAGATGCTTAAATCTGCATTTATATGTTCAACTGGTCTTGTATACTTGAAAAAAATATTAGGGATGTAACTTTAAGTTTGACCTTCCTTTCAATAAAAAGGCTCACATTCGTCACATCACTAGGTTTAATTACTTATTTATTAGTTTGATCTTGATTAATATGATCATCTAGATCACATAGTGAAATGACAAAACCCTAACTTTGTATCTTTAATATAATCTTGGGGGAAAATAGGTTAGTGGGAACATAATGTTGAGATGACCTCAATGACCCCATTTTTAAAGGGCACTTCCTACATATCAAATAATCTAGAAGAGGACCTCAAACTCATGTAGTTCTCCCTTACGTGTTGGCTTGTGTGTGAATCATGCAACGTGTAAAGTAAGTAAAATAGTGACCTAGCTTGTAACTTGGATAATATGACTTTATGACTACTCCTTTAGTACTTCAAACTATAGCTGGGTTGTTCCCTTGACTGATATTAGAATAGGGTAGAATAGGAAATATTTTGATAAATTGAGTGTTTCTTGAGTGCTCTTTTGGTTTGATTGCTAGGTCAGGAATAAATGAGGATTGATATTGTATTTATACCAATATTATCGAGAGATAAATTGCATTAAATCACTTAGGATGACCATTTTGATACATTTCATTTGTAAATTGGATGACTTTAGGGCACTAGACACTTTCATCAGGCTAGGATAGTAACATCAACACTATTTTTTATCCTAAATGTTAGTATCCAAGGACAAGTAGAGCAGGCACATGATTAGAACTTAAAGAGGTATAAGATAAGTACATTTTAAGCATTTTAGGCAAGATGGGATTTCTAGGTAATCAATATAATTCTGGTCAGACTAAGAGATAGGCCAAGGGGCATAAGATAGAGTAGATGTGAGGTTTGTGGAAGTAAGGCATGTGTAGAACTAAGAGGAACAACCATGGTCATGAGTTTTCCAAGTGTTCACGACTAAGGTTCTACATAATCACAAAATATCATCTACATTTCCCCCCATGTAATATATTAATGAAATTTCTAGTTTAAAATAAAGGAATAAGTACCTAGGTGTGTATACACACCTTATATTTGCTTGAGTTAAATTTGGCTAATTTTATAGAGTGGGATTTAAGTGATTTACTGGTGACTGACCTGAAACCAAGAGCATGTTACAATTTATAATCAATGCATATAATCTGGGTCAAAAGCACTTAAAATGGATTAAAATTGAAATAGCAAGGTTTAATACTACACATGTGTGTCGATGTAACCACTTTGCCTATTAGCAAGTTGTTTTTGAAAAAGATGTATCATTGTAAGGATCTAAAACTAAGATTATAATAAATATAGATAAATCTTTAAAATGAATATATCCAAGGAGAGATAAAAAGAGGTTGGATGGCACATGCTTATAGTTTAATGTGTTCAAAGCATTGGTAGAAGGTGAAAGTGGCCCAAGGGTTTAAAGTTTTAATGTATGGTGAGTAGGCCTAATTGTTTTAGATCTCATCAAGACCTAATGGTGGTTTGGGGTTAATGAGGTAATGGTTGAGCTAAGGAGTGTGGGATTCTTACATGTAATATGTATGAATATTTATTTCAAAGGTATAACAAATATAGTAAGCTTCTTCACCAACTAAGATGGGTTAGATGAGTGTATGGTATAAATACTAGGCATAATTGGCCTATTTAGATTAGAGTTGAGAGTGCATGGAGCCAAGTAAAGGAGAGAAGCTTTGAAAGAGAAGGTATAAGTCATTGAGGACCAATAGAGAGTGAAGATTATTAGTCATGCTTGTTGGATCAAGGTGAACACATAGGTCATTAGACCTAATGAGCCTAGAAGAGGCAGATTAAGTGAGTAAGCCCTAAAGGCTGATTGAGTGAGTGTGCTTAGTGGATGGATTAAAGATCAAAGCAAGTTGATGATTGTGTGCATGACTTATAAGTCATGTTTTTTATGTTGTGATAGAGTTGTAGGTTTTTTTGATTGTGTGTGTGCTAAGAAGTGAAGAGTGATTCAAAAGGGTGTTTTGAATGCATTGTTTGTGTGTACAAATTTGTGAGAGTGTAAAGGGGAAAGATAATAAGTAAGAGTTCATCATTAGGAATAGAAGACATCAGATCATAGGTGGAGATTAGATCAAGGTATCTGGGTTGGTGCTTGGTTGTCTAGGGGGTTAGTTCCTCCTTGTGGGATGGGTGTCTCACTAAATTAAGGGATGGATGTTCCATGATCAGTTGGTGGTGGTCTAAATGTTGAATCTTGTCTTTATATGACTGTAGTCCATCTTACAAGGTTCAATGGGTTTTATCTCCCAAGAGGGTTTCTCACATATATCATGTGTTATGTGATTGATCTTGATATATCTTCCTTGTGCATTACAATGGTTAATTTTTATGCATCATGATTATATGTTTTGAATGTTTAAGAGTTTGGAATTGAATTGGATTATCTAGCATCAATGATTCACCTCCCCTCTCAATGATTGTACCTTTAACAATTGGTATTAGATCAGGACCTTCTATGCAAATTTAACCTTTTGAAGATGATCCAAGATACACTATGGGTGAAAAAATCATCATGTTTGATGATGAAGTTTGCTATAATAGTGAGAAAGAAGAATTTGATCTATAAGCTGAGCTCATGAGTGCACTTGGTGAACTAAAAGAGAAATAAAAAAATCATAAAATGAGGAATATGATCAAAGGTCTTGAAGTGCAAGTTAGATCTTTTGAGGGGAGTTTGTCAAGAAAATTCATGAGAGAGGAAAAGGAGAATCAAGAACTGATCAAGTTTATAGAAGAGCAAGCATGTAGATTGAAAGATGACATGGTCAAAAGGGATAAGGAGGATAAGGAGACCATCAAAGATCTTAGAATTCAATTATAGGCTACAAGTTCAAGCATGAGGTCTAAAGAAGATGAATGTGTTTAATTAAAGGATAATATTATTTCCTTGAAGGATGAGTATAAAAAGGTCATAATCAAGATAGGCAAGATTGAATAAGAATAAAAGAGATCAAAACACGGCAAAGAGGATGGTAGCATGAAACACAACAATTCAAATCAAGTCAAAGGCAAAATGAAGAAGCCAATTAGACAACTAAATGATTCAAGGTATGACAAATCTTTTATGGTCTATTATTTTGTTTGTCATATTGTTGGTCATAGGACAAAGGACTATGTAAGAAGAAGCAATAAGTCAAATGAAGATCACTGCCATATTCAAATAAAAGGTATGAATGATCTTGTTTGTTTTAGATGTTATAGAGTCAGTCACATTGCTAGGTATTGCAAGAACATGTTGAATGAGTTTTCAAATCAAAATAAGGTGTATCGAGCTCTTAGTGTGCAAGGAAGAGGTCACAAATGGTTGTGGAAACCTAAGCATGTTAGTAGAGATTAGACTAAGACCAAAGATGTTTTTTTTGCCATGATAGACATGAAGGAAAGTCAAGAATTTCCATTATATGCATTTGTTAATAAGTCTTAAGCAAAGAATAAAGTCAATGACACATTCAAAGTCAATTTGATGATGCGGTAGGACTACAATTCAAATAAAAGTATGGAGATATGGGTGTCTCTTGAGTTTTGGGAATTTTAGTCTCACTATGTCAAAAGGGTGTCTCTCTCGAGGCTTCAAGGAGACACTTTAAAAAAATAATAAGCATGGTGGTTGCTTGTTGGGTCTTGGCTGGTGTTGCACGATAAGAAATCCATGAAGGTGAGTTACTTTATCAATTTGAGGTATGAAAACCAAAGTACAGTTGTGTCTTCCTTTATGTTGATTCAATTCATAAGTAGTCAGGTTATGATATGCAAGAGATAGTCCTTGGTGTAAAGAGATAGGTCTTTAAGGGCTAAGATTGTGAAGATGAGTTGTAGTAGAAGAAAGGTATGGATGCAATCAGATTTCATCCATAGTTGGTCTCTTCAGGTAGCTTGATCTAGTGTAGTGCCTTGAAAGTACTTGGGAGCTTGGCTTCAAGTGAGTCAATCTGCATTGTGTTTGTTCTTGTTGTTATGATTAGTAGTATTGTGAATCTTGAGAGAAGACTTGTGGGCCCTAGAAGTTCAGAGATTGGTATGGATTTAGGGAGAGCTAACTCAAGTGTCTTGAGTGTGGTATGATATTTTGACATGTTTATTATGAGAAAGATGTGTTAAGTATTAGATCTTGATTATATATGTGGTCATGATCTAGGGTGGAAATTTTATGAGATGCTTCAGTTTAATAAGCTTCTATTGTTTGGTATGCTTCATCATCTGAAGTGGAGTAGCTCAGTTAAAGGTGTGAAATCAAGGATGATGAGTTGTCAAGATATTCTATTGCATATAAATATTGAAGACAAGGTTGTTATGAAGTGTGAATAAGATTGGCACAAGTGTAATCCATGAGGTTTCATGTATTTATTTGGTTAAAAGACTCAATTATGGTCATTTATTGAGTGTAACCATTTTTGTTAGTACTCACTACCTAGTGAGTGTCAATCGTGCAAATTTGATGATTTTTGGGTCCTGGAAGACAAAAGAGAGTTGAGATCAGTTGAGTTTGGTTTGTTAAAAGGAATGAGGTGGATTGGTGATGCCAAAAAATATTGTCGTGATCATTTTTTGGTGTTTTGGCATGTTGACTGCTATATATGCAAGGTCTACAGGCCGGGTATGGATATTTATGAAGAATTGTAAGTTATCAAGGTGTATTAGTGAGATAGAAAGGTGTGTTAACCTCATTCAAGTGTGTTCCAAGTGATTTCAAGTTTTGAAGGTCTTTCATGTGTAATTGGAGTATTTTGTTTGATCTCAAGTTTCCCAATTTGTACTTAAGGGTATGCAGGTCACAAAAGCATGATATAGGAATTATGGGTTCCCCAAGGATTCTAAGCACAAAATTTGGTCCATAAGTGTTTATTGATTACCTCTAGGTGTGAAAAACATTTTAGAGATGGGCGTAGACCAGAAGGTGGTGTGTTGATCGAGTTTAACTTATAAACCCAGTATTTTTACTCATGTTGGAAAAATGGTTTTCATAATGATTTGAGATATAAGGTTGCTTAATCAATTGAAATGGCCAAATTGGTGCTCAAAAATTCTTTCACAATATTCTTTATGTTCATGGTTGGTTCCATGGAGGAGGATTTATTCAAATAGAGGGCTAATTGGCTAGTAGGTTTGTGAAAGAAGTATGTTGCAGAGGAAGAGATGAGTGTTTATTTTTTTCATGCATGAGGGGCCATATGAGATTGATCTAGATATGAAATTTCAATCCATGAAAGTTCATACATAGAAATTATGGGTTCTACAAAGTCCAGGTAGGGCTATAAGGCCTCTAAGCAAGGCTAGTATGAATAAGTGGAATTTTTGGTTTTTTTTTTCCAAAATACCAAGGTGATAAAATAGTTTCTAAGCTCAAATGACTTATGGGGAGTTCCATATTAAATGTTTTCAAGGTAGGTTCATGGAGTTTCTGATGTTCATGCATGTTTTGTCTTCATAAAAGTTATGTATGATCAAAGAAGAGTGTAGTCATGGAACATGTTTGAGAATCTCAAAGTAAGAATAGGTACGCACAATATTAGGGGGATTTTGTATCATATATTATATGTGTTCCTTTCTTGTTATTTTTATTTTAAGTCTTTTCAGGTCTGCATAATTAAGAGTTGAGCCCACTTTGTCATTATGTCAAAGGGTGAGAAAGTGCTTGAAGAGAGAGACAAAGTATATGCATAAGATTTGTATTAGTGTTGAAATAAATGAAAAATGGGGATATTATTGGATATTTTTCAATTATGTCTCCAAGGTGACCATGGTTGTTGATGAGGTGTCATGTGTGTTAGATTGACAGTGACAAAGTGTGCTTCACTGTGCTTCACTGTTCCTACATGGTTCTTCAATGTTTGACTCAATAAGGTAATTTATGGATGATATTGATGGTATAAACATATTTAAAAGACATATGTGATGTTATTATTTCTTATAGTGCTTATGGAAGTGAACAGAATTCATTAGAGTAGTCATATGAGTGTCTAGGTTCAAGTAGTCTTCTAGACAAATAAAACTGAGTAATTTGCACATGTGAAGGTTTAAATATAAAATTGATAAATGGATGGATTAAAATATGTGAGGGGATCTTATGTTTCAAATTTTATGTCTGGACATTGATCATATCAAAAGTTATAATAGTGCAAAGTTGGCCTCTCAAACAGAGTTCACTAAGTTCCCATACTTAGACTAATTTGCATTATCAAAGATCTACGGTGAGCATATAATTAGATCAGAGATATAATAGAGATAAATTAATCTTAATATATAATGATCCAATGGCATTTTTCAAATTCAAATAGTCAATATTTCATGTGCTAGTGACATGTGTCACAATCATGGAGTTGGAGCAGTAGATTTAATGATGAGCATGAAACTTATCAGATAGAGATCAATGGTGAGCACATGATTTTAAAGATTATGATATAAAAGAGAGTAATGATTCAATAAGTCAATATAGTTCTTATAATTCACCTAGGTATTATAATTGGTGGAAGTTCATTGGAAGACTGACTGCAGGGTATGCAGAGGGCACATGGGGCTGCCAAGTGGCTTGATTACAAAAGCGTGAATCGAAGATCAACGACGAGCATTACAGGTTAAAGTTAAGATAATTATGAGGATATTTATGATTCATATTTTTTTTAAAATTTCCATGGAGTTTGAGATGATGATAAAGTGTTTGATGCTTAATTTTTACATAGTGATCGTTGGAATTTGAATATTCAAATTAACAAAGAAAAACTAGTGCTAAGTATTTTGCTTATATATTTTGATATAGGATGAATTTGAAGATGATGTAAATTGAAAAGTTTAAAATTAATTAAATTAAAATACATAAAATTTTATTAGAATATTTTAATTTTTGTATAGTTTCATATATTGATCTCCAAAGTTGACTGTGTGTTTTGACCATGTTCTGCAAGTAACCTGAGAAAGGTAATTGAAGAGTTATTGATAGTATTTTGATGTTTAAAGATGAAATATCTATTGAAGAGTGTTAAATAATACATGAGGACAATATATGTGGTGTTTTTAGGTTTTACCAATCCATATTTAGTGTGAAAAATTGCTTATAAGTTGACTATATTTGTTAAATGCACTAGCAAATTGAGTGACCATGTTACAAGAGTAAGTTGGAAGAGTCATAAGCAAAATTAAAGAAGAAAATAAGTATGTATATGTCTTATTAGTCTCAAATATTGATGATAATTTATTGGATGTCATGATATTCCCTTGATCATATATGAAGAGTCAAAATAGCTTGACTATATATGACTAGTTTGAGTGGTCATTTTGAGAGAGTTGTTTTTAGTGCTTAGAGCTTGTGTTGAAGTGTCTAAATCACATGGAAGTGTTGTAGAGGTCATAAAGGGTTAACCCATGTGATATAATCATATTTATATGTGAAATACTTGAGTTTTTACTTCATAAGTTTGAGACTATGTTTTCTATATATGAAGGCCTTAAGAGTAAGGAGACCTAATTGGTAGGTTCGAGTGTTGAATTAGTGTTATAGGTGGTATGGACCCATATGAGAGTTATAAAGGGTATATTTAAGACAATTTTTATGTGTTCAAATAATTTTTAGAATCTAAAAGTGGCATAAGGAGTTGAATTTGTTACATATGGGTGAGTAGGCCTAATTGTTTTAGATCTCACCAAGACCTAATGGTGGTTTGGGGTTAATGAGGTAATGGCTGACCTGAGGAGTGTGGGATTATTACATGTAACATGTATGAAGACCTATTTCATAGTTATAAAAAATATGGTAAGCATCTTGGCTAACCAAGATGGGTTAGATGAGTGTATGGTATAAATACTAGGCATAATTGGCCTATTTAGATTAGAGTTGAGAGTGCATAGAGCCAAGCAAAGGAGAGAACCTTTGAAAGAGAAGGTAAATTTAATTGAGGAAAAATAGAGAGTGAAGATGATTATTCATTATTTTCAAATCAAGGTGATGAAGGTGCAAACATAGGTCTTTTCACTTAACGAGCCTAGAAGATGCAGATTAAGCGAGTAAGCCCTAGAGGCTAATTGAGTGAGTGTGCTTAGTGGATGGATTGAATAAAAGAGTAGGTTGAGGATTGTGTGCATGACATATAGGTAATTTTATAATGTTTTGATATATTTTTTGTAAGTTTTTTGATTGCGTATGTGCTAAGAAGTGAAGAGTGATTCAAAAGGGTGTTTTGGATGCATTGCTTATGTGTGCAAGTTTGTGAGAGTGTAAAGAGGAAAGAGAGCAAGTAAGATAAGTTCATCATTAGGTGTAGAAGACATCAGATCAAAGGTGGAGATGAGATCAAGGTATCTAGGTTGGTTCTTGGTTTCTTAGGGGGTTAGTTCCTAGATGAGATCAAGGTATCTAGGTTGGTTCTTGGTTTCTTAGGGGCTTAGTTCCTCCTTGTGGGATGGGTGTCTCACTAAATTAAGGGATGGATGTTCCTTGATCACTTGGTACTGGTCTAAATGTTGAATCTTGTCTTTACGTAACTGTATTCCATCTTGCAAGGTTCAATGGGTTTTATCCTCCAAGATGATTTCCCACATATATCATGTGTTATGTGCTTGATCTTGATATATCTTCCTTGTTCATTGCAATGGTTAATTTGCATGCATCATGATTGTATGTGATGAATGATTAATAACTTGAAATTTAATTTAATTATTTGGCATCACTAATTCATCCCCCCTTCAATGATTATACCTCTAAAAAAATGTGTATCATAATCATATAACTATGTGCTTTGGTCGATTCAAAAAATTGTGTAAGTATGGAGGACATGATCCTAAAGCATGCCCCACTATATATGGAGAAATATGAAACTAATATAAGTACCAATGTGGAGGACCTGTTTAAAAAACATACCCCAACTATAAACTAGAGATGTTGAATACTGAGTAGGTGTGGATAACATGCTTCCAAAACATACCTCCACTAAATCTATGAATTGACATAATAAATGAATGTGGAGAACATGCTTCTAAAGAATTCCCCCATTGAATATTAAAATTATGAATGTGTGGAATCCATGTCATCATGACATTCCCCCACTAAATCTACAAATTGGTGTAAGTACCCTATATTGTGTGAGTGTGGAGAACATGCTTCTAAATCATGCCCCCACTAAATATGAGAACTATGAATATGTGGAAGCTATGTCACCCTTACATTCCCCCACAAATATTCCCGACCCCCCCCCCCCCACCCCGCCCACTTTAGGTGATTTAAAAATAGTACCTGGTAGTTATCTCACCTCAAAATGGTAAGACAACTATAAATCTATGAATGTAACCATGTAGCATATAGAAGGAAACATGTCTAGGTAAATGTATCATTGAAGCACATAGAACTAATGTGATCACATGTAGGCATAAGATGCATAATAAATATCATGGAAACATCTAGATATTAATAATAAAATAATCACACACACAAGAGCAATAAAAAACAAGTCAAAAGGTAATGGTCCAAGGAGACCATAAATAAGGGGCATGGTCAAATACCATGAAATCAAATGGACCTAAGTTAGTCAAATGTCCATAAAATTTAGGAATGACATATTCAAATGTCCATATAATTTAATGACATATTCAAATTTCCATATAATTTAATGACATATTCAAATTTCCATATAATTTAATGACATATTCAAATTTCCAATAATGAAATCATAGGCACAAGGGCCGAATACAATGGAGCATATTCAAATGCTTGAAAAATCAAGACAATAACAAGGTAAAACACTTAAGGAAGTGTGTAAAGGAAAATCATAAACAACTAGCATAAACATGTCATAGTGGCCCATGGATTGAATGTGTTAAGTATATAACATACCAAGTACCCTATTTAATTTATAATCATGGGCAGTAGACTTGTGTAGGTGCATATGTAAGCTCAAACATGATAGTGTAGAGTGATCATCAAATCATATTACCTGTGTGTATCAAGATCATAGTATATGGATACCATCAAAATCTTGGTGACATGATTATAAGGATGGCCCAACACCCAAAAGTGTATCATGTATCTATGTATGCCTGGGTATGTGAATATAGGAGTAAATGATATGCTAGTCCTCAACATAGAACTAACACATAGATTCCAAGGAACCAATAGAATGTGTAGGTGTCAAAAGTGTTTATGGATTTTTGAATACTTTTGATTTTTTTGGAATATACAAGATAATTCTATGATCTCATCCAAAGGATAATCATAGGTATCTCCCCACTCATAACTTGGTGCAATAAATTGGTGGTACTGCAAAGAAGCATGCATAGGTGCAATATTTGTCACTATAGTATATGTGATTCTTGGCATATGTATAATAAGATTCTAGGGTCATGAAGTACTAAGAGATAGAATAGTGTTTCTTGGAACCCTTCTCTATGTACTCTATGGTTTACTTTAAATAATAATAATAATAATAATAATAATAATAATAATAATAATAATATGTTTAAGTGCTTTGGATATTTAAATATGGTGCATATGAGATGAGGATTCTGTGGAACCCACTATCTAGCTTTGATGTAAATGTATCTTAACTATTGGTTGCCTAATAAAGGGGATTGCTTGTTTCTTACCCTTTTGTGGTTTATTATCCTTAACAATATTGATAATTAACTATCTAGGTATGAATTTCTATTTTCCTAGAGGATGCTTATATGGAATACTATAAATTGTAATTACCTGATTGGATTGGATGTATTTAACTCACTCATGTACTGTATAACATACTTCTTGAAGAGTATATATCCAAGGTCATCCCAAAAACATGTCAAATACACCCATAAAATGTATAACTAAGAAAGTAATAACTACATGTGTGGGACTGCCCTATAAAGGTAGATTAATATTTCCAAGAACCTTCTAGGATGGCCCATCAAATGATTTGACTAATCTAGTAAAGGGGTGTAAATCATGATGAGTATAACCCAAATGCATAAGTAATGTCATGGTGAAAACATTTTTTCTTGCACCATTATCAATAATAAGACTGCATATGGGGTTCTTATCAAGGTATGCTCAAATGAATATAGAATGAAGATCAAAGTCATCATTCTTAACTTCGATGTCATCAAAGGAAATGATAGGTTTCTAAATCATAGGAGATATATGTCTCATGTAAGTACCAATGACCCAATATAGTGGGTGTCCATAATAGGATGGAAGAGGATATGCATTATATGACATTTGAAATCTTGGTTCCTTTTTGGAATGGTCTTGTAAAGAATTATTAAATATTTTCTACTTATGGTGATTACCAGGTTGTGAAATGGGTTCCTTTGGATGATCATCAAATGTAATCTATTGGACATTGATGAGGTCCTAAATTTTATGCTTTGAGCTAAAACATATGTTCGTATAATGACCAAGGCCTTGGTGATAGTCACAATAAGCATTTTCATCATATCCTTTGGGTAGAGGTCTATTTATATCAACCTCTATAGGAGGAAAAAGAGATATAAGATGACACTCTATCAACCATGGGATTAATGAAGTAGGAGGATCAGGTAAATGTGTAAACTATCTCCTTGGTGTATTAGATAGGACAAGGTGATTAGGTTATTGTGCAATTTTGTTAACTATGGTGGTTGTTTCCTTTTTAATCTCAGGAGGTTTTACCTTATAAATTAGTTTAATTGTAAATTTGGTACTAGATGTAGATGCATTTGGTATGTTTGATACATACTCGATCTTTTTCAATGACATAAGATTCATTTCATGGTCCCGTACAATATGGCATAATTCATTGAAAGATTGAAACTTTTTGAAAATAATGGACTTATGTAAAGGAGTAAGCAAAATTTTCTTGAATATGTCTTACAACTCCTTGTCTGCCATAAGATTGGTCATTTTGGCTAGCATTATCTTATATCTCAAGACATATTCATTAAATGGTTCATTAGTTCCTTGTTTTATCTATGTAATTTGAGCATAGGAAACCTTTTTGGTAATGTTAATATAAAATTGTTCCAAAAACTGATCTATAAGAAGTTTGAATGCTTTCACAGATTGGAGAGGTAAGTCATAAAACCACCTCAAAGCATAGTCCTTGAGGATCCTAGGAAATAATTTGGTCAAAATTTTATCATTTGAAACATAATCAAGAAATGTGGCATAAAAGGTTTAATGTATTGTGTATGATCACCCTTTCCATCATAAAATGTGAACTTAGATGCAATAAATCCAATTGACAAAGGGTGCAAAGAGATCTCAAGTGCAAGACAATTATGTAACACATTTTGTGAGTCTATAACATGTGAATACTTTCAAGCCTTTTATTAAATGTTTATAACCTTATCTTGAAAGGTATTGGTGACTTGAAGGAGTGATTGAACTATAGGCCCAATGGGATTTTGATTAGCAATTTGAGTAGTCACCATAGGGGCTAGAAACATGTTTTGAGTAGTAGTAGGCATTGAAATTAGTATTTGTGTTGAAATAATGGTAAGTTACTAATAGTGTTGGAATCACAACCATTGAGAGATGTATAGTGAATCAGTGCCCTTAAAATAATCATTTAATTTCACTTATCATTTTTTAAGCATTCAAACAAACACATACATCAACCAATGCATAAACAAGAATCCACACAAGCATACAACATATGAACACAAGAGATATGTGGAAAAAACTCATGGGGGATAAAACCAATAAACCCTATAAATGAACTATAGTTATATAATGACAAGATCCAAATTTAGTGAAGCACCAACTCCATAAGGAGTACAACCCCTACCTAGTCAAGTACCTACTCTATTAGTCTTTAACAAGCACCAATATGCAAAGAAGAACCAACCCTCTAGATGACTCAGAACCAAATTAGCCACCTATAAAATTTTATCACCTTCATAAACCTATGTTTCCTAGACAACATATGATGATTACCTTCTTCTTCTCTTCACACCCTTGTATCTCTCTCAAATAGCCTCTTAGGCTTCCTCACTCAATATGCCTCTTACTAGGCTTATTGGGTCAATTGATCTTGACATCCACATGTAAAATATCATTTATATGTTCATAATAGTCTCTCTCCCCTCTTATTATGGTACACAAGGCATCCTTGAGCTCACAAATATCCTATCTCATTTTCTTATGCAACCATTCCTCACATACACTTCAAATAGGCCGATTAGACCTTATTCTTATACCAATCACTAGATCACTCACACTCTTGGTCACCCAAGACACAAATACATTAGTTTAAATCATAAAACATGTCTTATGACATTTTACACATGAAACAATCAAAATAATATCACCATTAGGTTAGACAAACTCACTTAGACCTCTTTCTTCTTTTAGGCCTATTAGAGACCTAATGGATTAGGTCTATCCTTTCCATGGAATAACTTGAACCTCTACAGCCCAAATGGATCTTAAAAATTAACTCAAACATTTAAAACACTTAACTATAAACCTCAAACAAATGTCCTTTATGCTCAATAATTCATAAGTCTATCACTCACACCTTGACAACATAATTAGGCCTTAAAGACCTATTAGGTCTAATTACCTCAAAAACACTGTCTACAAAGATGAAGCTCATAAAAAATATAGAAAAACATTATAGGAAAAAACATATGTGGATGGAAACTTCATGACCTTAGGGTAAAAAAAATCATTACACACTCAACATAAAGTTTAAATCCTCAAACTCACTTCTATAATATGACCACTCAAAACTGTCTAAATGCTCCAAAACCTAGTCATGAATAATTGACCACCAACATCTATAAAATAACACTTCATGACTCTAAATTAACTCATAATAACATAATATACTTTAATAACATATTAATATTAATTATACTCTTCAAATCTAGGCAAATCACCTCAAACTCATCTCTGTTAGATGACTACTCAGAACTACCAATAAGCCTAAATATAGTCATGAAGTATTAGGATTATATCACTTATAATGGAACTTTAAAACAATCCATATGTATTTATATGATACCATGACATATTTATAACATCACCACATTCTTTAATCACTTCCAAAGTAGGCATAATGACTTAGGAACACTAGTATATAAAAAATTGTTAGAATCCTTAAAAACACAGTCCTGATGAATGTTTTTTTCAACTCCTATAAGGACACTTGAAAGACTTATTATGAACATGAATAGTTCCTATGTAATTTATATAACATACTCCAATATATATATAACAATTTCTAGTGTCAACTATTGGTCTTACAGACCAATCTATTGACCTTCTTTCTCACAGTCCTTACACAACTAGATAAGTCAACTTTAAGATAATTTTTTTGATATACAAAACGATATCAAAAACTTATAATAATAATGAACATGATTTAATAGTATTGAAAAACATTTTCATGTAATTGGATTCAACCCTAATCCATGACAACACTTCCCTAATCTCATTCGCACTTTTGCCTTGTTTTTCTCACTGTCTGCCTCACTAGAATTTTTAGCGATAGGTCAAATTCCATTATAAATTTAAAACATTTGAAGTATATAACCTAATAAACAACCACCATAGTAATAATACATAATTATTAAGCTTTAACCTCCATTCATTCACTTCTTTTGGTCAATGCAACGTTTGAGAACTACATAGACTTCTTTACAAATATGTTTGTAATTGATCATTTTATCTCTTCTCTCTCTAACCAATGCCACCTAGAGGTGACTGAGAGATTTTAATTCATTATCCAATCATAATACTAACCTTTACAAACCATTCTAATCACTTTTGAATCATATCTCTAACATCAGGTTCAACTTAGGGTTTTAAGGCACTAAAAACTAGTTTTTATTTTTAGTAATCATTCATAAATGATTTTGATTCAAATCCAAAACTAATGCTAGTAATATACACCTAGGAACCTTTCCCAAATATGATGAACTACTCATGACCCCATGCATAGGTTTCACATGAAAATGAGCATAAAAAAATCCTTCTTGGGTCTTCATCTCTTGATTCTACACACACAAGAGAACTTTAAACTCATTTTCATGCTTTCTACTTCAACTCAAGACCTAAAACTTCACAAAAAAACTATAAAAAACATTTTAGACCTCAAACCATGCTCACATGAGCTTAAAATCCTCCAAACTTGATCAAGATGCCTCATCATGCCACCTAGGGTCTTAAGACAAGGTCCATAAGAAGACCACTAATGAAGAACTTACCCATTTAGCTCACTTTGAGAGTCATGTAAATGACTCTACACCTTTATCTCATTCTATAACATTGTATTTCATAACTTCAAGTCTATACACATCCATATCATCATCATCATTCCTCTACAAGCCATATCTATGCTCAAGAACTAGTACATCTAGCATACCTACTGGGCATCATACCAATTTGTGACCTTCAAGACTCCTTGTGTAGATCACAACTCATATCCAAACATTTTAGATAGAATCAACAACTTATCCCATCATTCTCCTTTGACCAAGACTTCTAAAACCATATAGGTCTCTTGTCAAGACTAAACTAGCCTTCTTGATCACATAAGACATGAAGATAAAAGACATTGGTTATCTTAAAATTCTCTATTATGAACTTATGGATCCCTAAAGACCTTAACCAAAAACATGAAACTGAAAATTTAGTATGCATATTCACAAGACACTCCATTGGATCCCTCAAATCCAAACTAGCAAGCTCAAATAATCAACCTCATGTCAATATCCAACCACTAGTTCTCTTCATGCAAATGAATAAGCCATGAAATGACCTTGAAACTTCCTATAAAATCTTATCCACCTTGTACACATTTTTACATAGCGTCAAACATCTTCTAACTTACCTGAGCTCACTTACTTCACCAAGATTTACTAATCATGCCTTCACCAAGACAATACTAGGCTTCATAAAACACCTTGTCCACAAAGACTTACTTCTTATGAACTTGGTGAACAATGACATTATTAAAATAAGATCTTTAATACAATCAACACTCTCTTTCTGATGATCTCTCATATCAAAAAAAAACACACTACTCATAAGATTATCACATCACAACATTGTGCCAATACCTTATGCAAAACTCAAGAACCTACTAGATCATGCTTAAGCCATCATGATCACTTACCATGAATATTCAAAAGAGCACCTCTATGACATCAATGATACTCAATTATCTTTGACATCAATGACAAAATTAATGCCTCAACACAAAAAATAGGAACATACCTCAACAATCTCCCCCTTTGTCATTGATGTCAAAGAATCTAACAAAGCATATCATTCTTATCTCCCCAAGCTAGATCTCCCCTAAACTAGTCTTTCTCCCCCTTTGACATTAATGACAAAGTGTCATCTTTGACAATTCTAAAATTGGATCCTTGGACCTGAAACATGATTTCTCACCAAACAAGATCAATCTTCCTCTGATCAATCAAACATAAGATCAACTTATAAAAGTATTGAACCATGTTCCCCTTAAGCTTATGCATACTTAAAATACATGAACACCACTCTCTTTTATTGATAATTGGAAACAACTAAATAAGTAACTCCCCCTTTAAAAAATCATCTTCTTAGTAATGAAAACCATCTTCAACAACTAGAAACTCAACACACAGGAACAAAGTAACTAAGAAGCATCTTAGACACATGCTCCTCCTAACACCATGCATACCATTTTTATATGAACTTATAACACACTATTGCTCACCTTGTTCTTGAAATCCATTGAAGAACCATTCCTTGTCTTCATAACTTGAGCTCATAGAATGAGTCATTAGGAAACTTTAGACTAATACCATTTTCTTAACATAGAGCTACAGAGCTTAACTACCAACTGCTAGACACAAATAGTCTAAAACAAAGAATAACTTCTTACCTTTAAACAATACTTCCAACTTAGCTAATAAATTTAAAATGGTCTTTATAATCTCATCAGTCTTGAAAACCAATCTATAACTCATAAGCCTTCTTTTAACTGATGAATAATTTTAATTACTCCTTTGGGTCTTATTACCTTAATGAATATATGCTCAAAAATAATACAAACACAAACAAGGATACATGTTTATACCTTTATACATCATGAATCCATCTCATCTACTGACATAAGGATGGATAATATCCATCATCACTTTCTTGCATAAATACTCATCATGTACTCAATCCTATCAATAATATCTAATATGTTTCTATGCCTCTATGTACCTTCTTAGAACTATACACTTGTTCATGATTATCTCCCCTTATCTCTAAGATTTATTCAGATAATATCATTAATGTGATTGGTTTGATCAAGTCATCTTATAGATACTTTTTAACCCATCTCTTGCAATCACACCTCTAACATACTATTGAAATTTGGACCTAAATATCAACAAAGAACACAAATCTCCCCCTAAGATGATGCTTTCTCTCAAGAACACTTGATGACCAACCATCTTCAACAACTTTACACTTTTCACCATAGATATCTTCTAAAGATGAATCTTTTTTTACTGCAATCTCATACATTTGTAGATAGAGGAGTGTCTCCAATGATTCATATACATGCATAGGCATCCTCAAATAGACTTCTTACAGTACTTATTAAATATTATAAACTAGACTCTTAATCCCATACAATGCAACATAGCTTCTCATATACCTAGGATTACTTACTTCACCAAGATACCTGCACATACCTTCTTATAAGGCCTAGAATAAAAATCTTTAAGACATCTTGATGCCTTGACCTATCCCATCCATGTTATGACCTCTACACAACTTTAATCAAGTAGATATGAGACATTTGGACTTATATCTTTCTTTCAACATGTATTCAATATCCTTCTATACTTGACTATAAACTTAGGTTTGACCTTTGAGTTGGCTTCTACATAATCTTTATGAGCTAACAAATAACACTTTTGACAATCTTTTGAATATGAATTATGTCCTACATTAACACATCACTCACCTTGATTTATGAGTTGATCATGACTCATCTTTTCATCCTTCTTCTTCTTAACAAACTCTTCCATTACCATTATTATTTGGTAGACCATCATTACAATCATGATAAACATTCTCATCATCATGCTTCAAGCTTGTGATTCTTAGGATCACCTTTAGGTTGTTATGCCTCTCTCAAAGGACCCGATCTGATAAAAATTATTGGAGGCATAACCAATGAGAGGGTTGGGTATCAATCAATTCCCTTAAAATAATAATTCAATTTCACTTATCATTCATGAAGCATTCATTTAAACACATACATCAACCAATGCATAAACAAGCATCCACATAAACATACAACATATGAACACAATAAATATGTGGGAAACCCTCATGGGGGATAAAAACCACTAAAACTTGAAAATTTAATACATTAGTATAATTACAAGATCTAAATTTAGTGAATCACCAACTCTATAAGGAGTACCAACCCCTACCTGTTCAATCACCCACTCAACTAGTCTTTAATAAGCACCAACTTACAAGGAGGCACCAACCCCCTAAATGACTCAGCACTAAATAATAAACCTATAAAATTTTATCACCTTAAAAAATATACGTTTCTCATATAACATATGATTATCACCTTCTTTTTCTCTTCACACCCTTCTATCTCTCTCAAACAACCTCCTAAGCTTCATCGCTCAATATGCCTCTTACTAGCCTTATTAGGTCAAATGACCTTGACATCCACATGAATATAATAAATTCTCAAAAATACCTCATTATGGTGGTATAAAATACCTCATTTATCTCAAAAATATCCTATCTCATTCTCTTATGCAACCATACCGCACACACACTTCTAATAGGCCTATTAGACCTTATTCTTATACCAATCACTAGGTCACTCACACTCTTAGTCAGCCAAGACACTAATACATTAGTTTAAATAACAAAAAATGTCTTAGGACATGTTACACATATTAATAAATCAAAATAATATCACTATTAGGTCAGCCAAACTCACGTAGACCTCTTTCTTTTTTTAGGCCTACTACAGACCTAATGCATTAGGTCTATCCTTTCCACGTAACAACTTTAACCTATAAAATAAATATGGATCTTAAAAATTAAATAAAACCAATAAAAAAATTAATTTTAAACCTCAAACTATATAATATATGCTCAATAAATCACAAGTCCTTCGCTCACACCTTGAAAGCACTATTAGGCCTAATTACCTCAAAAACATTGTCTGTAAAGATGAAGCTCATACAACTTGTAGAAATAGATTTTAGGAAAAAAACACATATTTATGGAAAATTAATTCCTTAAAGGTAATATAAAACATAATTATACACTTCAACACAAATCTTAAATCCTCAAACTCACTTCTACAATATGACCACTCAAAACTGCCTAAATGCTCCAAAACCTAGTCATGAACAATTGACCCCAAACATATATAAAAGAACACTTCATGAATATAAATGTAATAATATTAACCTAAAATAACTTTAAAAAAAATTCATATTCATTAGACTCTTAAAATATAGGCAAATCACCTCAAACTCATCTCTGCTTGATGACTAATCAGAACTGCCAATAAGCTTGAAAACATAGTCACGAAGTATTAAGATTCTATCACTTGTAATGGAACTTTAAAAAACTAAATATGTATGTATAGTATCCCATGCCATATATATAACATCACTAAATTATTTAATCACTTCCAAACTAGGCATAATGACTCAATAACACCATTTTCACTAGTATATTATAAAACTATTAGAATCCTTAAAAACACAGTCCTGATGAATGTTATTTTCAAATCCTATAAGGACACCTCAAAGAATTATTATTGAAATGAATAATTAATAGATTAATTATATAACATAATCCAATATATATATCATAATTTATAGTTTCAACTATTGGTCTTATACACCAATTTGTTGACCTTCTTTCTCACAATCCTTACGCAACCAGATAAGTCAACTTTAAGAGCAAATTTTTGATATATACAAGGATATAAAAAAATTATAATCATAATGAAAATTATTTAATATTATTTAAAAAAAATTCATACAATTTGATTCAACCTTATTCCATGATAACACTTCCCTAATCTCATTCCCACTTCTGCTTGGTGTTTCTCACTATCTGCCTCACTAGGCTTTTTAGCAATAGGTCAAATTCCATGAATAGTTTAGCATATTTTATGTCACCTCCTAAAAAACCATAATTTTAATAATACATAAGTCTAAATCTTAAACCTCCATCCATTCACTTCTTTTGGTCAATGTAACTTTTGAGAACTACATAGACTTCTTTATAAATATACTTGTAACTGATCATTTTGTCTCTTCTCTATCTAACCAATGCCACCTGTACATGAATAAGAGATTTTAATCCAAGATAAAATAATCATAATAACCTTTACAAACCATTTTTATCACTTTTTAATCATATCTCTAACATTGGGTTCAACTTAGGGTTTTAAGGCACTAAAAACCAATTTCCATTCTTAGCAATCATTCATAAAGGATTGCCATTCAACTCCAAAACCAATGCCAATACAATACACCTAGGACCCTTACCCAACTACCATGAAATTATCAATACCCCATGCATAGGTTGCACATGCCAATGAACATCATAAAATCCTTCTTGGGTCTTCATTTCTTCATTATGCACACACAAAAGACCTTTAAACTCATTTTCATGCTTTATCCTTCAAATAAAGACCAAAAACTTCACCAACACACTTGAAAAAAAAATTATATCTCAAACCATGCTCACATGAGCTCATAGTCCTCCAAACTTAATCAATATGCCTTATCATGCCACTTAGGGTCTTAAGACAAGGTCCATGAGAAGACCACCAATGAAGAACTTACCCTTTAACTCACTCTGAGAGTCGTGTGATTGAATATACACCTTTATATCATGCTCTAAAACTTTATTTCATAACTTCAAGTCCATACACATCTATATCATCATCATCATGCCTTTACCAGCCATATCCATGCTCAAGAACTAGTCCATCAAACATACCTACTAGAAACCATACCAATTTGAGACCTTAAAGACTACTTATATAGCTCACAAATCATCTCCAAACATATCAGATAGACTCCACAACTTATACCATAATTATCCTTTGACCAAGACTTATCAAACCATATAGGTCTCTTGCCAAGATTAAACTAGCCTTCTTGATCAAAAAGACATGAAGATAAAAGACATTGGTTATCTTTAACTTCATTATTCTAAACTTATGGAGCCCTGAAGACCTTCACCAAAGACATAAAACTGATAATTCCTCATACATATTCAAAATACACTCCATTGGATCACTTAAAGCCAAACTAGCAAGCTCAAATAATCAACCTCATGTCAATGTCCAACCACTAGTTCTCTTCATGCAAATGAATAAGCCATGAAATAACCTTGAAACCTCCTCTAAAAGCTTATCCAAATTGTACACATGTTTACACAATGTCAAACATCTTCTAAATTACCCAAGCTCACTTACTTCACCAAACTTTACTAATCATGCCTTCACCAAGACAAGACTAGGATTCACAAAACACCTTGTCCATAAAGACTTGCTTCTTATAAACTTGGTCAATAATGAACTTATCACAAAAATAAGTTCAATAAAATAAAAACTCTATTTCTTATTATCTCTCATATCAATACAAAACAACATTGATAATAAGCTTATCACATCATAAAAATATGCCAATACCTTAGGCAGAACTCAAGGACCTACTAGATCATGCTTAAGCCATCATGATCACTTACCATGAATCTTCATAAGAGCACCTCTGGGACATCAATGATACTCAATTAAATTTGACATAAATCAAAACATTAATGTCTCAACATAATAATAGGAACATACCTCAACAAATATATGTATCAGTAGTAGTTTCAAAGAGCAAAGGTTGGAACACATAATTAGTTCCCCTATTAGATGTATTAAGTTGTAATGTGTTCAAGGGAAGGGATGTTTCCACTAAAGTTTTTGACTTTTTAGATTCAAGTATATTTTTTAAGCTTTTATAAATTTCTTCAAGGTTTTGTTGAATGATGAAACATTATAATTGCATGCACTTAGTCATTGTCTACTTGGTCATTGTCATTGATTTTCATATTTTCATTGTTAGAATTTTCTTCTATGATAACCCTATCAAGATTTTTTTCATTGTCAACATGGGTATCATCATGATCTAAGGTATTATATCCCTTAATTTTTTGAGACATCTTGGATGGGTTCAAGTTAAGCCCAATATTTTCAATAGACACCCCTCCAATCTAGGGTTATGCTTAGATTACATGCAAAATAGTACCAATAGAAAATGAAAAAATATAGTAATAAAAAAATTTGAAAACCCTAAGTGGCCTAGGGTTTGATGTTCACGTCGGGTTCACCAAATATTTAATGTTATTTTTATAAGAGGCTATCCTATTTGGGTAAAAATGGTTAATGATATAGAAATGATAGGTCACAAGGGTTAATATCAGATCTACAATAGGCCAGTTAATGTGCTAAACTTAGATGTACCATATGCTAAATTTATAAAATTGAGACAAGCTATTAACAAAAAGCACAATTATGCTAAATATATTAATGATGTTAGGTTGTGGAGCTAAAAGCTTCAACCCCTTGCAAACTGAAGGAACAAAGGTTGATGAGATCCAGGAGCACCGGCATCGACAGCAGGACCGACGTCGGTCGTAACCAGTGTAGAAGGCCACCGGCGATGGCAGGGAGTCGGCCGACGTCGGCAGAACCAGACAAGTAGGGACCGGCATCGGTCGCCTGTGTGTTCCATAACTGCTCGTTTCATGGATAGTTAGTTAAGTGAACAAAGTGTTTGCATGTTAAGACCAGTTAGAGTCTTGGGCTGCGAGGATAATTGTCTAAATTAAGAGTCTAAGTTATTGTTTAAGTTAGGGATCTATTTATAGACCCATTGGCAAGTATTGTATATGTATGAGATAGAAAGGAAGAGTTCCTTCTATTTGTAAGATCATTGAGCTTCAGGTTGTTGCAAGCTCATAGGGGATCTACATGTAAGTTTGGTCTTTGAATTGTAGGTTGCAGGTTCATGGGAGATCAACTTGAAGTGCTATAAAGTGCTTGGTGTACCGACAGGGTTATTACTGACTGGTTGGTGAGGTGAACACCAATTCTGTGTGTGAGTTGGTTATTGGGACCATTTTTTGTGTAGGAGAGTGTGTGTGAGAAGAATTACTGTACACTTGAGGTGTGGCAAACCTCTGTAAGGTGGAAGAGTGTGGCGGCTCTTTGTAGTATTCTTTTCTGTAAAGTGTTAATACAAGATAGTGTATTGTCTCTCATATTTTGTGCTATTGGTGAATTCTAGTTACTTGTGTTTTTGGTTATTTCCGCATATTCAATTGCTTATATTTGGTAATCATACTGTGCTCTTTCTGAGGAGCAAGATCCTAACAGGTGGAATTAGAACATGTGTGTTTGTTCTTGGATTCCCACACCCCCTAACAACTAGTATCAGAGCTTTTGGTTGGGATACTAATAGATCGGTTTAGATCTGGGTAGTGTGTTTTGATTACAGGTTACTCACAGGGTTTTTGTTTGAGTGGGAGTTGAGAAATGGTAGAAGACAATCAGCTACGAATGGAAAAGTTTAATGGCAAGAACTACCAATTATGGAGGATGCAGATTGAGGACTATCTGTATGAGAAAGATTTGTACTTACCGTTGGGTGGGGTTAATAGCAAACCCTCAGATATGAAGGATGAAGAATGGGAGGTTCTTGATCGAAAGGCTCTAGGATATATTAGATTGAGTCTTGCATCATCTGTGATTTCTAGCTTATCACAGTGTAAGACAACGGTGGAGTTGATGGAATCTTTGGCAAATTTGTATGAAAAACCCTCAGCTTCTAATAAGGTATTTCTTATGAAGTGTTTATTTAATTTGCAAATGTTGGAAGGTGGATCTATTCATATCCATCTTAGTGATTTCCATGGTTTGGTAAACCAGTTAAGTTCAGTCAATATTGTATTTGATGATGAAATTAGAGCTCTCTTAATCTTGTGTTCATTACCTGAAAGTTGGGAAGGTTTGGTGATGGCAATTTCTAATACTGTGTCTCCTTCAAAAGTCTTAAAAGTGGATGATGTTGTGAGTGTGATCTTGAATGAAGAGATACGCAAGAAAAGCACAGGTGAATCATCAGGAGATGCTTTGAGTGTTGAAGGAAGAGGAAGGCCAAGAGAGAAGATAGAGCGTGGGAGATCAAGGTCGAAGATGGGCAGAAGATCCAAGTCCAGGTATGGCAGAATAACCTACTGGAAATGTGGAAAGCAAGGGCACTTAAAGAGAGATTGCAGATCGGGTGAAGATCAGCATGAAGGACATGGAGAAGAAGCAGATGTTGTGGATTACGTTGCACATGATGCTCTGGTATGTTCTTTGGATAAAGTAGAATCTTGGGTTTTAGATTCTGGTGCCTCTTTTCATGCATCCCCACATAGGGAATTTTTTCATGAGTATGTCCAGGGAGACTTTGGAGAAATTTGTGTAGGGGATGGTAAGCCTTGTCAGATTGTTGGCAAAGGAAAAGTGAAGCTGAAATTACAGATAGGTGACACATGGGTGTTAAAGGAGGTCATGCATGTCCCAGTTTTGAAGCAGAATTTGATTTCTGTTAGAAGTTTGGGTGATGAGGGTTGCACAGTAACTCTCACAGCGGACTCTTGGAAGGTTACCAAGGGTACACTTGTTGTAGCTAGAGGTAAGAAAGTAGGTACGCTTTATCTATCTACTTGTATTACTGATTCTCTTTCTGGGTTATCTACTTCAGCTGTAGATTCAGATATATGGCTTAATAGGCTTGGTCACATAGATAAGAAGGAGATGCTGGTTCTTGAGTCAAAGAGTATGCTTTCAGATTTGGAAGGCATGGATCGTGGTTTCTGTATGTAGAAGAAGAAGGTGACGTTTCTTGAGGAATCCGATGTTAGTGACAAGAACAGGAAAGCCTTGGTTTTCAAGGAGAAGGTGATGGACAAAGTTCAGCACAAGGTGCAGAGGAATTCTGAGCAGAGCAAGGGTGATTTGGACAAGGGTTTGATCCAAAAAGAGCTCGCGGGAAAAAGTCAGGTCTCACTAGAAAAACACAGAGACCGACATCAACAAGAAAACCGGCATCGGTGTCCAGACAAGGACCGACGTCGGCTATGTGAAGCCCGACGTCGATGACTCAGGGCAGATAACGACCGGCATCGGCCAGGGGAAACCAACGTTGGAAAGGTGGCAGTCATAGGGAACTGACATCGGTCGACTGCAGACTGAGATGTGACCGGCATCGGTCACTGAGACAAATTTTGGGTGGACAGCTAGTTGTCATGGAGTCTCAAGCGCCCATATGGAGGACTGAAGGTGTAAGTAAGTTTTTAAATTCATCATTTCCCTTCTTTACACTACTTTTTGCTCACTTATGGTATAGAACCAGGAAGTTGTTAAAGAAGCAGAACAGGTAGATCCAGGAAACAGTGGGAGTTTGGCATGGATGAGGATGTGATTCCTTGGAGGAGAACCAAACAAGTGTTTTGGGTAGAGTTGCCAGCTGGAAGTAAGCACTGAGAGACGAATGGATGTTCAAGATGAAGAAGAGCAAAAATGGATACGTGAGATGGAAGATCAAGGTATATGGTCTTGTATTAGCTACAGGACAATGGAGGTTTGATCATTGTGTTTCTCTTTACCAGGTTGGATAATATTAGCTACATTATCCTATTTTCTGTATGATGTGCTTGTTGCAAGGTTACATATACAGGTATTGCTGAACTAAAGGTAAAGCTAGTTCAGGGGTGTGTCATGGAGAATCTAGGAGTAGCAAGATTCTTTGGCATGAGTGTGTTCTAGAGACATGGAGGTCTTGTTGACTTTGTTTCAGGATGATTGTGTGAGATCGGTTAGCACGCCGATGATAGGACAGTTCACAGAATAGGTGTCTTGACTCACATGATGAGGTTGAGTGCATGGTATGTACTAAACCTGAGTTTTCCCAAGCAGTGGGAGTTATCACAAGTTTGGAGTCAATCCGGGAAAGTAATACTGAAGGGCAGTTCAGTGGGACCAGCAGCAGGTGCACATGCTATGCAGGGTCAAGTTCTTTTTCTACATGGTTTGTAGATGCAGATGTGGTAGGTAATTTGGATGACAGGTTTTGCACTATAGGATTTGTGGTGGTTGGTCTTCAAGAGTAATCTTGAGGAGGGATACATAGCCAAGGGAACAAACTAGATGGAGTACAGGTATAGGTACAGGTTGCAGCTGTTTATCTCCAAGTGGGAGATTGTTAGGTTGTGGAGCTAAAAGCTTCAACCCCTTGCAAATTGAAGGAACAAAGGTTGCTGAGATCCAGGAGCACTGGCATCGGCAGCAGGACCGACGTCGGTCATGACCAGTGCAGAAGGCCACCGGCGACGGCAGGGAGTCAGCTGACGTCGACAGAACCAGACAAGCAGGGACCAGCGTTGGTCACCTGTGTGTTTCAGAACTGCTCATTTCACGGACAGTTAGTTAAGTGAATGAAGTGTTTGCATGTTAAGACCAGTTAGAGTCTTGGGCTGCGAGGATAATTGTCTAAATTAAGAGTCTAAGTTATTGTTTAAGTTAGGGATCTATTTATAGACCCATTGGCATGTATTGTATATGTATGAGATAGAAAGGAAGAGTTCCTTCTAGTTGTAAGATCATTGAGCTGCAGGTTGTTGCAAGCTCATAGGGGATCTACATGTAAGTTTGGTCTTTGAATTGCAGGTTGCAGGTTCATGGGAGATCAACTTGAAGTGCTATAGAGTGCTTGGTGTACCAGCAGGGTTATTACTGACTGGTTGGTGAGGTGAACACCAATTCTGTGTGTGAGTTGGTTGTTGGGACCGTTTTTTGTGTAGGAGAGTGTGTGTGAGAAGAATTACTGTACACTTGAGGTGTGGCAAACCTCTGTAAGGTGGAAGAGTGTGGCGGCTCTTTGTAGTATTCTTTTCTGTAAAGTGTTAATACAAGATAGTGTATTGTCTCTCATATTCTGTGCTATTGGTGAATTCTAGTTACTTGTGTTTCTAGTTATTTCCGCATATTCAATTGCTTATATTTGGTAATCATACTGTGCTCTTTCTGAGGAGCAAGATCCTAACAGGTGGAATTAGAACATGTGTGTTTGTTCTTGGATTCCCACACCCCCTAACAAATGACATAAAAGAAATTACTTAGTTATTTATAATGCTAACACAATGTTGGATCTAGTATAGGAAGGAATATAGTTTTGGGTCAGTTGCTAGATTCTAGATCTGCTACCTTTGTCTCTTTGGACACTTACGTCAGACTAGAATAGTTACATTGACGCTAGTGTTTAAGTTTGATTCTACCATATTATAAATAATATGCACTAAAATAAGATGCAACCACCTATATTCTTATGTTTTTATCTTTGCCTTCTCTCTGATGCATTCAAATTTGGTTCATGGACTATCGCTCTTAATGAAATGATAAAATCCTAGATTTGCATCTTTAATGTAACCTTGGAGAAAAATGGGTTAGTGGGAACACAGTGTCAAGTTGACCCATAAGGACCCCACTATCAAAGGGCATTGCCTACACAACCAATACTCCAGAAGAGGACATCAGACTCATGTAGTTCTCTCCTATGTGTTGGCTTGTATGTGAATCATGTAATATGTAAAGCAAGTACAATAATGACCTAGATTGTAACTTGGAAATATGACCTTATGATTTTTTGTTTAGTATTTTAGACTTTTATTTGGGTTGTTTCTTTGACTAATATCAAAATAGGGTAGAATAAGAAATATTTTGGTAACTTGAGCACTTCTTGAGTGCTCTTCTAGTCTCATTGCTAGGTCAGGAATGAATAAGGGTTGATATTGTATTTATACCAATCCTAACAGGAGATAACTCACATTAAATCACTTAGGCCAACCATTTTGATATGTTTCATTTTTAAATTTGATGACTTTAGAGCACTAGACACTTGTGTCAGGTCAAGACAGTAACTTCAATGCTACTATGTCTCAGACATTAGTGTCTAGGTAGAAGGAGAGAAGGCATATGCTCAGAACTTGTAGAGTTATAAGATAAGTATATTTAAAGCATTGTGGGCAAGATGGGATGTCCATGTCATCAATATAATTCTATTCAAACTAAGAGATAGGCCAAGGGACATAAGATAAAGTACATGCAAGGCTTGCAACAATAAGACATGTGTAGAAATGAGAGGAACAACTAGGATCATGATTTTTCCAAGTATAGAAGACCAAGATGCTACATAATCACAAAATATCATCTACACTTTCTCATATACTAGTTTATGATATTTTCTAACTATTTTTCTACTAGTTATATGGATTTTAATCTCTTCTTTCTCTTATTATCTTTGAGAATAAGCTTAATTCACATTATGTTTATTTAATTATTTTAGTTCAACTCTCATTAATACATGGGGTTTTTTTTCCATTGTATCATTTTACTCACTTGAAAAATCTTGTCTCAACATTTAATGGTAAGATATTTATGGTAATTATTTTATAGAATATTTTCATTTATGATTTATTATTTTAGTAGTTGATATTTTAATTATCTCTTTGATAGTGGTATAACATATTACTACAAAAATATAAATCTAAGTGTGTTAGTGTTTTAGAGGAACAAAAAAATTGGCATTTGGAATCATTTTTAGCACATTTTGTTTTGCAAAGGCTATCAACATTAAAAATTTGATTTGTATCTTTAAACATTTTAACTGGCTACTAGTTTCTAACTTGTATTTTATTTACATTATATTTATCCAGTAGATTTTTTGTACATGATTTAATTTCATTTTTTATGAAGCCCTCATTTTTTTAAGGGTCTCTGAAATCTATAAAATTCTTTAATTATTACATGTTTCTTACATTATTGTGTTTTTCTTTCATTGCTATTTTTATCCTTAGATAAATTTTATTTGGAGAAGTTCAAGATTTTCTTTCCTTATTTTGTTAAGTGTATTATATTTTTTTTGACAATTTTACAAGATTCTCTTTCCTTATTTTTTAAGAAGCCTCGGCATCAATATTTAATAAATACTACAATTTTTAATGATATTAAATTTGACAGTTATGGGAACGCCATAATAAGGAAAAATTGATAAAAATATGGTCATTTGAATCTAACATATGTATCCTCCAAAATATATCATAAATTTGGATTTTCATCATGATAATGACTTCAATTAATAATATTTGGGTAAGTGTTATTTTTAAATAAAAAATCAATTTTTTTATTTAACTATTTTTTTATATGGTTTTTAAATTGGTATTGATTTTAACTATTAAGAATATTAGAAAACAATTTGTTTCAAAGGATAATGAAATGTATGCTCTTAAGTGTCAAGTTGGATATAAAAAATGATTATTAATATATTATAGAATTGATATGTTAAAAAAATTAGTAAACGTGAATAATTTAGTTGACACTTTGAATAAAAAGTGCATTTTTTTGCATCATTAAATATTTAATTATGATATTCCATGTGATTAATCACATTTTTTTTTAAATCGCTTTTCTTACCTTATGAAATCAATGTATTATAATGGGGGTCATCTTAGTAAAGATAAAAATGATATGGTTAAATCTTTTTTTTATTTTAAAATTATTTCTAATTTTGAAGGACTTAATTTTAATGAAATTGAAGTTACTATAAAGTCATATCATCCTTCTCATTGTAAAATTTTATACCTGTGATTCTAGAACCAAGAATCAATTTGAAAGATATTTTACTAATATTTAAATTTAAAAAGTTAAGACTTATAAACATTGTGGTATATATGGTCATAATATTGATAAATCTTAGAAGTTACATAAATACTATTCTTATGGTAAAACAAATTATGAATAATCTCATTGTTAAAAAATTAAAAAAAACTCAAACAAATTATGAATATGAAAAAAACTCATTCAACCAAAGGTTATTCACATTTGAATACTTAAATATTTGGTACACTTATTACATAAAATAATATGTGCACTTCTTAAGTTTTTTTTGGAAATATAAGAAAATGAATCTACACTTCTTTCTTCTTTTTTCGGTTAAAACTTATATTATTTCTTGCATTTTTAGCTATTTAATATGTTTTTAATGTATATATCATATGTTAATACTCATATTATCTATGTGAATATGATTAATGATTTAATATGAATTTATTTTTTCTTTTTATTTTAAATTCATCGCACTTTTTTTTGGTATAAATATATTTTTATTTGACACTTTGATGCATTTCTCCCCTCAATTGTTCATATCATTTTTTTTTTTTTAGTTATGATTCTACCCTTTCTTTTTATGCAAACTAAAATTTATAATTCCATATTTATAAGCTATTAATAATATTTTATTTTTAGAGCTATTCTATTAGAAATTTATTTTTTTGCATGTTCATGTTTTAATTTTTACTTATAATGGTGATCCTTAAATATTTTGAAGGTGTGATATGCACATAATATATTTTTATTTCAATAAATTTATTTATTTTTCATCCACTACAAATTTTTTAATCACTTTATTATGATATTTATAAAATATCTCTTTAAGCATTTTATTAAATATTATTTTATTACATAAAATATAGTAGATTATATTATATGGTATACTTTTTTGCTTAACACAAGACTAAAGTAAGCTTTTGCATTTTTAAATGTATAATGAATCCTTTTAAAATATTGGTAATTATTATAAATACATGATTGATTATTTTATGAAGATGGTTCATCATAAATTATTGATGAATTCACCCTTGATTTTACTAGATTATTAAAGGAAAATACTTTATTATTTCATTTTTTACAAAAATATGTAATATTGTGATTGTTCATTTGTCATCAAAGATACCTCCCTTCTATGTATTATCCTATTTTTAACTCCAAATAAAGATGAATGGAAAGTGTTGAAAATTAATATTTATTTGGATATATTAATATCTTAAAGTTGGTGTATTATTTATACTCATAAATTTTAATTCATTTAATTTGAAAAATATGGGCAACATGTATCATGCACCTTTTTCCCCCTTTTTAGATATTCTTCATTATGAGGAACATATGAGTTACATTTTAAATGTAATTTTTATTGTACTTTGCATTTATTTGTCCTTCACTACATGGAAAATAGGGACATTAAGAACGCACTTGGAATGTTATAATTATTTGAGTTACGTTATATATTTTTCTCTTTTCAATTTTCTTTAAAGAGTCAATGGGTCCCCTCATAGATACTTATTTAAGAGATTTTATAACTCTTCTTATAATACTCATACAAATTTTATTATCTTTTTTCTCTTATTCTTTCTTGAAAGAATCTTAATTCACATCGTGTTATTGTTGACGCGGTGGATTGCACCCTTGACAGGAGGCTAAGCTCCTACCTTCCATGCGACACAATAGAAACTCCTCTCTTCTTCACTTTCCTCCTACAAAACAGGTTCCTCCTTGAGAAGGGATGAAGTAGAAGGTTGATGGTTAAACTCATGTGGAAGAGGAGGCATTCCTTGAGCTAGAATCGAATGATTCTCTTCCTTCCATTTAGCCAACACTTCATCTATATCAGATGTGGATTGATAGCTCTCTTGGAGGAGTGTAGATGGGGTGTGTTCAAATGTAGGATCTTTTGCTTGATCTGAACCATCCATCACACTTTGGCTAAGCAACCTCACCTTGGCCTCTAATTCTTCAATTTGCTTAGCTAGATTTTCTTGAAAAAGCCTTTCTTGGAGCTCATAGGAATCATCATGGAAATGGGGAGTGTATGAAGGCTACCATGGAGTACAAGAGGCTTCTTGAGGAAGGGTGGGAGGTAATTGAAAAGGACTAGCCTCATTTTGTACCTCACACTCTCAGACAATGTCTTTCTCCTCCTTGTTGTTCCATGACTCAACAACTTTACTCTAGCTCATGATATTAGGACTGGAAATCTCCTTTTGGGGTGATGGGGCTGCAATGTGAGAGGGTAATGAGGATTTGGATTCCACTTCCCTTACTGCCAACATAGAATGTTGCATTTGAAGATTTGCCAATTCAATCTGCTTATCAAGATTGGCCCTAAACACAAGATATATTGTTTTAGAACTCTCCTCAACATGATTGGGGAAAGGAATTTGAAAAGCTTGACTTGGCTCATGAGCAAGGGCTGTGTATGTCTAATATGAAACTTAGGGCAAAAGGTATGCAGGTTAAAAAACTTGGGGAGGCTGAGGAAGATTATGAAGAGACTGTTGATGTACATGATGAGTTTCCTGAAGAGGGACGTGTTGGCTCATGGTATTCCCTTCCAAAGAGGATTCACACTCTAAGGAATTGAGAAGGTTCATTTCCATGGGAGGTTGCTTTAATTCCCTTTGATGTTGGAAAGCTAGATACAAGGGATTAAGAGCAGAAGTGGTTATTACATCAGATGAACTAGAGTGAGCAAGTGCTATCTGGTAGAAAGGATTTGGTGCATAAGAGGGGGCTTTCTTTAGAATTGGAGGGGGCACACAAGGCTGACTGCCTTGAATGAATGGACTCTTCCATTTTGCTACCTCCTCCTCCAGGGATTGCAAGACCTAAGCTTGCCTAAAAAAACACTCCTCTTTGTACATAAGCTCCTACTGATATCTATACTGCTCATCCAATCTGTCTATCTCCATCACCTACTTCTCAAATTCTAATGTTACTTCCCTTATTGTTGAAGGGCAACTAGGAGAGCTATTTGAGGTGATTCCATGAACAACCTGAGCTTGATCAACATTAGATGAAGGAAAACAAGGCCCATGATTCTGAGTAATGGGATTATACATACAAAAATAAGATTTATTGATGGCACCTGGACTGCTTAACCAGCTGGTTCAACTCAGAGTCACCATTGGTGTTGATGAAAAAAACCTCTCAAAGGTTGGTTGGTTGAAGAACACACCAAAATTATTTAACTCTTTAGACAAAATGTCCCACCATCACCAAATTAAAGGTCAAATTCTAGAATAGTGGTTCGTTCTTGTTGTAATAGGACCAACACCAATCCTAGAACTTTTCTGAGTGTTAAAACATTGTCCCACCTGGCATGCCAAAAACTGTTGATGCGGTGGATTGCACCCTTGACAGGACGCTGAGCTCCTGTCTTCCACATGGCAAAATGGAAACTCCTCTCTTGCATGTGGGTCTGGCAAAAATGAGGGGAGAGTCTCTAGATAAGGGTTAGCTCCCTTTGATGCATCTTTTAGTTATTCCAGTAATAGTGATGATACACACACACACACACACACACACACACACACACACACACACACACACACACACACACACATATAATGGGGGGGGTTGAAAAGGGAGAAGGATTACTAAAAAAATAGAACCTAACCTAAGCTGGTGATGCACCAAACAATTTTGATCCACTCATACTCACACTTTGAACCATAAGAAAACATACATACACTTTAATTGGTAAAAGGACTAGACTGCAGGGAACTTAACAGGGAGGCTTTAATGGAAACACATAGAAAATGAATTTACCACAGACATTGTAGGAAAAGCACACTGTCTGATAACCTTCTTCTATATCTATGCTCTAGATACAACTCTTATTTTTATCTGTAGGAATGGATCTTTGTCTATACCAGGGGTGTTGGTATCAAGCTTGTGAAATCATTAGGAAAGAAATCATTGAACACATGGCTAACACTCAGACACACTCAGAGATATATCCAACCAAAATAGAGGTAAAAATGTGTATTCTATTGATTCCAGGTGAAAATTGGTAGGGATTTACCTTACAATATGAGAGATGCCTTCTCAAATGAGAAGTTACAATATATAGAGAGAAGAAGAAAACAAAAATGCCCCTTCTAGAAAAGACTTTGGCACCCTTTAACAAGTGGCCTACATGTGCTGGGAGCATTGGGAAGAGGAAGCCACTGAAAGAGAATGTTGTGTTGACTCCAATTTTGAATTTAGGTGTTTTGAATACATTAAATTTCATGCATGAAAACATAAGCTGTGCCATCTATCTGCAAACAAGACCACTCCTTTAAGGCATTCATGTAGTTTGTCTGCTCATCAATGCAAAGTGAGGAAAAATGGGTTGCACCATTCACTATTTCTACCCCTTGATGACCACTTGGTAGATATTGTGTCAACCACTAGAGTAACTCCTTGATTCAACACCTTCCTTTGCCACTTGGACTATTTTGTTTGTTTCTGCACTTGGCTCTTTTGTCTCTTCCTGGTTTTGTCTTTTCTGGCTCCTTCATCCTTCGGGGGCTATCTTCTGCTAATTCTTTGGCTCTTTGGGCTCCCTTCTTGGCATTATCTTCCTTTTGGCTTTAAGCCTTTTAATTCCTTCAGGTTCACACCTTTCATTTAAAGACAAATGATTATTTCACTGGCATGAATTTGATGTCTTCAGGGATGTCATCCCCTTTGGCAATCTCTTCAAATTTCTTTCCTTCAGCCCCTTTTCCTTTGTCTGGGATTTTATCTTTTAACTCTCCTGATGGGAAGGTGTTCCTTCGGGGCTTGGAGAAAGGTCCCTTCATTTTTGGCTTAGAGTCCCCTACAAGGGTACCTACCCTTCAGGGTCCTTCGATCTCCTTTTGGTAGTCACATCCTTCAGACAAAATGTCCGAAGGAATTCCTTCAAACATTTTATTTGAAGGATATGTTTCCTTCATGTTTTTTTTATTGCCTTTTTCCATCAGGCTTTTCCCTAGGTGAATTCCTTCAGGTTTCTCCCTTCTAACTTTCTATCTTTGGCTTTCTATCAGGTGAATTTATTTGGACAAAAAGTCTAAAGGAATTCCTTTGGACTTTTGTCTGAAGGTTTTGCCTTGTCTTTTATTGCCATGGGATTTTCTTTTGAAGGATTTATTTAGACAAAATGTTTGAAGGAATTCCTTCAGACATTTGTCCAAAGAAATTCAACCTTATCCTTTTCTTCTATTTTTGCCTTGTCCTTATTCTAAAGGAAAACTCTTCCCTTTTGCCTTGTCTTTGATTCCTCTGCAAGGGTACTTTTGGGTCCAGAATTTCCCTCCGCAGCCTGCTTGAAAAGTCTACAAGGGCACTTGTCCTTTGGGCTTTGCAAGATCCCCTTTGAACTTTCTGATTGAACCAAACAATTGAACCACCTGAGTGAACTAGTTCCTCCTTTTTCTAAAAGACTTGTGCAAACCAGAAATTGAACTGGCTCAGAATGGTAGGGGAAGAAGGAGACCGATTTTGCCCTACAAGTCCAAAATGGTCAACACTAGTGTCATTCAATATTTTTAATGTAAACTTGAATGAGTCAATGATTACTATAATGAATTCTTGTTCTTCACTAAAATGCTTATAATTTCTCAACAAATTCTTGTGAATCATGAGTTATTTATATTTACTTTTTGATGCTTAAATGAAGTATAATTCCTATGCATTTTTAGAAAAATAAAAATAAAATTATGACCATATCGACACACAAACCAACCTTCATTAGTTAAAAAGTGAAAAATATAGGATTAAGGGACAAAGACACTTTAGTCAAAATGGGCCACTCAAAAGAGTGATAGGAGTATACAAATGATGTGTCACAAAAGGGTACAAACACTTCAGACAAAAGGGTCCAATTAGAATTAAATATGGAGAGATGGAAAATAATTGTTGAAGAGGGTTGAGAGAAAGGACAAGGATAATAAAAAGTCAAAAAAATGCACTAATAACACCTAACGTGGACCAATAATGAACAACTACACAAACATGTTAAAATCATGCAATTTAATGACTACTAAATATAAGTGGACCATTTTTAGGTGTATACATTTCCTCCCACTTATATGTGTGTGCATGCATGCATATAAAAGTAATTGCTTAGATATTTACAACCAAAGTCCATATACATGAGAATTTTCTAATAAATTATTTATTTTTCTACACATATAAGGGTGAATGTAAAATGTTAAAAATATGATGAAGTCTAAAAAATTAGAAGTGATATACTTGATTTAATAGATAGGTGGAAATAATTTCCATGTGACCCAATCGCCTCTTAATCTATGTATAATATTAAACATAATTACAAGTACAATATTTAGCAATAAAAATAAGTTCAAATGAATTTTTGAGTACTTTTAGATGCTTAAAATTAGATTTATATGTTAAACTAGTATTTTACACTTGAAAAATATATCTCAAGTCTCTACCCTTAATTTTGACCTTCCTTAAAGTTGAAAGGCTCACATTCACCACCTCATTGGGTCTAATTACTTATTTATTAATCCAACCTTGATTAATTTGATTATCTATATCACATATAACTATATAATGCCTAAAATATACTCTATATCCTTCACTATTAGTTACAAAACCTCAACAAATTTCATCCTTCCTAGACAATTGTGTTCAGGATAGGACAATAACATTGATGCTACCATCCCTACTCCAATGCAACTATCCTTGACCTAAAAATACTCAAATTTGCAAATATTTATATGTATAGGTTGGCCTAAGAATGTCATTAACCCTTCCATTAGTACCATTTCAAAATAACTAGTATAAATACAATTCAAAATGAATTCATTTAGATCAAGTAATCACCTCTTAAGCTTAGACATACTACTAAATATAAAAGTGTAAAACTGAGCTATTCTACCCTATTAATCCCTATTTGAAAATAAATCATAGGATAAATCATACTTCATGTCTCAAGCTTTCAAATAATTCACCATGAGCCGTATTTTTCAAGGTGCAAGTTAGATCTTTGCTTGCACTCACATATAGCCTTTTACACTATTGTTCACACACATACCAACACATAGTGGATAAATACATAAGTTTGAGGCCCTTCTTAGAGTATTGGATATTTAAGTAGTACCCATTGATAGAGGGGTCTTTGAGGTTAGCTCAACATCATGATCCCACTAACCCATTTTTTACAAGGTAACCTAATCTAAGGTGGAGAGCTAGGGTTTGAGCCATAAACAATGATACATAGACTATGCATGATGTCTAAATAGGTAAAATGAATGGAGATATAGAAACTGAAAATACCTTAGGTGATCATATATTGACACAATAAACATTCTATTTAGGATAATTACATCGATATTCAGATAATAGTGTTGATGCAAGTGTCCACAAGTAGACACAAGTGTCCAAGCATCTGACAAGAATATTTCAAGAATCTAACAACTAGTTCCTAAACATCAATCAACCTATTTCCACACATATACATCTCAAATATTTCTAAAATTAATTGCATAATCTAAGTGTTGTTTCTTTTTTGTGATTATGTAATTAAAATATTATTTGGTGTTGTACTATATATATTTAGTATTTTTCAGAATTCAACACTGAATTTGAATATCATAAATTGAATTATTTTATTGACCTACTTTACAAATAGTTTAATTCACTCTTGAATATCATATTCCTTTAAACCCCTTAATTTTAAAAAGGGTTAAAAATTAAGTGAACCTGACCAGTGTGTCTTTCCATACAAATCATAGTTTACTCTAGGGTTTTTATCCTCCTAAGGTATTTATTTACTTTTTTCAGATTTTTTTTATTAATTACATGCAACCTATGTTTAGTCCTAGATTAGATGGTGTTCTTATTGAATATCTTGAGCTACCCCTTGGGCCACCTAAAATGTCTCAAGCTAATACCATGTAAAATTCTCCTAATAATGAGAGTTTCAATAATGATAATGAGCCACATCCTAAAAATGTTATTATAGAAGATATATCTGATCATGAGGATAATTAAAAACATGATGATAATGAAAATGAACAAGTAGATCACAACCAAGTTAAAACTATTTCATTATTTCGTGAGTGTATTTATGGGAATCCTAAAGATATTCATAATATCCTTCATACTATATTAAACACTAAAACATATAAAAACATTGATGAGAAACCATATACATTTATTTATCAAGATATTAGGGCTATGATACATACCCATATTCATTTCTCTCTCCCCTTGGGAACCACATTACAAACTACATCTAATGGGGGAACAAATAATGTGTTTAAACCATTGTTCCTTGAAACTAATACAATTATTTCTACATCTTTCATGGTAACCATTAGTGCTTCAACACAATTACTAGTTTTAATGCCGATTTCAACACAAGTGTTTGCATCCCCTTTGGTGACTTCTCAAACTTTAAATCTTAGTGGTAAAAATATGAAATATCTTGTAAAAATTATAAAACTTTTGTAAGCTAGGGTTACCAAAATTTAGTAATTTTTTATGAAATCACCCCATGTTATTGATTCACAAGATGTATTACATAACCCTCTTACACCTGAGATATATTTATACCCTTTTCCAACTATTTTTGTTGCACCCAAGGTCACACTTTATGATGGCAAGGGTGATCATGAGCAACATTGTCAATATTTTTTATGTGGCATCCCTTGATTATGATTCTAATGATAAAATTTTGACAAAATTACTTACAAGAATCTTAAAGGACCATGATTTAAGATGGTTCTATGATCTACCAAAATAATCAATAATAATGTTAAAACCCCTAGCCAATCAACTTTTATCACATTTTTTAATCAACATTACCAAAAATATGTCATATGCACAAATTACCAAGATCAAACAAGGAACCAATGAACCAATTAATGAATATGTCTTGAGATATAAGATAATGTTGGACAAAATTAAAAATACAATGGCAGGTAAATAGATTAAAGACATATTCAAGTAAAGTTTGCTTATTCCTTTACATAGTCTATTATTTTCAATAAATTCAAATCTTTTGATAACTTATGCCATATTTTTTGAGTTATAGAAATGAAACTTATTGCATTAAACAAGCTTAATTATATAACTAACATGCTAATTACATCCACTAACAAGTTTAATATCAAACTAAGTTACAAGTTCAAACCTACTGAGGCTAAAAATAACATAACTACCATGGTTAGTACAATATCACAAAAAACTAATAGGCTTATCTTATCCAATGCACCTAATGGATAATTGAAATGAATACCTGAGTATCCAGCTTCATTACTTCTAAATCTAATAGAGTGTCATCTCATATCTCTCCCTCCTCCTATAGTGGTTGATACGAGTTGACCTTTACCAAAAAGATATAATGTAAATCGCTATGGTTATTATAAATAATGTGTAGGGAATTATATGAAAAAATGTTATAAACTAAAGCACAAGATATAATACATTATTGATAGTGATCAACTTACCTTTGAGGATACTCCCATAGATTCAGGATCATAACCAAATGATCATCACAAAAAAAAGATATTCAATAATCCATTGCAAGATCATTCTAAGACAAATCCAAAAATGAAAATGACATATCATGCACATCCTCCTATATCACATTATGGGCACCCATTAGATGGGATTATTGGTATATTTTTACATGAGATACCTCCTATGGTTTTGAGACCTTCTAATTCATTTTATGATAGCGAGATTATGGATGATGACTTGGATCTTCATTCCTTATATATCAGGGTATATATTAATTATCATCATATATATAGTGTTATGCTTGATAATGGTGATACTATTAATGTATGTACCATGCAATTGTTTACACATTTGAGATACACACATTATTATTTATTCCCTTCAAATAAAATGATAAAATCATTTGATGGGAAGATACAATAAGTTTTTGGTGAGATTGATTTACCTCTTCAGGTTGGTCCAACACATGTGACCACTACATTTTAAGTTATACCACATATAAGAGTATTTGATATGTTATTGGTACATCCTTAGATACATAAGATCTATGAATTTACTTCCACAGTACATGGTTTTCTTAAGTATATTCATGCCAACATGGTAATTACAGTTTTTGGGATTCCATATGAACATCCTTTACAACAGGAAAAGTTTATTCCATGATAGTTGATTATACAACTTGCTAAGGTTAATCATGAATGAAAGGATAAGTAATAGTCAATTCCCTTTCCTAGGCACC
Organism: Torreya grandis; assembly: GCA_037957365.1. Taxonomy (NCBI): domain Eukaryota; kingdom Viridiplantae; phylum Streptophyta; class Pinopsida; order Cupressales; family Taxaceae; genus Torreya; species Torreya grandis. Next base: position 5,507,614 of record JARHVA010000002.1, read on the forward strand.
CCAGACTTGAGATGCCTTTCAATTAGAGATCTATAGTGGACTCTTCAAGATCCTCATTCACACCTCCAAAACCTAGCCATTTATCTACATTATAACACCATGTTTAAAAATGGGTAACAAGGCCTACTATTACACTGAGGAAATTACATAACACAAAATAGTGGGTTCCATGAACTCCTACACCTTCTATTACTAATTCACGACCATATAATCTTATGATATATACATAGAGCATCATGGATTCTACACATTCAAATTTGGCACATATACATGATCTTTGGTAACATGATTAGTTTATTATACCAAATTAAGAGTGTAGAGCACCCTATGAGCATCCATTAGATGGGATTATCATCTATCACTCTCTTTCCAAACATTTTTTAAAAATATAGAATTCAACAAAATAAAATATTCTAGAAAATATTAAAAATTCAAATAAATAAAAAAAACCAAAAATATTTAACATTCACGTTCTTTTGATCTTTTCCATATGTTGTTTAATTTATGTTAGTAGACATCATATTATTTCTATACACATATGTTTCATAGGTAATTGAGTTTGATTCAGGCATACATCAGACCCATGATATCTCAAGCATGTAAATGTTGTACTTTCCTCTTCCAGTGTGATACACTATGTTTAGGGGCATCTTATTTATATATGATCATGATTGACACAGGTTATATTATTATATAATCATTTTCCACCATTTTACTAAGCTTATATATCTTACACATGCCTATACTCATGTTGTTATCTTGCATAGTATATTTTATATGCTATTTTACATGACATTTTACTAACACATGTATGTAGGGACTAGTATGACATGCATATGATATTTGTTTATATCTCATTAATTCATCTATTTACATTCACTTACTTGATTTTAATTCTTGTTTTCTTCTTTTTCTTGATTTTAGAACATTTGAACATCTCACGTTGCTTTTTGGCCATAATTCCCTAAGTTTTGATTATTTATTTGATGTGTGGACATTTGCACATGTCATCCACTTGAGTGTGCAACATTTAAACATTATTGTTATTTAAATTTACTTTGGACCACTCTTTGTTTGAAATTTGAGTACCCTTGCATGTGTGCTTGATTATTTTTTGATATCTTTATCTTCTAGATGTTTCCACGATTCATATCACGTATATTATGAATTATTGTGTATGCATACTATATATAAATAATATTTTAAAACTCTATCAATTATTGATGCTTTATCTCTTACAAGAACTTATCGAGTCTAAATCTCTCTGAGTGCATGCCTTAAAGGGTGCATCAGATAAGGGGTGGGTAGACCATTAGTGCTTTACAAGATTAATGTTCCTTATACCACCACTTAAAACCAACACAAGTCCCTCCTATATGTTTCCCTAAGATTTGACACCTCTCTTACGTGCTTCTCCAAGAAATTCACTACTTCAAATAGCCCCTACCTAAGACAAAACCTCTTTTAACATCCTTTAAACATAGTCTAATGGGTTGGCCCTATTATTGGAATTAAACACATCACAGGACTAAGTTGGCCCAGCTAACTTAGTCTAGGGCCTAACTATTATATTACCTAACTAACTAGGTTGATTGGGTCAACTGCATTAGCTAAAATTTTCAAAGGGTTTAGGATTAGATCTAGATATATAAACACATTCTTCACCTCATATATATATGTGTGTGTGTGTGTGTGTGTGTGTGTGTGTGTGTGTGTGTGTGTGTGTGTGTGTGTGTGTGTGTGTGTGTGTAATCATTCATTTGTGCATCTGCTTATCCACCATTCTACTTGAGGATTCGTTACTTAAGGTTTCATACTTCCTTTGGAGAGAAGAATCTTATCTTGTGGGAAAAGTATTTTGGATGCATAGGAGAAGTATTTTAGCCTAGTTCTAACCCATATTTGTTATCCTTACAAACAAAAAAACCAATTGAAAAGCACCATTATCCAAGGGAGAGATTGAGGCTCTAAGAGTTCATCTTCAAGGTAAGTATTCTTAATTCTTACTCCTCTTTTATTAGTAGATAGATTTACATCTATTGTTTTATGAATGTATTTATCTCTCCATGTTTTGGATTGCCTCTACATTAACTTGATTAGATTTCTTATTTTCATGTTTAATTTTATGTTTATTATCCCCCACTTGTGCCACAAGCTTTGGTGAGCACTAGATTAGGTTTTGTTTTATTTATTAGAAACTATAGGGCCTAGCTAGGATTATTTTGTGGTATTGCTCGACTAGAGGCTTTGGAACTATTTTCTAGTGATATTATATGGTGAGATACCCCTTAGTTAATCTAGCATATCCATATTGGTTATGACCCCAATTGTCTAAACGTACCAACAAGTGAAGGGGTTAATTTGATTTTTCTTCTTCGAGCTAGGATTTATTTATAGATCAACTTATCTTTCCTTTGTATACATTCTGGTGAACCTGACATGAAACTAACCCTTGTTGATTTTATTTCACACTTTCATTTATTATCATGTATTATTTATTCCATTTTTACATCATTGGATCTAATCTATCAACTCAGTCTAACATTCTATGTGTAGGCTTAACACACAGTTGATCTGATCAACTCTATTTGGCTTTGTACAAGTCATCTTCAACTACAGGTAACTAGATCTATCATCATGACTCAATATGATTCTTCACATATAAGTTTTTAGACTCAATCAACTTTTTTAAGAGGTTAAAAATCTTCATCTAGATGGCATAATATAAAACAAAAAATTAAACATCATTAAAATCATTAGGTTCATTCTCACCAACTTAGTCATTTATTTTCTTCATTTCAGCCCAAATTTTCATAGTTTTTAGTCTATAAAATTGTAACCCTATAGTAAACTAAGTTGACTGGATCGAATTAGTTATATAGTTTATTCTTTCCCAAGAGACTCAATTCACTCATTCGACTATGTTTCTTTGGCCCTTATTTAAATAAACCGAATCAACCCCATTGATTCTATTATGTACTATCTGCATACTTGATCAACTCGATTGACCCTGTACTCTTCAAGCAAAGGAATTAACTCACATTTCTAGTAATTAATTCATCTTTCATTTTGATACTTGCTTGATTAGAGTAACACACATATACTAAATAGGAAGATTTATTTTATTGATTTACTCACAATGTTTTTTCTTTTATTCACACACTTCCAAACCAAAAAATATCAAAAAACATTAAACAAATTCTACATAAGGTATACCTACTTGGATTTCATCAACAAGGGGGAAGCCAACTTAGTTTCTTGGCCAAGTATGAATACATGGTTGATGGTATATATTGGTAAAGCACATGACACCCTTATCATTATGGGATTGTGAAGTAATGGGTTAGGGCCCAATAACAAGCTAGTACCATCACCAATACAAACCCATTTTAGCCTTAACAACCTAAAACCATCCTTAGCTTACATTTCTATTTCCTTTCTAAATCCAACGTTCTATCACATTTATTTCTAAAATTATAATATAAAACATTTAGGAATGACTACATAGATTAACATTTATATTTTTAGTATTTTTATTTGTTATTTGATAATTGTATCTTGTATTGTAGAACTTGTATTATCCATCATTTTTGCAAGGTTTGTGTTATGTGTTCCAACTAGATCAACTGGTTTAACCTAGTTTCATGTGTGGTTATTTTAATTTTAATGCTAAATAACACTAGATTTCCTAGAGTCAAAACTATCAAAACCTATCCCTACCCTCAGAACAGAGTCTACCCACTCAATTGTGTCTCATATAGTCTTTGTTTTCATAGAACACAGCCATTTTATTCAACCCAATCTCTCACAATTTGGTCTTTTTACCCTTCTACAGGACATAGTTGTCTTGTTCGACCTAATCTCTTATAAACTACATGTTTTGTTTACCTTCAACACACATTAGACATATTCAATTATGTGTCTTATATACTTACTTGGTTCAACTATATATATAATATAATCAACCTATTTGACTATGTCTCTTGTAACCTATCCTACCTATTTTCTTACTGGAATAGTGTCGACTGGTTTGACCTAGTATCACCCTAGTTTATCCTCATTTTTAACAAGTATTTAGCTTCCCTCCCTCATCATGAATTTTTTGTTTGATAATAATATAAAATTTAATCAAACAAAAATTATGAGTTTCACCAATCCTAATAGGTTTCCTAAAACACATTTGTTGGTACCTAACACATATCAAAGCAATGTCCATGTTGCCACTTGCACTACCAACTATGGCACTCCTCCTTATTCTTCTATAGCCCTTAAGCCATTTTTTTAATAATATGAACATGACCTTGATTACATGGCTTAAATGATATTTTCATCAAAAAAATCCTCAACATAGGGGAATGTATCCTATAGTCATCTATAACCTCATGATGGGACCTCATATAGGAGAACCCCATTCACCTTCACCTAGATTTGCCCAAGGATTTGGGGTAAGTAATTTATTTTCATCTACACCTTTCCCCTCTATCATGTCTCCTTCACACACTATGATGTCATCTTCTATGTCTAATTCTACCTCCTTGACAAGTGTTTCTACAAGTATGGCATGTTTAAGCTTTAGTGGGGATTTTCAAAATACCCACACCCATACCCATGTTACTAGTGCATCTCATACTACTAATGCTTCTTATGATACTAGTGAATCTCATTATACTAATGCTTCTCATGCTACTAAGGCTTATTATGATACTAATGCATCTCAGGTTACTAGTGATTCTCATACCACTAGTGCGACGCATGCCACTACCTCATCTCACACTCATAGTTCATCTCAAGCTCTTAATACCTCAAATAACACTAATACATCAAATGTTGCTTCCACTAGCCAAAATAACACTCAAACCAATCAACTTTTATTATAAATGCTTAACCAAATGCATACATTTTGAACTAATAATACAAATCAAATGATGAAAATGCAAAATCACCTAATACATCTCCATAACCAACCCTACCATGCTCAATGGGGAGTGCAAAATCATAATGCCCCTACCCCCCTTAGGGGTTCACATGGTAAATTCATACCACAAGCCTAACTTATCAACAAAACTATCAAACATTTATGAAATGGACCTCTAGTACCTTAAATTTCCAACATTGACATATGAGGTATAACTCCCACCATCACTTATAATGAATCTATGGATAGTACCCTACATTGAAAAACATTTGGCAACCTTTATAAATATTGGGTTATGCTTAATACTTTTTTTGCCACTAAAATCTTAGCTAAAACTCTTTCTAGAGATGTTTTAGATTGGTACAACCAACTAAAAACCCACTCCATTACTAGCTTTGAAGACTTGGTCAATTTAATAGTCCAAAAATTCTATACTAGTGATCTTTTCGAAAATAACTTAGCTCATTACATTAATTGTAAACAACTAAAAATTGAAATGGCACAACTTTCCATCAAATAGTGTAAAACTCTATCTTATAAAGCTAAGCATAATATGGTAGATGAAAGACTCTTCCACCTATTCACTAATTCTCTCTACCTTAAATTATAATATTGTGTTAGGAATCTCTCTCCAAAAAATTTGGAAGAAGCTCTTGACCAAGCCAAATGCCAAGATTTTCTCATACATCAATTTGGACCTCCCCAACCTACAATAGAAATTTTCATGCTTATCAAAAATATAAATCATCATGAAACCAATGATGGTGTTACATATACGTATGCCACCATACACACCATCCAAGCCGTTTCTCCAAACAATACCACGAAACATGTTCCTCCACTAACAAATATTCTTAGCATAATACCACATTTCCTCAAAAAAATCATACTAATGTTCACAAACCATTTTCATTAGTAGAAATTCAAAAACATATTCTCAGACCTTTACCATGATATCTTGACCCCACATGACCCATGAAAAGATGGTATGATCTAAATATATTTTGTTGGTTTCATGCAAGTTGGGCCCATTCTCATGAAACGTTGTAGACAATTAAGAAATCTTGCTATGGACTTTATCCTTGGTCCTAACTTTGACCATGAATCCCTTATATGCAAACATCAACAAGCTTATGACATATCACTTAAATATCATGAGACTCAAACTAAAAATCAAGCTTTAAACCAAACTAATTCTCATTTAGCTATCTACAAGGATCCCATTCCTAATTACCAAGACAACATTGATCAACCATAACCCTATTACTAACAACATTGAAAGTTTTATAGACCTTAACACCAATGATGAAAATGTGGTTAACATGACTAATATGAGGAGAGTAGTTGCTTATATTGATTCAAAACCAACACCTAACCATCACACCTCTTTAATATTTTGCATTATTCAAGACACTTCACCATCCCATCTCATATAATTTGGACATGAGGAACCCATACACATACAAGCACCTCCCCCAACAATACAAACTGACCATACCTCTTATAGCATTGATATATCTTATAATCTTTCCCCAACTTACATACCTCAATAAAACATCCTTTTAACTTCCAACAATATTTCTTCTTCCCAACCACAATAAATACCTCAACAAACAGCCACATCACCTAATGTCAATCAACCTACTTACAACCAACCATACCCAATCAATCATAAGTTACATTACACATCCAAGCCTCCCTTTAACATATCTATTACAACACTAAGCTCCTTTATCTAATATTCCTCTCATTGGTTGTGATGAATGGGATCCCATTTTAGAAATTTCCCATATCCCATCTCAAATTCCCTTCTTATAGATTATGATAACTTATCCCTATCATCATAATAACCTAATGCAACTATTGTTAGAAATGAACATCCCTTGTCCTCCACCTGTAGGGAAAAAAATCTGCCTTATATAGATCTAAAGATAGAATTATTCAACAATGTGAAGAGATGCCCATCAATGTTAACAAAGTCATGGACATCTCTCTCTCTCTCTCTCACTTAAGTTTCCTATCTCTTATATGATTCCCAATGAGATATTACTTCATTTAGATGATCCTCCTTTATTCATTAGTGTTCAAATAGGTGATATCCAAGTTAAGTGTGTTTTAATTGATAAAGGCTCATGCACTTGTGTTTCTTCCCTTGACTTTATTAAAATAATTGGATACTCTGAATATAACATTAAATTCACATGTAGTACATGCCAAGACTATGATAGAAGACAAATGTCTCATTTAGGTTGTGTTTAGCTTCCCATTATAGTTCCTCTCATCACCATTCATGTAAAAGTCATGATACTTAAATCTTTGCTTTCATATAATATCTTAATCGGTTGACCTTGGATTTATTTCATGAGATCAGCTACTTCATCCACCTACCAATGCATCAAATTCCATTATAATGGTGCTATATATAAGATTCAAGGGGCCACAAATCCTTGAAATTTTGAAAAATTCCAAGAACAAGGTGTCTTTAAGATACCCACCCTTGAACCCTTACCTAGAGTTCTATTTCGAGACTCCCAACTTTTTAACTATCTTATCAATTCCACTAGAGGTTATAATGCTCATCCAAAATTAATTTAAAATATTCCACCTAACCTATTAGACTTCGATGATGATGAACTAGATGAGATAAGATTAAGGATCAAAACTTATGTTCTCTCCCCTAACATCATCACTCAACTTCTTCCTTATCTTCAACCTCAATCCTATCAACAACCATATGATGAAATACCAGTTACTTTAACCAAAACAAAACATTTCATTTACCATGTTTCCTCAACTGATAAAATATTTCATGTATGTATTATTGACTTACATACACCTAATTATGATGATAATTATTCTTTATATGACCAATTTCTAAATGGATTCATCTAAGCTAAAAATGTCAAGGTTATTAGATATCATTCTTCTTTATTTCAAGACTTTCCATGAATATTGATGAGACTTTGGCTAATGTCAGAATTCAACTGCATAGGGATGTGTTAGATGTTATGGATGATATTTGTGGTTAGATCTATCAGTAATTGTGAACATAACTTGGTGTTATCTAACATTATTTATCATTCTGTTACATGATTTGGATCATATTTGTGATTCATTTATATATTTTTTATTTTTCACTATTTTTCAAACATGACTTCACTTATCTCTTTTTCATGAAATGTTATTTTATACTTTATGTGTTTTACATGGTTTCATTCTCTTTAGCTTTCTCTTATGGCTTATTTTCATTCTTTTCATGGATTCAAACTCATGCTTATGGTTTCAATTTTTTCACATGGATTCCTTTATTTTCTCTTTGATGATTTTTTTATCTTTCAGACTTAAATAAAGATAATTATTATTGTGACATAGTCATACAACCCTCATTCCCTTAGTCTTTTATCTTTACCATATGATTAGTTAGAAAGCATGACTTCTCATTGTACTAATTATAAGCATCAGTATATTTGATATCCCTTTTTCCTTTTCTTCTTTTTCACTTACTAAGCATACATATAGTTGAAACTTGAGATTACATACCAATTCATAAGTAAGCCTAAGTTGTTTATTCAGTCGTATTTCTAGTTAATTAGTATCATATAACCAACGTCTAAAGCTCATTCATGTGTATCACTTTTATCACTCATGTTGGTTATTCCAAACCCATATAGAGGAGGAATCAAAAAATCCATAAAAAGGTTAAAATCCAAATCATTTAAACAAAAGTAAAACATAAAATTCAAAAGTCTAATCACACTAAAAGATGTGATTTTCCTATCTTTAGCATGCCTCATATTCTTAATAGAAACTCAAACTCCAAAGTTGGCCTCATGAAAAAGTCAAAGTCCATTAGGGTACATTATGCTAGTAGATTGGGATAGAAGAATAAAAAACCTATAGTGCTACCTACTTTCTCAAATAAGTACCTAATATTCATGTTAGATTGACAACTCTATAATGGGTCCAGAGGAATGGGGAACATATTGTGGGAAGGTAGGTCCATTTTAATTTCCTTGTTTATATAACTTTCATGAGTTGATATCAATATTCCACCTATTTGCCTATAAATATTTACGCTTATTACAAGTAGGTATCCTTTGTATTTTGATGGTCACTAGACTCTTAATTTCTTTCCTTCTTCCCTAGTATGCCTCATGTTTACTAAGGTTTTCTTATAAATGCCTATATCATGATTTTTACACTCACTATTTCTTTATAATAATACCAATATTTCCCCTTGATGAATATTTTTTTTTTAATTGATCATACCCATAGGGTTTCCTTTTGTGAGTTTTATTGTAAGACCTTAGATAGGACTAGACATTCCTCACAAAATGTTTTCATATTTTTTCCCTTATTACCATTCACCTCATTGGTGTTCACCTTGTGAGCTGTAGAATAAGACCTTAGATAGGACTAGACATTCCTAAAAAAATAGTGCATTAAATCCCATTAATCAATTTCAATATTTGTATCCACCTAATTGGTGTTCCCTTTGTGAGTTGCATAGAAGACCTTAGATAGGACCAAGCATTCCTCACAAAATATTCAAATAAAATTTCATACTATGACCAAGTCACAATAATATTACATGTTTTAAATTTAAGATAATTTATTTTAAATTATGAATTACATGTCATTTACATACTTCCCATCTTTATTTAGTATGTTTTATGTTTATTTCATAAACATTTCACTTTATCCTCTTATTTTCTAATTACGTGTATTTTTACAACCATTTTATTAAATTTCTCGTACTTACCATCTTGATTTGGTATGATTAATTTTATTTATACTTACATTTTATTTTTCTTTTCATACTTCCCATCTTGATTTAGTAGTATTGATTAACTTTATTATACGTTTGTTTTTCATACCATTTGTTATAACCTATTTTCCACTTTATTACGACATTTTCATACTTTTCAAAATGATTTAGTATGACTTATATTCATTTTAATTTGGTGAAATGTTTACTTATACATGGTTTGAACCATTTTTTACCTTTTACTTTACCATTTTGGGTTTACTATATTTATTTATCTTTTGTTTTTACACATTTTCCATTGTGATATAATGTGTTTTACATTTTAGGATTATTTATATACTTTTCCAAATCATATGCTTTTTTTAACCATGCATGTGTGTCACATAATGATTGAAAATAAAACATACACCTTCACACATTTACCATATCATACACAACAAAATTAAAATATGTGTTAGAAAGGAAATACATCCATACATTTATCAATAGCACCAGTACAACTCATAGATCAAGAAATGTCAATATCCATAAATATCCAAAGTTTGATACAACATAATACAAGTACAAATAAAATAGATATAACTCTAAGTTTGTGCTCCATAATGTCTATCTTTTGGTTGAGCCACAATACCCATAGATGCCTATTGCTGACCCCTCTGAATAGTATATTGTAATGATGTAGTCTGGGATATCAAACTATCAACCTATCCTTGTAGATTGGACAACTTGGCCTACACACATCCAAGCTCTATATTCGTAGCCATTTGGGTATCTTGATCCTAGGATAATGCCTACCAAGCTCATGCATCCCCATATCCTACTCCTATAGATAGTTGTGAGCCATCCCCATGTGTCATTAGTTACCGAACTACCTCTCCAACCAATTGAAACCAACTATCATATGATAGGGAAGATGGTACCAAAGGGTCCTCCATATTAGTAGTATCAGGATCCCTTAACACCCCATCCAAAATATCTTGATGGTTACCTCAAACTATGAACCCCACCTGAACTCTTCCTCAGACAAATCTAAAAAACATAAAAACTAAATATACATTAGATCTCATGTATATATTTCCAAAACAATCTATCTATACCAAGTACATAAAAAACTATACAACTAATAATGTATCCAAAAAAAATTAAAAACTAAAATCATTTCTTACCAACTCCAGTGTCACTAACCATGGTATCCCCATCAACTCAATTGCCAAACACCTGCTCTATAGGTTTCCTTTGTGCAAGTACAAAGCTTTGAGTCACCACTCATGTGAATCATGGTCCACTCCTCATCTACCTCTCTATAGACCAGTTATGCCTCATCTCTATCATGGGATCTCTAGGTGCAACTACTAGTGCTTATGTCCTCTCCCTTTGATGGTGCCCCCATCTCCTATGTGATTTTGGTGGCTATTATCATCCTCAATGTGGATCTATGGTAGCCTCACCTACATTCTCAACCTCGGTATCCAAAACTATAACATCATCTATCTCAGGCCTAGCTACTACCCACTATTGTACTTGACCTAACCATGGTCTCACCTAATGAGGCCTAATGATAGGTATATTTGTAGGTAATATTGCACCCCCTCTACCTATAAGTTCTCTAGCATGCCATGCCCAATAATCAAGAACTACTAGGGGAGCCATCAGATGTGGTAAGCCTAGATATCCAAGTATATGAGCTAAAGGATATGGATCCACCCATAAGGTATAATGTCCAATAATGTGAATGCACACCAATCTAGTAGCCATAGTAACCCAAATCGGCCAGTTGGATTCAATATCACTATAGGGATACCATATAATCTACCCATGAGTAATGGTATACAAATATGGGGGATGGGGCACAACTTTCCCTACATGATCCTATTTTTATCTCACCACTCAAGGTATCCTATCATCAACCACATGGGGCAACTCAGCTAGCAAATACATAGGAAACCTCTCATATATCTAGGCACTCAATAAAATCATGGGGGGCATAGTATTCTACACTTGGGTTAGCATACCATACATTTCATGTATGATATGTACCTAAATAATAGAATCTAAATCATATAGAGTACCTTACTATAGGACCAACTAATAGAAGGATACTATATATAATGGTCAAGATACATAAATCAAATAAGCTCACCTATAATCTATGGGAAATTCTATCTGAGCTAGTCACCCAATGGGCTAGGGATTGTCTCTCCTCCTTAACCTTTAGTGCATCACAAATTTTAGAAGTCTTGATAATGGGTAGTCCAAGCAAGCCATGGACATCCTCTAAGGTGATGCCCACCTCTTTGGTATCCCCATCTACCTCCCATAAAAAAGTGTTGGTCAGTCACCCCCATGATCCTAGGAACATGAAAATTAGATAAATACTGAGAAGGATCCTTCACATTTCCATGATGCCTCTAAATCCCAAGGAAACTAGTTATGCTTGGTCAACATATGACAATCAATCTAGTAAATTTGGTAGCAAAAATGCATCCACTAAGCACCAAAATATCTATCATCTCTAAAAAATGTCAAACACCATATAATGTATTAAATCTCGATATAAAAATGATAATGGACATTCTTAAAATTCTTAAATTATTAAAAATTAACTATTTTATCAACTTGTTCTTCTTATTTTTCACTCTTTTCTTGCACAATCATCCCTTTTAATACTAAATCAGCCCTATCCCCTCTTTTACCAACTCTGTCAGCCCTCTGCTACACAATTGGCCCATTCCTATAGACACAATCAATCTTTTTATATTAAATCATCCCTTTTCCATCATTTGCATACTAGATCAACCTTCTACTACATAGTCAACCCCATTTAATAGACTCTATCGATCCCCTACTACATGATGCATTAGCTAGAATGCACTAAAATATTCCCATCATATTTTTTAACTAAATCATGCCTTTGTTATGCAATCAACCATCCTAAGCAACACTATATCTGCCTTCTACAATGCATTCAACCACCTTATTACCTCTCACCTTTTCCAACTAAGATGACTTAGCCAGCTTTGTTTGAAATTTATGATAACTTTTTAAACAATTACCATAAATGCCTTAGGTATTTATTGGTCTAACTCTTTCCTACCCAATATCCTTCTTTGTTCCTAATTTACCTAAAAAATTCCTTGGTAAATTTTTGATACCTAAATTTTGTCTAACATGTATTTTTTTGTATCTAGTTTAATTTCAATAAAAATTACCATTTTTTTTTGAAATTAATGCACCACCTACCTAAGTTGCACTAGATGCAACTACTAGGCATCCTCCATGTTGTAGATGTCATCTCCTCATCATGGTCACTCTCTGGGCTCAACTAGGTCACTCAGAGCTCTATTTTCTCAAAATAGTAAAAATTACAAATGAATTAATTTTCACTTTATTTATATTTATTATTCAAAATTATTTACCTATCAATTATTTTTACCTAGATTTCATTTTCCACCCATAATTTTGTTTCTACTAGCTCTTTTTTTGAACCAAAAGATGTTCTATAATCTTGATGTTGTAGATATTTTTTCTACGTATTACATGTATATTTTGTAATTTTTTTAAATTTTCACTTATTTTATAGGTTTACCTATTGTTCCCTATATTGGACACCTTTAAATTTCTCTCACTTCATTTCTACTCTACATAACTAAGGTAAATAAAGGTATGTATTTTCCAATTTTGTCCTTTCATTTATCATATTGACTTCTTACTATAATTTACTTAACTCAGCATTGTGTGTTGTTGTGTTCTTTTTCCAAAGCACCATCCCATGTTTCAACTACATGACACATGATGATATTTTATTGGGGCATATGTATACACACAATATTTTTAAACTTTATCAATTATTGATGCTTTCTCTCTTACAAGAACCTATTGAGTCTCAATCTATATAAGTGCATGCCTTAAAGGGTGCACCAAGAAAGGGGTGGGCAAACCATTGGTGCTTTACAAGATTATTGTTCCCTATACCACCACTTAAAACCATCACAAGTCCCTCATATATGTTTTCCTAAGCTTTGACACCTCCCTTACACACTATTCTAAGTAATTAACCACCTCAAATAGCCCCTACCTAAGCCAAAACCTATTTTACCATCTTTCAAACATAGTTTAATGGATTGACCCTGTTCTAGGAATTGAACACATTATGGGACTAAATCAACCCAACTAACTTAGTTTAGGACCTAACTATTCCATTTCCTAAATAACTAGGTTGACTGGGCTGACTACATCAAATCAAATTTTAGAAGTGTTTAGGATTGATCTAGCTATATAAACATATCTTTCGCCTCATTTTTAATAAGATAGATAGATATAACCATTCATTTGCACATATACTTATCTACCATTCTACTTAAGGAGTCATTACTTAGGGTTTCATACTTCCTTTGGAGAGAATAATCTTATTTTATGGGAAAAGTCTTCTAGATGCATAGGATAAGTCTTGTAGCCTATATCTGACCTATATTTTTTATCCTTACAAACCACAAAAACCTCTTGAAAAACACCATTGGCCAAGGGAGATATTGAAGCTCGATAAGTTCATATTTAAGGTATGCATTTTTATATATATATATTATAGAATCAAGGTAAGTGTTCCTAACTTTTAATCCTATTTTATTAGTAGATAAATTTTCACGTATTGGCTTATGAATGTTTTTATCTCTCCATTAGTAGGATTAACTCTACATTGACTTGAGTAAAGTTCTTGTTTTTATTTCTACTTTTATGTTTATTATCCCCCACTTGTGCCACAAGCCTTGGTGAGCACTATATTAGGTTTTATTTTGATTTTTTAGAAACCATAGGGCCTAGTTAGGGTTGTTATGTGGTATTTATCAACTAGAGGCTTGTGAACCATCTATAATGATATTATATGATAATAAATCCCTTAGTTAGGTTTATCAGATCCATATTGTTCATGACCCTGATTGTCTAAATATACTAACAAGTAGAAGGGCTAGTTTGATTTATCTTCTTTGAGCTAGGATTGATTTATAGATCAGCTTCATTTTCCCTTGTATACACATACTATGAAATTTATTGATATATATATACTTCAACATGACACTACTATATGATTCTTTACTACATGATTCATATAGATACAACATAGTTATCTTATTCTTTTGATATAAGGTGCTTATCACCTTTGTAATCCCCTCATCTTAAAAGCGGGGGGGGGGATATCAGTGAGTGAATGACATAGAATACATGACTCCATATACATACAATTGACAAAATGGGTATAATTTGATTTAATTTACATGACTCGGATATAAATTTAGGGCATAATTTTATGTATTAGGCATAAATTTGGGACAAATATTTTCAGATTTATGATACATATTATATGCATGTTATAGATCATAAGTTATATTTTGATAGATACTTTAGATTGAGACATATTTGAGGTGAACATGTACCAAATTATAGATACACTTTAAGATTATACACATATTTATACATAGACCTTATCCAGATACATTATTTAGTACTTTATCTATCTACAGTAGTTGGATCTTTTTCATTAGTACAATCAAGATTATGTGCCCTTGATGAACTTGGCACTATGATTCTATTATTATGGTTTGATATGGTTACATCATTTGACTTGGGTGAGATTGGCTAAATTAGATAGATTGGCTATATTATTTATACTTGAGTTATGTGATTGAGATTTTGTGTTCTAGATAGACTTGGAACAATTCATCATTATATCAAATTTGGGCATGATCACCCTCCAAATTCCTTTCTTCACATCTACAAGGTTTAGTTATGAACCTATCTCCAATGCTTTATCTAGGAAGCATCTCTACTAAGATAAACTACTAAGGGGAAGCATGGTTGTATTGATACATAGGTGTACTTCTTCCTTGATGTCTTTCTTTCAAGTGTTTCATATTATTCAATTTATGATTATATTCAATAATTACACTAGTAACATTCTCTTGGTTACAATTCATTCACATACAACTAATTTAAGTGGGATCAAGAAAAGATAAAGTGTGTTGTACACACCACAATACATTTTTTTTCCTTTGACCTAGTACTTTGATATTTATGCATCACTAGATAAAAGGCAGGGAAAATATAGATGCTTAATTTGGATTTATATGTTAAACTAGTCTTATACACTTGAAAAATATATCTTAGGGATCTACCCTTAATTTTGACCTTCCTTGTAGTCAAAAGGATCGTATTCATCACTTCACTAGGTTTAATTAGTTATTTATTAGTCCAACCTTGATTAATATGATTAGCTAGACCACATGTAACCATAGAACATATAAAATACAATATGTATCCTTCACTATTAGTTAGAGAACCTTATCAACTTTCCTCCTTCCTAGATAATTGTGTTCAAGATAGGATAATAGCATCAACACTACTGTCTCTATTCTAATATAAATGTTCTTACCCTAAAAATGCTCAAATTTGAAAATATTTTCATGTGTATGAGTTTACCTAAGAATTCCATTAACCATTTAATGAGGATCATTTCAAAATAACTAGTATAAATACAAGTCAAAGTCAATTCATTTGGATCATCAAGTAATGACCTCTCAATCTTAGACATACTATTAAATATCAAAGTGTACAACTAAGATATTTTGCCCTATCTATTCCTATTTTCATATCAATTATAGGATCAATCATACTTCAGGTTTGAATCATTAAAATAATATCCCATGAGCAATATATGTCAAGTTATAAGCTAGATCATCACATGCACTCACATATAACATTCTAAAATATTGTTCACACATATACCAACACATATGGGAGAAATACATAAGTTTGAGGCCCTCCTTGGATTATTGGATATCTAGGCAACACTCATTTATAAATGGATTTTTGAGGTTAGCTCAACATTGTGAGCCCACTAACCCATTTTTGGCAAGGTAGCCTACCCTGATGCGGAGAGCTAGAGTTTGAGCTATAAATAGTGATACAGAGTCTATGCATGAGATACATATACATCAAATAAAAGGTAAAAAAAATATAAATATATACATGGTCACATATTTATACAACAAAAATTATTTATAGGAAATTTGCATCAAGGTTCAAGTAGTATCATCAACACAAGTGTCTACAAGTCGATGTAAGTGTCTAGGCAACTAGAGAGAACATTTATAGAATTTGAAAATTGGTTCCTAAACATCAGACAACCTATTTTCACACCTATACATATCAAATCTATCTTCACTTTATTACATAATTTATGTATTATTTCTTCTTTGCGATTACACAATCAAAGTACTATTTGGCATTACATTTTCTATATTTAGTATTTTTCATAATTTAACACTAAAATTGAATATCATAAAATAAATTATTTAATTAACCTACTTTTAAGAATAGTTTAATTTACTCTTTAATATATTAGTCCTTTAAAACCCTTATTTTAAAAAATGGTTAAATAATAATATTTAAAATGATGAATAATATCATGATTATGTTCATCTGTGGGAGTAGGTGGTGTGTCTTGGGCACATCTTGTTATAGGAGTGAGAGAAATATGAATGTATTTTTTTTAGGAGTGAATGTTTTTTTTAGTGTCTCTCCTTATAGGATTATTTAGATTCTGGATAAGTATGATGAGTGTGATACATGCCCCTATTTTGATATGTAGGATAAACATGTGTAACACACATACCAAAATAAATATGTGAAATGCACCATGTGTATACTTTTTTTTAATCATTAGTGTATAACATATAAATATATAACCTTATAAATATGTATATTATGAATAATTACCATAAGGACTCAATTTATATACAATATAGCATCATCACTGTAATATATAACAATGAAAAGCATAAGTATGTAATTTCCCCTAACATATGCATGACATAAATCATTCAAACCTAAGAAAATGGTACAAACATTATGCATGATATGGATCATGGAAGAATAAATCACATGAAACATCAAATAAATAAAACCATAACAAAATAATTTAAAAATATGATAGAGAAAAATAATAGTCACATAAAATGTGTATAAGATACAAAAGACAATGAACTCGCATCAAAAATATTTTATATCTAAAGACACATTGAGCCTAATAAAACACACTAAGCATGATGTATCATGACATGAACTCTAGTAATATATATATATATATATATATATATATATATATATATATATATATATATATATATGTATATGGGACATGGTATATTCATGATAAAATACATATTAAACACTCATATGAAGCATAAAACCATGTAAAATATGTATCAAAGACATACAAAAGCATGTGAAGCAATATAAATTGTGTGAATCACATAAAGAGAACCAAGGAGATAAATATAGTAGACCACAATAAAATTCAAGCCTTTAAGAGATATAAAAATAAAAACATGAAAAATTAAACTAATGATAAGATATGACCCAAAGCTATCTATTAAAGAAGAGAATGCTTAAACCCAAATTTAAAAATTAATGTGAAAAAAGAGTTAGATAGGATGTTATCAAACATATTCATACCAAAGGTAGATTTTATATAGATTAGATTAGTTTAATGGTGATTCAATGATTTGGAACATATATTAAAAACAAAAAAATGTGAAAGAATAAAGTTTTTTTAAAAACTAAATGGTTTTCCTTAATGTATAATGTAAAATTCATGTTGAACGCATTTAAATAGTTTATTCACGAATTTATAGTTGTGCACTGATTGGAATCTATATGCATGATGAAATGATTATATGCATGTGTTAATATTTATGTTACATAGATGCATGAAACTGAGATTTTAATTAAACTTGTATAAATGTATATTTTCTACACAATTTAACACATTACTTGGGAATATACTATGTAAGGAAAAATTGATGGTGGAATCCATGAATAAGAGGTAATGTTGAACTTTGCACCATCAAAGGTCTAAAAGTACATGAGAAATTTCTTTAGGTATACACAATTTTATATGAATTTCATCAAAATATATGATCTGGGGTCTACAATATATTAGAGAATATTATAACTATATTGATATTTACTAATCTCTTTAATGGGAATAATATAGGAAACATCACATTCTAATAATTGCATAGTAATTCAAACATGAAAAATAGTGTCATGTAATATCTATAATATAAACTTTAGTCTTAATGAATACTCTACATAACAATATTATTTTGAATAATGAATTCTTTATATTTACATTTTTATGCCTATATGAAATAGAATACTTATGTATTTTTAAATAAATTTAATTCATTTAAATTAGGATCCTATCGATAACTAAACTAACCTCCAATAGTAAAAAATGAATTTATTTTACACGAGACAAAGACACAAGCAAAAATGGACCGCTCAAAAGAGTACCAAGAGTGTACACATGCTTCAACACAAAATCATATAAACACTTCAGACAAAAAGACCCAATCAGAGGGAAATCTAGAGATTAGGAAAATAATGGTTGAAGGGGATTGAGAGAATGGTTAAGAACCATTAAAGTTGACAGAATGTACCAATAACACCTAACGTGGACAAATAATTGATAAGTGTACAAAGATGCTAAAATAATATAATTTAACAACTACTAACTGCCTAAGATCCATTTATAGGTGTCTAAATTTCACCCCAATTATGTATGTGGGCATGCATGTATATCAAAGTAAAGGAAAATGTGAATACACACTATTTTTTTCTTGAATATTAAAATCCAAATTCCATATACCCCAAAGTATGCAAAAACATTCTTACTTTTTCTACATATGTAAGGGTGAATGAAAACTATCAATAATCGAATGAAATATGAAAACCTAGAAGTGATATACATGATTTAACTAGGAGGTGGGAGTAATACCCATGTCGATAAAAACACATTTGAATATATTTTAAATACTAAATGACATTATGAGTAAAATATTTAGTTATGAAAATAAATCCAAACAAATTTCTAAGAACTATATAAGTAATGATAATTAATATCATGAATATGTTACTTTGTGGGAGTATATTGTGTGTCTTAGGTAAATATCATTATAGAAGTGAGTGAAATATAAATGTCTTTATGTATAAGAGTAAAATTTATTGTGAGTGTCACCCATTATAGTAGTAGCTAGAGTTTGGATAAGTATGATGACTAGGATATATGCCCCCATTTTAACATGTGGGATAAACTTGTGTAACACATATGTCAAAATAAGTGAGTTAATAGCACCATATGTAAGAAAAAAACTAAAATAATTTATTTATAATATATAAATAAGTATTCTTGGAATTATGCATGATATTAATAAGTTTCCTCATATGTGGATCAACATATAAATAATATAACATTGTCAATGTAATATATAATAATGAAAAGCATCAATACATAAATTTTCCCTCAATAGATGCATGATATAATACATGGGAACATAGAAAAATGGTATATACATTGTGCATGATATAGATCATGAAACCATAAAACACTTGAGAAATAAAACCATAATAGAAGATGTCAAGTTAAGGACAAGACCAAGGGTTAGAGCCATACCAAACATATATAAGGCACATAATACATTTAAGTAACATCAAACACATCATGTAGTCAAAGACACATCATACATATAAAAACACTAGGCATGAGAAAACACATTGTGAACAATGTATCATGGCATGAAGTGTAATAATCACATTGTAAACATGATATAAATCACATTAGACATGTTTTAGGCATAATAAAAGACATTTAATACTCACATGAAACATAAAACCATTTAAAATATATATTAGAGACATAGGAAAACATGTGAAGCAATAAAAATTGTGTGAATCACATAAATCACATCGAGCAGATAATGTATAATAGACCACAAAAAATACATATCAAAGAAAACAAGAAATATATCCACTAAAATCATAGTAAAATATATACTAATAAATGTATGAAAAAACTATATATGAAAGGAAATTTCTCCCAAATTTACCCTTGAGAAAACATGGGATAAGCCCCAAACTTACTATGAATCCACTATCATGAACTTGTAACCTATGAAAAATGAAACATGTACCTAACTTTAAAAAATCATTAGTAGCATGTATAAAAATAAAATAAAATAAATAATATACATATAGGCACATGATTTTTGTACCTTAGTATTTTAAAAATATATCAATACATTGTAAACACCATGTGATAAGATAAAGGTAAATAAATTTTAGAAGACGTACATCTAATGACAAATTACCACAACAAATTCAAGGAAAATAAAATGACATCAAAAATATGCTTAGAATAAATAAGAGACAAATAAGGATTCCTACTTTCCCATAACTTTTATTAGAGTTAGTAGTTAGATTTTTGGTCTATGAAAAAAAAGTGCTACCATCATTAAAATTTACTTTGGGACTTTGGGATGAGAAAATAAATGTGAAATCATGTTGAGAAAGAATTTAAAATCATTGGAAAAGGAAATTTTATAAGGATCAAAGAGTAATTGCAATCAAGATTCAAAACTAAGAAAGGAAAATTGAAGGAAAAGGCTTGAAAAGAGAGAAAATAGTGAAAAATGTGAGAATAAGTTAGTGAAATAAAATCTAATGATGAAATCAAGAAAAATATGATTTTTTAGCATTAGTTAAATATAAACAAAAATGATAAAATTTAATATAAAAATCATAAGCAATCCAAACATAAACAAGAATTGAAAATCATCAAACTAAACAAGTTCCCATTGTTAGAATAGAAAATAGGATTCTTAAGTAAAAAGGGAAGAAAACAAAATATAAAGAGGCAGGAAGTATCTAGATGAATTAAAATAGAGTGTTCAATTAAAAACATAAGCAATTAATAGGAAAATCTAACCAATAATAAAATCACAATTAAGCGAGTCATAATAATCAACAATAAATATATAAGTTGAAGCTTGAATATCATCAAAATACAAATTAAGATGTCAAGTCACCCAAAAATAAAGAAATGTTAAAACATTGTCATTTTCATTATCATCATCTTCATATTTTTCCACATTATCCAATAATTTATATTTCTCATTAATGTTATCTTGAATAATAGAATCTTTGTTGCATGTTTTTTTTGTGTAATAAACAAGATTTTATGATAGGAACACTCTTATTGGGATATATTTATGTACTTAGAACTTTTGTTCTCTTACCCTAAGTATAATTATTTTTTTCCCTTTGTTATTTCCTTATGTTTAGGTTCTTATTAAACTTATTATTGTCAAAAATTAATATCTCTTCTAATTTTAATTATTTGATCTTCATGCAAAAATTTCAAACATTGATACAAATTATAAGAGATTGATTTTATTTGATGTATCCAAAGTTTAAAAATTAAGATATTATAAGATCCAATGTTTTCCATCTAATAAAATAATATTAAAATCATCTTAAGGGCCCGCTCAAGTAGGCAAGATAATTCAATCAAGAAGATTTCTAACTATCAGTGTATCCCAAAATAATTGTTGGAGTATATTATAAATTTATTATATAAATTAAGATACTATTAATGAATCCTTGAACACATATATTGGGTCATGAACCATCGTTATCCATGAATGCATATTTTTCTTGACCAATTTATCCTATTAAATATCTTATGAATAAAGGTTATTTCTAGTATATTTTGATGGTTTCACGTTAGAATTTACATCTAAATCAGGGCATTTTTTACCTATATTTTCTTATTGCTTGACATAAAAAAATTGTTTGACATAATTTTTCATCATCCAAATTAACATAATTCAACTTTTTGTGTCAATCAATTCACTAGGGATTAGGCAAAGCTTTTATTGATGTAATATGCATCACCAAAATTTGTATTAGGTAGTGCATTTGGTTTTATTGAATCAAATTTGTTGACTTTTATGAAATTTTAATTTTTAAATATTGAATTTATAGAGGTAAAAATATGTGTGAATTAAAAAAAGTGGTTGGATGATGCAATTTATGTCAGATTAATTTGACATAATTTACATCAGAGTTGGCTAACATAATTTATGATAGAGATAATTTTTTTCCAAAAGAAAAATGTTTTGTAGAGACTTGGATATAAGTTGTTTAAAAATCATTCTAGGAATAAATTGATTAATATTATGGATGCTAGTATAAAAATCAATAGTATGGGAAGAATAGATAGTTTTGGAGGTAGTAGTAATGCAAGTAAAGTGATATAGGATAGTTATGACTTAGGTTACCAAAAAATGTTATCTTCGACAGGTCCTATGAATCATTATTTCCTAATTGAAAAATATAGAGAGACATATCTAAGTGAATGTGAACCATATGAGAAAAAATGAATCTCTCAGATCTCATTGCAATAAGAAATTCTAAATAATGTCTTGATTATCCTTTAGACTTTTTGTTCGAACGAACCTTACAATCATTGGAAATAACTTTTAGGTTAATATCATCAATCCTATGTGACATTATTAGGAAAATATATTATTGAATATGATAAGTCTATAAACCAATCTATCTGTATTTCTTCAATAAATATACATAGTTCCACAATGTAGAGGATCACACACATTACCTACCCCCTATGATTTTCCCATCCATGCCATCACATACGCACAACATAATAGATATTTTTAATTAGTTCAAAGATTTTAAGGATTAAAAATATAAAACAATTATCCCCTTTCCAAAAAAAATCTTCAACCTAAAACCAAATGGCATGGGTTCACCAAATGCAATGAGAAATAGAGCATTTCTAATTTGATAGCATACTCATAACCTATGCTAAAAAAATTAAGTTATAAAATCCTTCTTTCTCATATTATGGAATGTGAAAGTCTTAAATCTCTAATTACTAACAAATATTTCAATCACTATCTTTCCATAGAAAATACATTCAAACTATTTGATTTGTATCCACAGACAGTTCATATCAATTTCATATTAATATGTGGACATACAATCATACCAATCAAATGAGGGGATTTTATTTTTCTAACATATGGTACATGATGATGAAAATATTAATGAAATTACATTAAAAATTTAAATTTAAACTTTTAGAATGAGTTATTATAAAAAGTGGGAATTTATTATATCAAATTCTATGTCACAATTTACGTTAGGACTCAATTTTTAGACATCAGTATTGTCAATGCCTCAATCAAATTATATTTTTTACTTACTAACATAAAATTTTCATTAATAGAATTCAATGAAACAAATTGTAATTGAATATTTTTGACAAAAAAATTGACACAATGTGCATCATTGAAGTAAAAATATCTAATTTGGACATTATTTATTATTAAAGTTAGTGTGGTCATGCCTGACATAATCTACATCAAGAAAGATTGTTGACATAAATTTTGCATTAATAATCATGAAAAAATGAAAATTTGACATTAAAAATGTCATAGTTACATGACAATCTACTAGTGATTGTATGTGGTATCTCTTGTAACCTCACCATTATCAAAGAAAACTTGAGTAAGTGTTTTTTTTAAATAGTTGATTCAACCACACAATTAAAACCATCGATTGGATCAATATAAGAAACTTTTGGCTCTGCTCTTTGTTTTTATATCTATCATGTGGACATTTACCTTGTCATTTTTTTAGTTGTTATGATTTGGAAGAGGGGTGATAAAAACTTACAAGTATTTATTTAATTTATCAATTTATTCATTAAAATTATTTTACTCTCCCTCTACTTAGATTTTATCAGTATCAGTGAGATCTAGTATGTTATGTTTCAAAGTAATGCATATATTTGAAGAATGTCTTAAAATTATATGATAATCACAAAATGAATTTTCATAAAATTTATTATTAATTGGTCTTGAATGATATAATTCTCATATTAGAGGTAAACTAAACATGTTACACTCAAACAATCACTTCAAAAAATTATGTGAGCTTTCACTTAGCCTAATGAATTTCCTATAATTTATTTGTTGAAGTAATATAAGTTTGATATATGGTTGTTATATAACATTGACCACATTTTTAGTCTCATTCTTGGTTTGAAATATATTTTCATTACTTATAGCCTTGAATTTAGTCATATCTAGGAACTTTTCACAATTAGATGTTGGAATATTTGGCCCATACTCAAGCACATTTTCATCTAAAATCCTGACCTCAAATTCTCTAATAGAATGGCAGTTCATCAAAAGAGTGATAAGTGTTAAAGATCAATTTGTCCTTGATAATTAAATGTGAACTATTAGAAAATATATTTTGAAACTCAATATTTTGTGTTTGATAAGTCATCTTGATAACCATAGTATTAAACTCAAGCCCATATTTTCTAAGAGTCTCATTAGATCTTTATTTTATTTGAGATAATTTTTTAAATGTGAAGAATATACTAATATTTATTTAAAAATGGACCAAGAAGTCATCAACTAAGGTTGTAAAATAATGTATATGTCTACATGTTAAATCATAGAACCATTCAAGTGAATAATCCTTCAAAATCCTTGGGATTAACTTAGTCAATGATTATTTGGGAACTATGGAGGAGGGAAAATTGAAATAAATACTAAACTTAAGTATTTTCAAATTGTACTAAGGGTGGGAAGTATTTGAGAAGAATTAAAAGGAATGGGATCCTAATGATCCACCAAAGTAAGGGTTTTTTAAGACAACATGGGAATAATCAATCTCTAGGGACCCATGTGAAGCTAAAGTAAAAACCTAGGATCCTTAATTGGATGACAAAATATCTTAGGTGGAAATACTTACTAGAAAAAGACATGACCAATAGGGTCAAAAAGTCTCTCCCTTGAACTTAATGATGGAGGAATATGAGGTGTGCATAATCATCCATGATAATTTATTAGAAACAACATACTTAAAATTTTAATATTCATTGGTGGGTAAGTTCAACAGTTTCAGGCCCAATATAGACACCTTCATGGAGTGGGATAACTACAAGTGGAAACCAAAGGGACAAGTGGAGATAAAAACCACGGTTAAATATTTTTTCTTTATCCCATTATTTAATTTGGAAGATTGTAATAAGTCTTGAGTTGAAGGACCTTGGTTTTTGGGTAAGGCTAACATTTTCCTAAAGAAGGGAAGGCTTGGGTTCAACTAGAATATTAAATCATTTTTTGAAATACCCATGTGGGTTAAGCTTCATGGTTTTCCAATGGACTTCTAGGAGGAATAAATTATTTTAGTAGTTTCCAAAGCTATTGGCCAATCGATATCCCTGTATGCAGTGGAAAAATCAAGGAGGATACTTTTGGGGGATAGATTTTATGATTATGTTTTGTTAGGATAGACTCTCCCATTTTATATTATGTTAGAATCATAATACAGGACTTGGATGAAATAAATAGTATGTTAAAAGTCACCAAAGATCTTCTCAAAGTGTAAAAAGGTGGGACATGAGACTAAATATTATCCTAGTAATAGGGTATAAATTCAACAATGGAGGAAGAAAAATAGTTCAATAGATGAGTCAACTAACATAAGGGAGAAGAAAATATAGAGCCCCAAATTATAGATGACACAAGGGTTGGAGAAGAGGGCTTGGCAGAAGGCATGTAAAAATGTATAGAAGTATAATTTATCACATAGCTGAGGGGAAGGCACAAAATGTTGGAGCCTATGAGCCTTTTAATTGATAAAGGGAATGATTCAAGGAGGGGAATATAGAGAATAAAATTGTAAAGGTCAAGGAAATTGTTGAGATGGAAGGAAAAGTTGTAGTCATTTAATCCTCCACTTTTCCACCCAATAAGGATGGAAAGGATGCCTTGATCTAAGAGAATATCATTGATAAGTAGAATAAATAAAAGGAGGAATCAACCCAGGGCATTTTAAGAACCAAATAATTTTATAAAGACAAAGGAGAAATATTACAAAAAGAGGAACAAAGGAGGGATTTTCCCCTCAAAATGAATGAAAGGAGGAATAAAATGGAGAATTAGATAGTTTAGTGTTCCCTCTCCCAGATCCTAATTCAAGGATTCAATTCTCCAAACTCAAATGAATCCTGTAGTGTAAGGAAGACCAAAAGTGAGAATAATAAAGAAGATGTAGGACATGAGCAAAAAATTTTAGGTAGATCAATGGGGCAAGTTGCCATACAGAGATAAATGATCAAGGAGGTTACCAAACTAACCTAGAGTACCCTTCAAATTGGTAAGTTTTTAACCAAATATAAAAAAATGGAGATTATTTTATGAAATGTTAGAGGGATCAATAACCCTAATAATAAAATATTAGTTAAAGGTATTATGAAGAATCATAACCCCAATATTTTGATGCTAAAAGAAACCAAAATGTTAGAGGATATTTTATCTTAGGTTAAGGAGAGAGTCTAAAATAATTCCTTATGTTATGGGTCTTATGTGGAAGGTGCCTTAGGTGAGCTAGTTATTTTTAGGAATCCTCAAGAGGTGGAACGAGTGGTTATTTTGAAAACTAAGAATAATTTGTCTATTTTGTTTACTGATAAATTACATAACACCAATTTAATATTATCTATTATCTATGATCCTAACTCAGACACTGGTAGAAGAAACTTATGGAAGGAGCTAAGTAGCTTTAAGAAAACATGTGGGGAATAGAAATGGATGGTAGTAGGGGATTTAAACACCCCACTTTAGTCTCTATAAAATAATGGAGGATATGAATACTTCATAGATAACATGGGATACCTAAATTTTTTCATCACAAATAATGGGTTAGTGGACACATATCTTAGGGGTTCTAAATATACTTGGTCTAATAAAAGACTAGGTGATAGACTTATCCAAGTCAAGATAGATAGATTATTGTTTTCTATGGTGTGTTTTTTCAATCAATTGTATTCTTTACTCACTCTAAAGGATAGGTTTAGATCATAACCCTTTAATCTTCCCAATGTTAAGGGAGAAAAGAGGAAGGAATCATCCTTTCAGGCTCTAAAAGATGTGGATTCATCTCCCAACGTGGCTGATATCAAGGAATGGTGGAAGGTTGATTTTGAAGGATAAAATATATTTAGAGTTTATATAAACCTTACAAACATTAGGATCAAATTGAAAATTTGGAACAAGAATGTCTTTGGTAACATTTTTTAGTAAAATAATACCATTGCAGAGTATTTGCTAATTTGAGAGAATCAGGTTCAAATGGGGGGCTTGGATCAGGAGAAATAGATGATGGAGAAGGTTTTAATTGTAAACTATCATAAATTTTAAGCTAAGGAGGATAAATTCTGGTGCTATAAGTCCAAGATAATTTGGTTGAAAGAGGGAAATAAAAGCATTTTTTTTTTTACTTATTTACTATCAAACATGGGAGTGCTATTAAACTTTTAGAATTGGATAAGGAAGATGGGATGGTTTGTAAGGAAGAGGAGGAAATTAAAGCAGAAGTAATTTTCCTTTTTAAATATTTGATGTTTGGAGGGTTCCACCATGAGTCAATTAAGGATGAAGATTTGTTGACCCTATTCCCCAATGTAATCTCTTAGGAAGATAATGCCAAGCTCATTTTTCCTCCAACTATGGAAGAGGTAAAATTTGGTGTCTCATATATGGAAGGGATAAATCCCATAGACTATATATCTTCCCTATGCTATTTTTTCAATAATTATAGGATATTGTCCAAGTGGATGTGGTGGTAGTGGTCTCAATTTTTGGTAGGTGGTATGTTTATAAAAATATATTAATAACACCTTCCTGGTTCTCATCTTGATGAAGGTTAGGGATAGATCCTTGAATGATTTAATAATAATAATCATATACAACACCATTTACAAAATATTCTCCAATATTTTAGCACTAAGGCTCTAATTCCTATCACCCAAAATCATCTCTTACTAGTAAGGGGAATTTGTGATTGGTAGAAAGAGTTCTTACGATATCATTTTTGTGCATGATTATATCCACTTCATATAAAATTAGACCAGCGTAGGAATGTTTCAAAAAATTGATGTGAATAGAGCCTATAATTATGGCTCTTGGATTTTACTAGATAAGATTATCAAGAAATTGGGTTTTCATTTGCATTTTACAAAAACCATTTATTCCTACATTTTTATTCCAAAATTTTCTATATTGGTCAACAAGACATTATAAGGTTTCTTCCTAGTGGAGAGAGGTTTACCACAAGGAGATCTAATGTTCCCTTATTTATTAATCATTCTAGTGGAAACTCTATGGAGAAGCTTGCAGAGATCTAGATCCTAGGGATCCTTGAAGGGGTTATAAATAACCTTATATTTGGATGTAATCACTCACCAATAGTTTGTTGATGATATCTTAGTGTTAGGTGAAGCTTCAATTGGGGAAGAAAAGATTATTAAGACTATCCTTAATGACTATGAGGAGGTTACTAGCCAATGTATCAATTTCATTAAAAGTTATATATTTTTTTATTAGTACTCTTGAGCCCTTGTAAAGGATATTAGCTAATATAATGGAGTGTCAAATATAAGAGTTTCCCTCAATTTATTTTGGAATGTTTTTATTCAAATGGAGGATAAACAATAGTAATTAGAATCCCCTTGTAGACACGATAAAAAGGAATCTTGTAAGCAGGAAGGGTAATCTTCTTACCCAAGATGACAAACTTCAACTGGTTAAAATTTCACTTTAGAGGATTCCTATATATTTTGTCACTATTTAGGATGCCTACCAATGTAGTAGATAGGATTGAGTAGATTCAAAGGAGGTTTTTTTTGGTTGAGCACAGAGGAAAAAAATAACCATTATGGCATGGGAAATATTTTGTCTTCCTAAGGAAGGGGGGGTCTAGGACTAAAGAATATCAAAAGGATGAATAGTGTTTTGGTGGAAAATATGGGATGCAAGGTAGTAAAATATAATTCTTAGTGGGTAAGGGTGGCTAAATAAAAATATTTGGAAAGAGGTAATGTTGAACACTTCTTGACTATGGATTTCCCCCTGTGAAGATCCTCTTTTTAGAATGCCCTCATCAAAAGCAAAAACGTGTTCTGTAAAGGTTGCACATGGAACATAGGTGATGCTTAAAAATCTTCCTTTGGGTAATATGAATGGATATTTGGTTTTCCCTTAACCTTTATATCCCCTCGAAATAGGGTTGGAGATGAGTTCAAGAGAGATATAGGGGATAAAGTTAACAATTGTAAGGAAAGAAATGAAATGAGGACTTCATGGAATATTTTATCTCTAGATCTACTGATAAAAAAATACTTCATTAATTGATGGAATTAAACCAAAATTTAAGGATCACATACATATGTCAGGTTTTGAAAGATGATGAGTTCATTTGGTATGTTCAGGATCATGGAGGTGATTCAATAAAATTAGGGTACTTGGTGGATTTGGATTCTAAGGAGGATAATTTCTCATGGATAACACTGTGGTTAAATAACTCAATCCTAAATTCAATATCTTATTTTGGTTGATGATAGAAATAAGGATTCTCATAGTAGACAATCTCATGAAAAGAGGATGGTTTATTCTAAATAGGCAAGTTTTATGTGAAACAGAAGTAAAGTATGTCCATTATATTTTTTTAGAGTGTCATTTTGTGGCCAAAATGATGGACATTATCCTTCCCTTGTTTAACTTATATTTGGTTAAACCCAATTTGATGTTGGATCTTATCATCCAATAGGTTCCTTCTTGGTCCTCCCTATTACTCAATAACATTTGTAAGTTGACCCTTACACATTTCCTATGGGGGGTGTGGAAAGAAATGAACACTAGATTTTTTTAGAATTGAAAATGGAACCTAGCCAAAGTGGGATGGTAGATCATAAAATCTATCAATGAAAATTTTAAGGCTATCATAATTATGAATCATAAGATCATATCTGAATCTAAGAAGAACATTATTCTTAACTATAATTTGGAGGTTAGAGATGAAGAGGTTGGGTGTAATAACATGATATATATAAAGAATGTCAAATGGAAAAATATCAAAAATAATGGTTTAAATTAAATTTTGATGTCGTGACTAAAGGGAATATGGGAGAAGTAGGGGGAGGAGGAGTCATTATAGACTATAAAGGTTATTTGGTCACTACCTATTTAGGTCCTATGGGTCACCAAATAAACCATGCTTAAGAATAAAGGATGGATTTATGGGGAATATAGGTCACTAAAAACCTGAAGCTAAAGTCTCTCATCATTGAAATGGATTCATTGAACATCATCAACTACCTTAAGGTAATATCTACTCCTAGATGGAATATATTAAATATGATCAGGGAAGCTCAAGTCTTGATGTCAAATTTTGAGGAGTAGAGCATAGTATACACCTAGAGAGAAGGAAATGGTTGTGATGATTTGATGGAAAATAGAGGGGTCACGAGTCAAAGTTTATCAATGTGGACTAAGGTGATTGATAAACTACCTCATTTCATCAATTTTTTAAATTATGAAGCAAATAAAATTTTATAAATATGTGGTGTGTTGATCCTAACCTCTTTGATCCTTTATTTTCTCCTTTTAATTATGATGTATAGGGGGATTCTAACCTCATTGTTTAAATAAATCCTAAGCAAATTGTAATAGGATAGCATAAGTTGGCATCTCATCATTACATAATTGGGGGTAAAATGGTTGTATACATTCATGATTACCCATCTGTTATTATTATTCCCAAGTGTGTGGGATTTATTTGATGCAGATTCTTAGTGTTATTTTCATTTCATTATATGTGTTTCAATGATCATTATAGGAATCGAGTTGCTAAAGTAGGAATTATAGGAAGAGAAAATTTTTAGGTTGAGAATTTATCATTTTCCAGTCTCAAGGATAATAAGACCATTTGAAACATTCTTATATAAAGGGCTTGACTCCTTATATTGAGAAGATTTGGTCAGACCTCTTGACCCTTGACCTAGATATTGAGACTAACAATAAGGAGGAATGAATGAAAGATGAGGTTAGCCAGTTAAGCATCTCAACAAATAACCCTAATGAGGGTGATGAAAATGATGAATAAATTCTATCTCACTTTACAAAGAATATCAAACATAGAGGTAAGAGTCATGGGAGTTTGCAAAAGAGAAATCCACTCACTGATAGTGGCCTAAATAAATGCAATAAATATGCTTTATCTATCCACCTGAAGGTGTAAATTGAGAAGTAGGTTAGTGAGAAGAAGGATCTACCACTTTTTTAGATCAAACTGACTAATAAGGTTATTATTAGGGCCCTGTCCATAAACAAATTGAACAAGATTGAGCAAGTCATGATAACCCAAGTCAGTCTATTCAATTATTTATTTATTGATTTTAAGAAGATAAAGGACCTACTAGAGATTTAGGGTATGTTGGAAGAGCATAGTAGATCATCTATGAACCAAGTTCAAGCCCTCTCAAACTCAAACTAAGACTTTGGTTAGTTGAAGGAAGAGGTTGTCAAAATGAGTTATAGAATTAAGGTGTTAGAGAATATTTTGGGAAGATCAAGGAGACCAGGAAGGAGAGTATTAAGAAAGATACATCTAGGCCCAACATGATCAAAGTGGAGGTCAAAGAAAAAATAACCACATAAGATGTCTAGATGGCCCCAACAAGAGAACTAGAGGCAAGAATAAGTTTTATGAACTCAAGGCCTTGTAGAAAAAGGAGACACATTAAATTATTAGGTTCAAGCTCTAAGGGAGGAAATGAAACTTGACATTTGTTTGGAGGTGATGGATGAGTAGTAAGTTTGTTATGCCCTATAGGGATGCTCAAGTTAGGAAACACATTGATCTTGAAAAATAGACACAATTTTTTCTAGAAGATATTACTTGCTATTTTATGGACTGTGAAAGCATAAAATATTTGGATTATTTTTTGTTGAAGTTTAGTTTTATTTTTTATAGTCTTGTTGTTGTGCATTGATTGGTAAATTATTTTTTGGGAGTTTTAATGGTATATCTTTTTGATATTGTAATAGTTTATGGGATCCTTGTAAAACCCACATATTTACTCTTATCTAAGAAAATTTAAATAATTTATCATCATGAGAAACGTCTAAGACAAAAGTATAAAATACCCTAATGTGATGAGAATGATCTCCCTTTCCATTGAAAAAATCAATAGTTGGAGAAACAAATATTATTGTAAATGGATAAAAAATTAATTCATAATCCAAGGGGTTTATAATAATATCATTAAAACTAACATTAGTGTTTGGAATTTGGGACCCTTGAGAAATAACCTTGATTCAATTTCACAAGTCGTAAAATTTATGCATCCTAGTATTCATTTCAATATTTGGAAAAAAAGCAGGATTGGCTAATTTGGAAGAGAATATTTATGAAAAATAAAAGGATTAAAAAAATATAAATCAATTTGGGAAATATTCTAATAAATAAATGGTTAAAAAAGAGGAATCTTGGAAACATGTTAAGACATTAAAAGAGCTAGAGCAAAAAATTTAAACATGTTAAAAAGTTTTAAGAAATTGAGAAGTATTGGGGAAATGTTAAGAAACCATAACAATTAATAAGTAGGAGAATCATGTGAAGCAATAGGATAAATATTAAAATGAATATAAACTTGAGCATTGGTAAATATAAAAGAGATTTGATAAATTATTACATGAGAATACATAGGTTTCAACTCTTGAATGAAATTACATAGAGCATTTAGTTGATGAGGAAGCTTTAAAAGAATGTCTCTAAAAATTGAAGCATAATCACCATTATGGGAACTCACATATCCATCATATAAATTTTAGGGTATTTATTAAACTATAAACCTATATTAGGTGTCTAAAGGATCCATTTAAACAATGGTTTTCAACTTCTTTCATCATGTTCATTAATCTAGCTATTTCACTAGAGTTTTCCATAACATGTTTCCTAAAATGTGAAATATTTTAAGATCCATATTATTTATCTAAGAAATATTTTTGATAAAAATATAACATTATTTTATCAAAATTTGGATTAATATGGGAACTATTGCTAATTTAGATAAATTTAATGAAATAAATCATAATGTTGTGAATTTACTTGTGACAAGAATAAATGAAAGAAAATAATGAATTTGACAAAGTAAAAATGATTGAAATAGGAATAACTATGAATTTAAAATATAAATTTGATTTTGTCCAAGATATGACTATATTGATTGATAAATGACTAAAATAGGTAAGCAAGAATAGACATACAAGTGCCCAAAAGTTATGATTGAAATTAAAGAATGTCAAGACCGTCTAATTTGGGTCAAGATTGACTACCTCTTATGACCTGAACTAGACATTTTTATCCTTCAGAGAATATAGTAAAATTAGGTCATGATCACTTGTGATAGCTTAAATAGGTTTTTATGCATATATTTAACCTTTAGAAGTGTGTAAAAGACTTGAAAATAGCTTCTCTAAGGTTAAAACCCTAATGGGGCTTACAATGATTAAAAACCTAAAAAATATAAAAAGAGGGTAGTCTAATGGTTTAAGCTAATCCTAATCACCCCCACTATGATTTAACACTTACTATATATCTAATACTCTAAAGAGGGAACTCAAATCTACATAGTTCTCCAATTAGAGTGCTTTATCCAATTTTTTTCTTTTTGCTATATGAATGCAGCTAAGAATGCCTTGAATACTTGATCATGCTTTACTTTGGATATGGTAAAATAGGATTTAAATTTATATGATCACTACTTAAAATGATTAAAATTATAATTGGGAATAATAGGGAAATGTTTCTTAATGTGCAATAGTGTAAGTATGCCTTTGTATTGAAATTTCCAAGTGGTATAATAAATTACTTTAATGTGCCTTTATAACAATCCAAAAAGAGAGGTGATCCATTGGACTATGAACAATGGTGATGAATGAAAGGGAGAAGGAAGGCACGAAAGGGGAGGCTTTTGGTTTGGATTACCAGGTGGCGCTTGGCTTGCAGCAGGCAACCCAAGGTATGAGGACTACTGGCAACACTTCCTTCTCATAGGCTTTAGGCTCTTTTGGTGTGGACGTGCCCATTGGTATGTGAATTCCCAAGGTCAATGACTACCTTAAACGATGCAAGGAGAGGCCCAAGCTTGTTATTCCACTGGAAATGATTGTTGAAGACATAGATTAATATTTAAAACACTCCTTGTATTGCAAGTATCTGGGGCTTAGGACTTCGCTCCAATTCTTGGAATCATGGGCTCAAAGGACGTGGGCACCAGAAGGTGAAATTGATATTACACTGCTAGTGAATAGCTATTTTATGGTCACTTTTACTTGTCTAACTGACTATAACAGAGTCTTTATTAGAGGCCCCAATATCCATAATAAGATGGGGTTGTTTATCAAGCCATGGCATGCAGGTTTTATACCATCAAAGGAGTTGCCAAATCATGTCCCAGTGTGGGTGCGTCTGCCTCACTTTCTGATGGAATGTTGTTGGGAAGACACTCTGTAAATGCTTGGTCTCTACTGGGAAGGCCAGTTAGCTCTTCAATGTCAATCCTTGAGAAAAAGGTAATGACTTATGCCCACATCTATGTTGAAATTGACCTTAGCAAGCCATTGCCTGATGCTATGGAAATGAGTGCAGGACCCTTTACTTGGGTGCAACAGTTGGACTATGAAACCCTTCCTTTTTGTTGCCATGTTTGCCATGATTATGGTCATTTGCAGTGATGGTGTCCCAAATTAAAAGCCTTTGAACCTCAGCATGCTCAACCTCCTTGCAATCCCCTTAGAGTTGATAAAGGGAAGGGCCTTGTTCTAGGTGAGGTGCCTGAAGTCGATGGTTTTATTCTAGTCAAAGGTCATTATATAAATAGGGGCCTAAAATGGTCCTTGAAGGAAATACAAGTAGATGACTCATTCAACAAGTTTGAAATATTGGATGATTTTAATTAGTAGGAGGTGAACCCAGGGTTGATGATTTTGGATCAGGTGGTTGAGGTCCCAGCCTAGGTGACCAATGTTTTAGGTGCTTTAATCGAACCATAGGATGTTGGGGATTGGCACATGGAAATGGACCAATAGATGATGGTTTCAGAAGTGTTGGCTTCTTCAGTTGAACCCTCTAAAGAAGATGGAAATTTGCCTCTCACTGGGAAATCAAATGAATTAGGGGCAGCAAGGAGTAGTAAATATTCTCCTCATTTGGGACTTATGCAAAGGGATCTCAAGAAGGGAGAGGGGGAGAAATCTATCAAGCCTAGAAGAAAAAAGGACTTGGAAAAGATTAAACTAATGGGAGAGACTTTGGTGGAGTCAGGGTCAGTAAAGACTCTGGATGCTCACTTTTTGAATCCCCTGAAATGATTGTGCTATCATGGAATTAAGGGGTTTGAACAACAGCCCTAGACAAAAAGATGTTCAAAAATTGATTAGAAATCAAAGACCTGATGTTCTTTTTCTATAGGGGACCAAGCTTGCAGTTGAATCTATGTTTAGTCTAGCGCCTAAGCTATGGAGGCAAGGGGATTGTTAATGCATTGGGGCCCTCGGATCTTCAGGGGGACTAGCTTGTTTTTGGAACCCATGGAAGATCAGTCCCCCAGGGTGGTTGTCTTCTAAGTTTGCCATGACTATGATTGCTTCCAATTTTGAGACAAGGGAATTCATACTCCTCTGCAATATCTATGCCCCTATCGACTAGTGGGGTAAACACTCCCTATGGGTCCATATTATTTTTGTCCACAGCTTGGCTCCCTTCCAACCTTGGATTTTGGCTAGAGATTTTAATGCTATTCTAGAATTGGTTGAAAAGCATGGTGGTATGACAAGGTTGGGCCCCTCTGCTTTACTTATGCATAATTATATTAAATCTTTGAATTTAGTTAACATTAGGCCTAGTAATGGTTAGTTTACATGAAACAATTGTAGAACTGGGAAACACTACATTACTGAGAGATTGGATCATTTTCTAGTCTCCAGTTATTGGGTCGGTGGTATGTGGTTTATGGGGTCTAAATTTTTGGACTAGAGAGGATCTAATCACTAGCCTATTAATCTTAATAGTGTTTCAACTTATCTGCCTCACTCTCCCTCCTTTAGATTCTAACTCATGTGGTTGCGGGATCAGTCACTATTCGAGTGTGTGGCCAATTGGTGGAGGTGGGGTAGGTCTGCCCATGGTAAGGCGATGTATATCTTTGTTAAATCTCTATAGTATGTGAAGTATAAGCTCAAGTGGTGGAATCATCAATGCTTTGGGAATATTTTTCATGCTAAGGTTGCTACTCAGGCTAAGCTAGATGGTATCATGAAACTAATAAGGGAGGAAGGATTGACTGAAGAATTGCTCCAAGATGAAGCATAGGCGGTGAAAGCCCTGGAGGAATGCGAGCTGTGGGAGGAAATGTTCTGAAAGCAAAAGGCTCAGATTGAATGGCTCTAGGAAGGGGACAAAAATACCTCATTTTTCTTTAATTCATCCAAAGCTAGGAGGCATGGCAACTCTATTTCGGTCCTAGTCAACGAAAGAGGTGAGCGTCTTAACTCCTTCCTTGCAATGTCTGATGAGGTGGTGCAGTACTTTTCCTCTCTTTTTAGGGAAGATGTGAATGGGGAATCACTAGAAGAAGCCCAAATTCTCTCCTATATTCCACCTCTAGTAATGCATGAAATGAATGAGAATTTAATGAAGGACATCACTCTTGGGGAGCTTGAGGAGACTATTGCCCAAATAAAAAAAGGGAAAATAGTTGGGCCTGACGGCTTCCCAGCTGAGTTCTACCAAGAATTCTGGGACATTATCAAACTAGAACTTTTAGCAGTTGTTCAAGAATCTCAACAGAATAAGCAAATGCTTAAGGCTTCAAATGCAACCTATCTCGCCCTCATAACCAAATGCAAAGGAGCTGATAGGCTAAGTCAATTCCATCCCATATCTCTTTGCAATGTTGTTTATAAAATTATATCTAAGATCATTACTGATAGGTTAAAAATAGGTCTAAGTGCTATGATTTCTAAGGAGCATAGTGGTTTTGTGGAGGGTAGGCAAATTTTGGATGGTATTGTTATAGCTGCTGAGTCTATTCACTCCATGGCCAGTTCCAAAGATAAGGCGATGTTTATTAAGTTAGATATGGCTAAGGCCTTTGACAAGGTCAGGTGGTCATTCCTGTAGAAGATTCTTAGAGCTTTTGGTTTTGGGGATGAATGGATTCAATGGGTTATGAGCTACATTACCTCAGTCTCCTTCTCAGTGCTTATTAATGGGGAACACACAGAGTTATTTGGTGCCTCTAGGGGGTGTGACAGGGAGATCCTTTGTCTCTATATCTCTTTCTTCTCCTCGCTAAAGGTTTGGGGAGGATGATCAAAAGGAACTAGGAGGAGGGGCTTATTTAAGGCTGGTGATGGGGTGGTGAACTACCGGCATAGTCTCACCTTTAGTTCATAGATGACACTGCTTTGATGGGCATGGCCATAATGAGAGAAGTAGCTAATTTGCGCAGGGTGTTGGATGTTTACTTAACTGCTTCAAGATAAATGATCAATGAAGACAAGTCATATATCTTCTTCTTCAATACTCTGGTCCCCATCTAGCAATGGATTTCCTAAACTTTACATTTTCAGATTGGGATTCTCCCCTTGATTTAGCTAGGTATTCCTATCTCAGTTAGCTAACTACCCAAGGAGTCTTGGCAGAATATTTTGGATAAATTTTGAGTGAAAGTAAATCATTAGATATCTTTTGTTGGTCATGTTCAACTTATTCAATCAGTTTTGTAGGCTCTGCCCATCTACAGATGTATGCTCCAGGTTACCCCGATGGGAATTGTTAAGGAGTTTGATTTGGTTGCTAGGCAATTTTTATGGGCTGGTAGTCTGACATCCTCCAAATGGAGCCTAGTTCAGTGGGATATTATTTGTAGCCCCAAACAACATGGGGGTCTTAGTTTAACGTATTCAGACTTGAATGGTGTTGCTTTGGTGGTGAAGCTTTATTGGCATTGGTGCACGGAACAAGACAAGGCCTGGGCTAAAATTCTCTCCCAGAAGTACATCTTGGGGACCAATCAGGGTGATATTCCTTGCTATCCCCTCATGGGGAAAGGATCAGTGATATGGGGTACTCTAAAAAAAGGGGCTAATCTTATTAAGGAAGGCTTATTTTGGATTTGTAAGTGGGGGTCCAAGGCTCTTTTCTAGATCGACTCATGGGATGGTTATCCTCCCATTATCTCTCAGTTCCCTAATTTGGTGAACCTTTGCCAGAGATTTCTTGAGGTGGGTTGGTCTCAGGTGAGCAACTTTAAATCTTATATTTCATGTGAACAAATATAGGTGGCACGTTAGAAGGCTCTAGAGGCTTGGCCAGTTGTTGGGATGCATGAGGAGCATGTTGAGCTGTTGAGTCTTCTCTCTAGGCATCGTTGTAGCTCCCTCCAGGAGGATGATGATCTTGCTTGGTCTCCCAATCCTAAGGGAGTTTACACAGTCACCTCAGGGTATCAGGCCTTACTATCTTAGAGATTGGGTAGGGGGGAAGTTCAATGGTGGAGGCAGATCTAGAAAAAATTCTCATGGCCAAAATGCAACTACTTTGTTTGGATGTTGGCATAGAATAGGTGTCTGACATGCGACAATCTCTGGAAGAGAGGATTCCAAGGTCCTTCAGTTTGTGTTATGTGTGGGGTGGTAGAGGAAGATTCTACTCACCTATTTTTTCACTATCCCTTTGCTTTAAAAATTTGGCATTACTGGTGGGATGTCTGGCAAAGTCCCTATTTTCATGCTTTCTCATTGATCAATTTTTGGAATGGCATGGGTAACCCCCCCTCTATGACACCTTTCCTACAAGAAGTATGGTTAGGGGGGCCCATCTTCTTGTTGTGGTAACTTTGGCTAGAGAGGAATAGGAGGATTTTTTGGGGTGAGAGGAACATGGTGCAACTAGTATGGTAGAAAATCGTGGGGATGATTCAGGAGACGGTGTAGGCCAAGAGTGAGGTGTGCCTTCCTTTAATTAAGTAGGATGCTAAGGTGGTGGTGTGACTAGGATTTTAGGGGATTTTAGGGAACTAAGCTTGTGTCAAGAGAGGTCAGCAAACCAAGGATAAAATTCATAGGGTTGGACAGTGGCAGTATCCTCTTAATGGGATCCTCAAGATCAATATAGACGGTTCCTCCAGGGGCAACCCCAGGCCCACAGGTATTGGAGGGATAGGTAGGGACTCCAAAGGTATGGTGATTTTCTTCTTTACAGTCCCTAAGGGGGTGCAAACCATCAACATGATGGAAGGACAGACTATTCTCTATGCCCTTGAAAAGGCTCATGCTATGGGTTGGCATAGGATTATTTGTAAATCAGATTCTCAAGTTTTGATTAATTGGCTCATTAAGCAGAAAGTGTTGGATGTCAATTAGAAATTGGCTTTGACTGTGCATCAGATCTTATAGGTTAGCTCGCTCATGGATATGGTTTTATTTTCTCATATTCTACATGAATGGAATAGGGCAGCGGATTGTTTGGCGAAATGGGTGTCTGATCATTTGGATGGAGGAAGTATTGAGGAATGGGAGACGTTCTCCCTGGTGCTCTGCTTTGATTTGGAAAGAATTTTGGAGGAATATAGGGAGGATTATAATAATGGTTAACTTGGAACGTGCCTAGTACTTCTGCTTCTGTTGTTTTCCTTGGGGGGTTTCTGCCCCCTATTTTTCTTTTAATGCTCCTTTGTTCTTCAATAAAAATTGTACCCTTTTTATTTTAAAAAAAAAACAATCCAAAAAGAGAGAAAATCAATATAATTATCTTAAAAATATAAATATAAAGGAGGGTTAAAAATTGAAAATTTACCATTATAGATCCTAACATTAGGACCATCCTATTTCTGTCAAGACGGACTACCATTATCGATGCAACTAGTTGTTCCTGTCTTTCAAAGAAAAATGCAAATTTTGAGATTTAGAATGTTTGTATAGATGAGTATAGGTGTTTTAAAAATTCAAAACATTTTTGTAGGTGTCAGATAAAAATTTCAAAGATAAATAAGTTTTTAAAATTTCTTAGGATAAGATGAGGTGTGGAAATAGGTCCTAATTAAGTACACAGGTTAATCAAAGTGAAAAAGGGCCAAAAGTGACATAATCAAGTATTCATGACCAGATTTAGGTGTCTCCATATTTATTATTGATAAGTGAAAATTTAAGAGTGAAAGAAAGATATACCTTAGTTTTTAATACATACTTTGTATTTGAGCTAGTATTCTAATTGTGTAGGGAACTGTAGTTCGGAAAAACCCTACAAAACGCATGAATAGTTACTTTGTTCTCTTAAAAATTAAAATTTTGAAAAATATTGAATTTAAAATTGCTTTAACTTTGAAAATTTGAAAATTCTTGAGTTTTAAATTGAAAATAAAACAAGGGAGGAATAAACCTATATGTGTGAAACGAATGTTGCTTTTATGATTTTTTCTTGGAGATGATGTTTCCTTGAAGAATTGGAGAGATTGGTTACCTAGCTGAACCAATGGATAATTTGAGGGTGATTAAGACCCAAATAGAGTTTTTAGTTTATATAAAATAAATAAAACCCAACACAAAAACCTCAATTTAACTTAGCTAGTATTTTTAACTTGAAGATGAGAAACCGGTTAAAATCCAGAATGGATTCACAAACATAATGCTATAAGGCACTAAGATTCTCAGTTATGCACTATGAACTTAATTGAATAAAAAACCATAGATATATTTTATATTTAATTGAAACTTTTTTTTTCAATACATGATAAAAATATAATGGAATACACCCATGCTCCTACCATGTTCACAAATAGCAAAAAGTATTGAAATTTTGAAAAATAAAAAAGTGTGAGTGAATCTATATCATGATCCAAGTGATAAATTTAGAATCTATAACTATATGTAAATGTAAATTATGAATTCTATTTGAAAATTGTGTATGAAACTATATCATGCACTCAATTTTTTTGTCAATTTATTCTTTGATCTTGAAATATAATTGCATATGCCCCCATAATCTATGTCGATGACTAAAGTTTGAACCATTTTTTAATTTTATTCTATACCAAAATTGATTTTTGATATTAAATGGGATTATCCCATGTATAACCCCCCCTTGAGGTGAGGGAACTAATCTTAAATTTCACTCATCTCAAAATAAAATTTAACCGCAACATGCGTAACAAGATGTAATCATTGAATAATGTAGGATATGTGACAAGTATATTAACATAGTAAGATTTGAATCATTTGAATTATGTATGTAACGTATTAGTAAAGGAATTTATAAATGTATCATTTAACCTCATAGTAATATAATTTATAATTAGTATCTATGCATTATTTAGTGCATGGTATGGATAATGGCACTCATTAAACATAACAAGTTCAATAAAAACATACACAACAAGCAAAATGTCATACTAGTAAGGCCAAGGGACGCATACAAGGGACATGTTCAAATGTCATAAATAGAATATTTCATACATAAGGCCAAGGTACACATCTAAATGAAATGAATAATGTCACAAGTAAGGGACATGTTCAAATTTTGTACATAATGAAGGGCCAAGGACCATAGGAAAATGGACATGTTCAAATGTTGCACATACCAAACAAGATCTCATATAGATATTCAAATAATATTTCACACTAGGTCAAAGGGGAACACATAATATATAATAAATATCTAAAATAATATGTATAAGTAATAGCATCAATAGAACATAAAACTAGAAACTTGGTCTAACCATGTATATGTAATGTGATCATATTATAGCAAATAGCATATCCATGTACACAATATAAGATATATATGTTAGCAAGACATTCGTAGTATTATAAATCTCAAAAATATAGGAGTTATGGAATGATAACACCTAAACATAATAAAACCTATGGATAATACACCCTCTATTTAGCAAGGCTACTAGGTAGAGGTAAGTTTGACACATTAATCTATGTGAAATATATATGTATTACATAACACTCAAGAATACCAGTGAAATACATGTGTGATAGAAAAATAAGTATGATATATATTAATAACAAGATAAATATCATATGACAATGATGTAAACTAGATTTATAGTCAAGATTAGATCCAAATTTTGACTTTTTAAAATATTTTGAATGTTTTTTTATATTTTTACATATTTGATTTTTTTGTATTTTAAAATTTTACAACTAGAAATAATAAAAACTAGTGATAAGTGTGGGTTCAAAAGTTTAAAAAAAGAGAGGGATATAAATAATTTGAAATGTGTTAATATGAATTATGCACTATAAATGATGGCATGGCCATGTATGAGCAAGACACTCTCACTTTATATGTAATTGTAACTTTGAATAACATGCAATAACAAAAATAATATGCAAAGGAAATATTGTACATCCTTGTTTCATCAATTATATACTTGTCAAAGTATGTAATGTGTATGAAAAATATAGCTTAGGAAAATAAATATTTTGCATGAATAAATAGTGATTTGAATATTGAAACTAAGTGAAAAAACTAAAAATTAGAAATGTTAAGGCTTGTTGTGCTCAAATTTTTGTTTGTGGGTGAAAATGTTCAAGGTCATGATTGACCAATTGAAGTTAATAGTGACATATGTTCCTGGCCTCATTTGGATAGTTTTGTCCTTGTTAAAAAAATGCACTTTTATTGGTATAACATGTGCAAATAGGGAGATAATTGGCAAAATATGGTAGAATTGATCATTGTTTTTAACTATTAAATTCTGGGAAGTGAAAAGGAAGATCCAAGGGGTAAAATTTTTAGA
Source organism: Torreya grandis (assembly GCA_037957365.1). Classification (NCBI taxonomy): domain Eukaryota; kingdom Viridiplantae; phylum Streptophyta; class Pinopsida; order Cupressales; family Taxaceae; genus Torreya; species Torreya grandis. Next base: position 5,550,892 of record JARHVA010000002.1, read on the forward strand.
TAAGATACAATGTTTTAGAATAATTAATCAAATAGATCACATGTGAAAGAAGGGGAAGAACATAATGCAATAGTCAAGGAGGTATGCACAATTAGATTTTTACTTTTTTGACTTATATGAATGTTTTTTAATATTTTAAATATTTGAAACTGAAAAATTCTAAACTAATGATCTCATCAAGGGGATGCCTCTATGTATGTCCTGTACATATGTGTTGCAACCATAAATTTATTTCCATATTCATCCTGCATATTAGTGATGTCATTCCAATCATATTTTACATAATCATTATCATAAAATCATCATCCTCTTAATACAAACACTATGATATGCCACTCTTGTCTTATTTTGTATATGTATATGTAAAACCAATTTCCCCATACTATGGTTTTAAAATTTATGATTTATTTTGCATTTTTATATGTGTTGTACCATGTGCCTTTGTTATGATGGTACTAATTATTTTTTTTGAATGGTAATTGAATAAATAATTTCCTTTGTCTAATATTGCTTTAGAGATTTATCTTGTCTTGAAATTTTAACCATGGAACTTTCATACTCAAATGTGACATAATCATGATTTTCATCTAATGTTGCCCCTAGTGCTCTCATCCATGTTTTTTCTAATTTTTCATTAGCTTCATCCAAGGTAGGGTCAATGTGAAATATAGAAAAACATTTTTTTAATTCAAGTTTGACTAGTAATTCAAATAATCTAATGCAACATTGAGGCTATATAATATTACCCAAGTGTTGGCTATCATGTATGTAAGATATTAGATAAATCTCATGCTACATACATTGGATTCACAAAATAATGTAATCCCAACATTAGTGTATTTATTTCCATCTATGAGGGGGTTCAGAAATAAAGGATATATATATGATGAACACTTTTTGGTTAAGTCCTCTGAAATTTCATTTTTAACATTAACTTTTACAGGCATCTCTAGATTTTGGACTTATTTTATTATAAATCCTCTCTTAAGAATGATTTATTTCTTATCTTGAGTTTGATTTTTCAACTTCTCTTTTAATAATTACTCTTTTTGTAACTTTTATTATTGTATCTTTTGTAACTTTTATTATTCCTTCACGATTTGTTCTTTTAATATCTTATCTTTTTCCAATTGTTTTATTTGTAACCTTTTATTTTCAAATTGTTCTTTGTAAAGCCTTGCTTATTCATCTTGTTCCTTTTGTAATATTTCTTTCTCTAATTTTGCCTTGTGAAGCTTTTCCTATTTTAGTTTTGTCATTTGTTCTGCTTTCTCTTATTCTTTAGGAGATGTTAGCATAGTGTGAGTAGGTTGCTTGATTGATTTATTTGTTATAGGATCACCATTATTAATTATATTTTATATTTTGTCCTATAAAATCTAACAATTAATTATATGATGCCCATGAATTTTATGATATATACAATAATAATTTGTTCTCCTTAGAGGAGAAATAGGACGTAATTTAATCAAAGTGTTTCGAATAATTTATCTTAGAGATAATGTAATCAAAGTGTTTCAAAAATTGCTCTTGGAAGGTCACTTGAAATTTTATTAGCCTTTTACATACTTTTTTGAATCATTAATTATAAATGCATTTTTTTTGCTTCCAACCTTGATATGAAGTCTAGTTAAATACAAAATTGTTAGATGAAGATGAAAATACATGATTAACACTAATATAATCTAGATTCTTTGTATATGTGATATTATTTTCCCATGATGTTATATTTTAACTAAAATAATGATTTTGGTTTTGTAATTCTTGTATGGAATTTCTCATAGTGATGATTTGATCTTGAAAGGATTCACAATCACAAACCTTAGGTACTTATTATTGAATATTAATTTAAACACTATCAATAGGAGATGTGGGAGGTGGATGGGATTAAGGAAGGAAATTTTTGTTATCTTCATTTGAAATTATAGGGTGAGTCATCTTACCTCTTGGAATAGTGATAACATGGACCTGGTTAGAGGGAAAGTAGGTATCACCCTCTTGAGAAGGGATAATAAAGGCAATGAAATGAGTCATACATTAATTTTTTCATCTATTAGTAACTGATAAAAGGTTTGACTGAATGTTGAAACAATAATTGAACAAGACTTGAGATTGTTTATGTGTAATCCTTATGACATCTTGAACATATGAATATTCTTGTTCCCATGTCATACTTGACTTGATTTTTTTTTGCATTAATGGCACTTGTGTCTTAACATGTGATTTAATTCATTTATTACATGATTATCCATGATCGACATATATTATTATAAAATTAAGAATAAAGTAATGAAAAAACTAAAAATTGGAATTTATCCAAAGGAAACTTTTTGTGCACAATAAATATCTACCATTACAATAGATCCATTGGGTATTTTTCAAATCCAAGAGAGTTTTTTAATTAAAATCAGTAATTAGATGAAACCCAAATGTTTATTTGATAATTGGTATACCATTTATACCATAGGCCAAATTTACTAAATATAGTAAATTATATTACGGAAAATATGTACAATATTTTACTAAACAAAAAGAATTTTTTTATTTTATAACTATGAATAACAAAAACCTTGAAGCATTTGAAAAATAGAGATGTTATAGATCATATATGAGTTGAACATGTGGGAAGATAAACCATAAGCCTAGGATAGAAAACCCTAATATCTAGATGAGGGTGAAACCCTAAGAAAAAATAAAACTTTTGATTTGTGTAGAGGATAAGGGGAAATCAAAGATCAAACCTAGAACCCTAAGACAAAGTCTTGAAATTATAAAAATAAGGTTTAAACCCTAAGGGAAACCTAGGGTTTGATGATGTTTAAATAATATATGGGTTCACCAATATTTTTTATCTAAAATTGGATTAATGTGACACTAAACCTTTAATTTTTTAATTTGATAGGGTAAATGACCTGATTTTAGAAGGATCTAGGAACCATGAAAGTATTGTATAAAAAGAGAAACATGCCAATTAATGGCCAAACAACAAAGATAACAAAAACTAACTATAACATATTGAAAATAGGGAAAAACAACAACATGAAATTTGAGGAGGGGGTCCTCTATTGCTTCCTCCTCCTCCTTAGGTGTTTCTCTAGGATATCCCACTTAAACTTTAAGACCTTTGCCCTCATGTGATTGTCAAGTCCTTCTATTGCATCACCTAGAAGAATCATGTGTGTCCTCTTCTGGCCTTGAACTTGTAGGTATGTCTTCTTAATGGGGGGATAATTTAGGGGAACCAGGTGGGGGGGGGGGGGGGGGCATTTCATGACTTTTGGCAACTATTTGATATGGGTCCAATTAAGCTTAGTGGACTAGATAAAGGATTGCATAGTCAATTTAGCCTACCTATGTAGGGCATTCCACTCTTATATAAGGTTAGCAAGCGTTATCCCAGCCTCTTGCACCTTGTTATTGAATTTCTCCAATTGCTCCTTGTTATTATTTAGCTCTTCAAATAGAATAAATTTTTCCTTTTGGGAAACCTCCTCAGAATTTCCCTTGTTTAGGAAGACTGGCTTGGGTTTGGGGATAAAGAGCTTGAGAGGAAGATATTCGATAGAGGTTTTTGAAAGACTATCCTGAGGGGTGCTCACAGATGGGTGGTAGGACCCTGAGGTGGAGGCCTCCTCAGGGGAGTCCTCTTGAGAGTCCTCTATGGTAGAGAATCCCCTAAGAGGACCTCCCTCCCTTAAAAAGTTTGGCCATGCTTGAAAAGTAGTAGAATAAGCCCTTGGTATAGGATGGGGTTAGACTCATTGACTTGATGATCTAGGGTAGTAAATTCCAATGAATTAAGTAGGTAGAATGATAGGATAATATTATAGCCTATAAAGTGATTTAATAACAAAAAATGATGATAAAATATTAGGGTATATTTACACTTTAAGGTCATGTATCTCATTACCTGAAGACATATTTTTGGCTAATGTCACAGAAGGTCTACCTAGGGGAAACCCTTTTTGCCAATCTTCATAAACTCATTCATTCAAAAAAATCATTGAAGGATCTCCTACTTTTTGGTCTAATCCTTGAAGGCCTTTATCCCCTCACAGGACATGCCAGTAGCCTCTCCAATAAACTCCTTCATGATAGTGATCTTTGTATATTTGTTTTATGTAGTGACAATATCTCAAGCCACATCTACATCATGATTAATAATTTTCACCATTAACTATGTGAGACCCCTGTGCTTAAGCTTTTTCCAAACTTTCTTCTTCCCCTGCACCTCTACACATGAGATAGGCTCAAGCCATTCTCTATCTCCTCCCATTGACATAGTGACAAGAGAGCTGAGGTAAATGAATGGATGGTTCTAGGGATAATGAGTTTGAATAATGAGAATAAGGCTTGGGATGCCCACCATTTTCATCCTATAATAATTACACCACCTCATATGTTCATAATGGTGGATCATCATATTTAAATTCCATCTCTTGATATAAATATTTTGCATGTGTGATGGCATGATATCCCATTCAAATTGTATTACTTTCATCCTATATGGCCTTTAAGATGTTATTGGGGACATGGTCTCCTTCATTCTAGCTAGTTAAAATGTGGATTTATACTCCTATGTTGGATAGTAGATCCACCACCCCATTTACTTCCTGGTAAGTATACATAATTTGAAATTGCACCATGCCCCTTAAGAGTTGTTTGGCATCATCCATGATGTCTTTGATAGTGTGAGAGGGGGTTATTTTCCCTTGAAACACATTTAGAATATTTAAAGAATCACCCTCCATGATGATTCTTTTTAGTTTGAGTTTGGAAGCTAATTGGATGCCCTAGAGGACCACCTTGGCTTCAGCAAGGTAGTTTGTTTGATTTCCCAAATGTCCTACATAGGTAGAAAACAACTTCCTTTTGAGTTCTTAATGACTCCTCCCCCACCTATAGGGCCTAGGTTGCCTTTAAATGCACCATCAAAGTTCATTTTCACCCATCCTTTTGGTGGAGTCTTCTATTTTTTATGTTTATGGATAAGGGCTTTCGAGGGGGAGCTTAAGTGTTGAACTATATCCTAGTTCTTGAGTATCTATAGTGATAAAGGAGGTCTAGGGTCTTTATCTTTGGGGGTGAAAGCTTTCCAATTTTTAGAGATATCCTAGTAGAGGTAGAGGAAGGCCCCTTTAGGCCAGTGCCTTTTGTTTAAAAATAGCCTATCATTATGATATTTTTAGACACACCAAAACCAATGTGGAAGAGCTAGGCACCATATGAATTCTAGGGATGGAAGATTCCAATGTGGTTTCCATTAAATTATGAGGTCAAGCACCTTATTCAATTTGATCCAAATTAGGTTGAATTTGTTTAGCATCTAGTTAAATAGTGTTGAGCTAAAGGATCACTCTAGAAATAGGTGATGGATAGATTCCTCTACATTTTAGCATATATGGCATCTATTGGGGACTATCAGTCCTCTTTTATCTAGGTTATCTATTGTCAAGATTTTGTCTTGCACTACTAGCCAAAAGAAGTTAACTTTAGGAGTCATATGCTTAACCCAAAGATTTTTCTATAAATTCCATTCACTTGTTAAATTAAGGTCAATGGCATGTCCTGAGGCAACTGAATAAGATCCATTATCTTCATCATCCCATATAAAGTGATATTCCTTTTGAAATATAAGAATATAGATCTAACTTATTGAAGCATTGAGGGTCTGTATTGCCTATGATTATTTTGTTGAGAGCCCTTCATAAGGGAGCATTTTATAGATTTTTAAGCCTTCATTCACCACCTAGTAATCCTTAATTTTTATCCCCATCTTAGCTTAAGGTATCCATACTAGTTAGCCCAAATATATTATGAGGACAAGGGAGTGGAGGATAGCCAGGCATCTTCCCATAAGTCATTTTTCTTACCATTGCCAATTTTCGAAATGATGTCTTTCTTTAGGAGGTCCTTAAAGTTAGTGATGGCATTATAAAAATAAGATCCATCCATATGACCTTCTTCCCATAGGAATTCATCTAATCCCACTCCTTCCAACTATTTATCTTTAATAATTCTTTTCCATTCATTATTTTCCTTCATAAGTCTCTAGCCCATTTTTGCCAATAGGGTTGTATTCATAGATTTTATACTTCTTAGGCCTAAGCCTCTATTTGATTTGGGAAGGAAAGATTTTTCCCACATGATTAGGTTATATTTAAATCTTTCTTCAATGCCCCTCCATAATAATTTTTTTATATTTATTAAGTTTTAGTTGCCACTTTGGAGGGCATTCTAAAAATACACATTTGGTAAATAAGGATGCTCTAGATTGAGGATTTGAGTAGTTGGTATTTCCTTGATTGAGTAAGGAGGTGACCCTTCCATCTTATAATATTTATTTGAATTTGATTAATGAGAGGATTCTAAATCTTAGAATCCATTTTTTCTTCAAAGAGAGGGATGTCTAAATAACATATTGGAAGTTTGTGCACACTAAACAGTCTCAACTTTGATACCATAATTTTTGCCCTTGGTTCTCCTTAGAACCTGCAGAGCCCATAGATTTCTAAACCTACAGAGTCCATAGATTTCTAGCTTATTCATGGCTTCTTCAAAGCTGAAGTGGTTTCATCGCTACCATGAAATTCTCTTTTCTCAACAATATTTCCATTTAGTAAGCTTACACTGAACCTTTAAACAATTAGTAACTAATATTTTTAAAGATTTGGTTATAGATTAAGTGCATTATAGACTGTCCACTAGCTGTTTCTTGTATGGTTGCAACTCTTAAATATGAAAGTTTAGAAGTATAAAGCATGTCAGCTGCCTCAGGCGAGAGGCAAGAAAAGGTGAATTTCTAGCAGTATTCTTACTGAAAACAATGTGAATAATTAAATGACACCCAGACCTACCAGACCTGATGAAATAATGACTGATCTTCTTCACTATTGTAAATTAAGAGTATCAATGGAATTGAAGAGATTAATGTTTCAAACATTCATCCCAATTCATTCTACACTACAGACATATTCAAATCCTAAGCTGTATCTATCCATAAGTTCTTCTTCAAACCAAGATTATTGATACAAGAAATGGATCTCAATTTATTTGCATAGCTGATAACTTTCTAACTCATCATCAAGATCTTCAGGTCAATGACTTACCACCGGCGCTTCTCCATTAAACTCTGCTCTGACTATTTTAATACCACTTGTGCTTCTCCATTAACTCTGCTCCGACTGTTTTATTCAACACGGATGTTTCAAGTATTTACTTGTGTTTTTATTTCTCCTAGTGGCTGTGGATAATCATATACGGGATTGGCATCTCTAAAAACTGTCATGCAACCTCCAATAGAGCATAATACATCGATGATCTCCTCTCCCTAAGGAAATTCTCCCTCTCTCATTTCTTCTATGTCTTACCTCAGTGACTGCATTCTCTTCGACCTCCACCGAGTTGAAGCATCAACCTTCACATTGAATTCACCTTCTACCTCACAAAATAAAAATGCAGTCGCATTGCATAGACTGTGGGAATTAACTCACCTCCAAACCGTTGGAACGGACTTCATATCTTTTCGACAACATTGAAAAGGTAAGGAGAGAGAGATTACACTCGGTCACCTTCCCTTAGTCTCCTATCCTCTTAAATAAGGGAATTTTTCTAAACTAATATCTAAGTTGAGAAACCTTTTAGAATACCATTTATGATAACATTTATTCCTCCTTAAAAATTTAGGAGTGGCAATGCAGTTCTTGAGAATTTCCAATGATCTTCTTGGTGTCTTGATTAAATCCTTAGTTCAAATGAAATGTTTCCTCCCTCTCTAGGATCTGCATGAGGAATAGTCTTTGTCCAAGAGATCCAATCATAATTTTTTGACATATCCAACTTCAAAAACATTCCTTACATCAAGGATATAGATATGTAATTTATGGCCTCATGAACCAGTATGATGCCATTCATTATCTATCTACCAGCACACAAAGGATCTCATCTATCTCACCCCCTGTTACTCCCCTATGACTTTATCTAGTAGATGTTGAATTCTCTTTACCAAGATAGAGAAGCATATTTTGACATATCCAACTTCAAAACAATTCCTTACATGGTATTGCCTCAAATACTAATGCCGTGGAAGTCCTGAATGTTGGTAGTATCACCTTGATTTTTTGGGATTAGTACTAAGAAAGTGTTATTGATTTCCTTGAGAATAGTTTTAGATTGGAAAAATTATCTAGCAACTACCTCAACCTCCTTATGTACAATGTCCCAAATTTTCTAGAATAAGATTGGGGGGAACCCATCAAGTCCTAAGGATTTAGAGGCCTCCATTGAAAATACCACACTTTTTATCTCCTCTTCAGAATAAAAATTAGTGAGGGAAACATTATCAATGTTGGAGAAGACTTTATCAAAGTTATTTAGTGTAGTGGCTACTAGATGATCTTCTGGTAATCTTTATTTTGAGAGGAGATTTTTTTATAAAAATTGATTGCATAGCAAGAAATATCATCTTCATCTTTGCTAATGTCCCCATTTTCCATTTTTAATTGATATATTATGTTAATGTTCCTATGTCTTTTTATGGAGTGATAGAAGAACTTGTATTCCTATTACCCTCCTTAATCCATGTGCATCTAGAATTTTGTTTTTAAAAGGATTCCTCTCTTTCTTCAAGGTCTGTAAAATTTACAAAGAAGTTATTTTCCCCTAAAATGTGTGTGAGCATTGTTATTTCTTGTATCATAGAGATATTCAATAACCAAAAGTTCCACTTCAAGATCCTTATTTTGTAGGAAAATATCCCTAAAGACTTCTTTATTCCAAATATTTGACTTTGTTTTGAGGAATATGATTTTTTTAGTAATAATAAACATAGTAGAGCCTGAGAAAGGTTCTTTCCACAAAGATCTTAGGGATTCCATGAGATTATGATGAAGGAGCCACATGCTTTCATATCTAAAGGGACAACATTTAGGTTTAGAGATTTTGTCTCCTTCAAAAACCAAGGGATTATGATCAGACCTAATTCTATGAAGGGAAGAAAGTCTAATAGAGAAATACACTAACACTTTAATTAGATAGAACTAATAGAATATAAATTTAACCATGAATTGATAGAAACAAGCACACAATAATATTTGAAAATGATATTTTTTATGAGCAAGTTCGACAAGTACAATGATAAATGTAGGATGATAAAGAGAAACATAGTTTATTTGTCACATTTCATAAGTCTATGAAGGTTGATTGGTTGATTAAAATTTGTGTGTTATGACTAAGATTGATCATTTCTAGATCTAGAGATTTGTTCTTGGTTTGGTTCATTACCAAAAAAATTAGATCAAGAATATTAGTCAACCTTGACCCCTATTGGTCGGTGTTATCCTTGTGAAAAAATAAATTTTGATCACTATTATGTTAATTCTAAACTAGGTCAAGAATGAAGGAATATAACAAGAATAGTAGAAGGTTTTAACCCTTCTGGTCTATCCTAACCTTTGATAATGAGAATCTAAAACTCTCCCAAATGTTTCAAATGTTGGAATAATGTCATTTTTCAACTTATTTATACCTTTTCATGCATGCATACACCTGAAATATCAAACCATAGTTTCCTTAATAGACCATTTCAACATCAAAACAAGGGTGGGGGGGATTAGGTGAAAAGGATTGAGTTGGACTGACCTAGGTCAATCCCCATTGAAATAAAAAGTGTTGGACTACATTTCCAATGATTTTAAGAGGGCTCAAACCCAAATATAGTTATCCCACTTAAATGTGTGTGTGAAATGGTGATATGTAAACATATATTATCTTTCTCCTAGCCTACCCTTGGCATAAGCATGCAAATGCAACAATAATTTACATATAGCTATTATAATTCGATGTAAGCAATGTATAAATTTGTATCTCTTAAAAGATGAGAATGCTTATCATTGACGCCTTATAGAAACTTTGTTTATATTAAAAAAACTCTTTAAATTATAATTAAAAACTTGTGGCACACATAATGAATCCAAAATACCTTAAAGGGTACTCAAAAGCAATGGCTAGAAAGAGGAAACATGTAAAAAATAGAAGTTAAAATATCAAGGGTTAGAACCATTAAAAAGGGATCAGGATATAGTATTTTTCCTAAAACCTGAACCAAACTCAAAATAACCTCAAAACATCAAAAGAGTTTAGAGAGATCTATTTTTTGATGTGTTTTAAGCAAAGATAATGAGAAAATATGATCATAAATTCATATAAAATCACAAATTAAAAGGGGGAACTTATAAGCTATGTCATTAAGTATTTAATTCCTAAATTAAAATCCATATAAACAAAGCGATTAAAATATATTTTAAAATAAGTGTTGTGCCAAATTTGGGTGTCTATAGTGATATTTAGGTTCACCAATATGTTTTACCAAAATTTGGATTAATATGTGCACTAAACCTAATTCAAATAAATTGAATGGAATAAAATAAAATGTTGTAAATTGACTTGTGACAAGAAAAATAAAAATCAAATAATGAATTCAAAAAAGTGAAAATGATTAAAATAATTTCAACTATGGAATTAAAAGACAAACTTAATTATTTTTGTTCTAGATTTGACTGTGTTGACTGATAAATGGCTAAATTAAAAAAAAAAAATGAACAAACTCTATAAGTGCCCAAAGATGTGACTAAAAATGAAGAAGGTCAGGTCTATCTAATTTGGGTCAGGATCGATTGCCACTTTTGAAGTGAAATGGACATTTTTTTCCTTTGCATATAACAAAAAAATTAGGTCATGATCACTTATGATAACTTTAATAAGGTTTATATACATAGATTTAACCTTTGAAAGTGTATTAAAGAGCTATATATAACTTCTCCAATGTTGAAACCTTAATAGGCTTGAAATTATTAAAAACCTACAAATATAAAAAGAGGGGAGTGTAATGGGTTGAGCTAACCCCAATCATCACTATGATTATTAAACATTGTCTATGTATCTAATACTATGAAATGAGAATTCAAGCCCACATAGTTCTCCCACTTAGAGTGCTTTGTGAAAAAATTTTATTTTAACTATATGAATGCATCTAGGGGTGGCTTGAATAATTTATCATGATGTACTTTGTATCTGATAAAATAGGCTTTTGACTTTCTTGAAGACTACTTGAAGTGATTAAAATAAGAATTAGGAATAATAGGGAAGCTTTTCTCAATGTGCAACAATGTTAGTATGCTTTTATATTGAAATTTTCAAGTGGAAAAATAGTTTACTTGAGTGTTCCTTTATAGAAATCCAAAATGGGAAAAACTCATGCTACCTATCCTTAAAATATAGATCAAACTATAAGGGAGGGATTAAATTTAAAAAATTACCATTATATTGACTAAGGTTAAAACCATCATGTTAGGATTGATTGCCATTACTGACCCAACTATTTGCTCCTACCCTGAAAGTAAAAATGTGAATTTTGGGATCTAAAATGTATACACATATGCTTATAGGTGTTTTTAGCATTTATAACATTTATGCAAGTGTAAGATAATAATTTATAATCAAAATAGGCTGATACAAGTGCTTATAATAAGGTGAGGTGGCAAAATAGGTTATGATTAAGTGCACAAGTTATTTAAAGTTAAAAGGGGATAAAATTAACATAATAAAGTATTCATGAGAATATTTATGTGTCTACACAAATGTATTATCAATTTGAGATGAATTCACATTGGATTATCATTCAAAGGCACATCATTTCCATCATTTACAATAAATAATACAACTTTAAAAGAAAAACTAGCTATCTTTTTTAATTCCATTTTCCTTTTCAACCAAGACCTCGAATTAACAAAAGGAATTTCAAAAAATTCAATAGTTTCTAGATTAATCCTATAAATTTCTTAGTTAAAATCAGATATATAGATAATTTAGGTGGCATAAAATTAAAGCATGAAAAATATACACCAAACAAGGGCGTTAGAGTTTAATAAATTTTAACAATATATAATATATGGTTTAGCATAAAACACAAGCAAGGTAGGGCTATTATAGGTAAGATAATATAATGGATTAAACCTTTTAAAAATTAGACTAATTTATATTTGACACTATGTGGCACGATATCTAATCCTAGAATAAAATTAAAAGATCATGGGTTTGTAAGAAAGTGAAACCGAAGGTTGCATTAAAGGAAATGCAAGTTCACCAAAATGTAGTATGGATAAATGGATTTACACAAATTTGAATACCAATAAACATTTAACTAGGATAAATACACAAATAAAATAATAATTAATCTAACTAATTAATTCTAAAACTTGACAAAGGAGATGGCATGTAAGGTTTAGAGATGTATTTTGAATTTCATAAGATTTGGTGATATATTTTGGGTCTAACAATAAAAATACACATCCATATATGAGATATAATTTACCTATAAAATATGTGTTGAATAAAGAACTTTATCTGGAGTGTTTTGTATTATCCTAACAATGTCTAGACTATTTAAATGCTCTAGACAATTTTTTGATAAGCATGGTTTTTTGGAGAACTGCATTCACTTGCTTCCACCTTCAAAAATATTTCTTAGATTTTTATGATTTCACTCTTATCTACATGCAAAAATAGAAATGATTGTTTCTTCCCTAATTGTAAAATAATACTTGAAAATAGTATGAAAAACAAAATATGTTTTGGGACCTATAGTAAACTAGAGAATAGTCAAACTATCTTGGTATTTGTCAAACATGTTAATAGTAAAACTACTTATTAACATTAAAAATATAGATAATAACTTCAATAATAATAATAATAATAATTCAAGCATGAAAACCAATGTCATGCAATATCTCAAATATAAACTTAGAGTATTTCAATTAATATTTTGTATTCTTTAGAATGCTTTTAATTGCTCAATAGGTTCCCATAATAATGAATTTTATATATATATATATATCCTTTTTGAATGCATAGATATTTATAATCATATTGAATTTAAATTAGGACCTATTGGCATCCAAATAGACTGTTAATTTTTAAAGAGTTATAAAAGTGGGAACAAGGTACAAAGACACTTAAATGAAAAGGGTCTACTCAAAGGAATTCTAGGAGTGTACAAAAACTCAAAACTAGTCCTAAGAATATATATATGCTTTAGAAAAAGGGGTCCAATTAGGAGGAAACATTGAGAGGGAAGATAATGATTGAAGGGGGCTAAGAGAAAGGCTAATGACTGTCAAAAGTTAACAAAATTTACTAACAACAGTTAATTTGGATCAATAATCAAAAAGCACATAAACATCTAAAATTGTGTAATTTAATGACTAATATCAATTTTAAATCTTTACAAATGAAGACTCACTATAAAAAAATAAAAAATCCCCTCAATTGAACCTTAATTTTATATAATTCATAACAACTAGTTACATTTACTATTTTCTTTGGAAAGCACTCTATGGAATCGTACACACAATTAAAGTTTGAGCATGGAAGAAAAAAGTTTGGAAATGATACGAAAAGAGTTGGAGCCAAATATGATTTTATAGTAAAATAGTTGTTTGAAAAAAGGTATGGGTGGTTTAAATAAAATATGTTCACATGACTAACCCAATAGATAAGTTATTTAAGAATAAGATCCAATTTGATTAAAACAAGAAATGAGAGGAGACTTTTGAGAAATTAAAGAATAAGAATAATAAAAATAAAAAACACAAGTTTTGATATTCATAGACCGAAGAATCCTATTCCATGTTTATGTACATGCTTCAAGAATATCCATTGGAATAATATATTCAAAAAGAAAAAAATATGTAAAAGATATAAATTAACTATATCATTAAAGAGAAGGGTCCCTTATAAATGGTGTATGCATTCTAGAATTTTTATAGCTACTTATTGGAAAAATCATTTTTTTATTCATAAATCATGAATATTTGAAATATTTGATCAATAAACTAGTAGTTCAAGGAGGATTTGTAAATGGTTAATCTTATTTTGAGAATTTCAAAATCTTGGTAAAATTGGGTGAAAAAATCAAGGACCAAAATACCTATTAAATATTGAAAATGGAGAGGATAGGGGACTTATTTTGGATGTCTTACTTATAACTCATTTATTTATAATTGAAGTTACACATGAAGAGTTGGATGAAATTTCAAAGTTACTAACAATTAATTAATTCATTCAGAGGTACACAAAATTTGAAATAAAAACACTTGTAATCATGTAATTATATTAAATTTAATAGAAGTCTAACTACATAAAATGAGAAAGGATGTGATCTTGTAAAAAGTAGTCTTAAAAAACAATAGAGAAACCATCCTAACAAAGGCACCTAAAGGATTTTAAGGTGGACATAACATATGATAAAACACTTCCAAAAGGTTTTTTTGGCATGAATATCATAAGTGATGCATACCTCCATGTAAAAAGCAATGATGTTTATCAAAGAGTGGGGAAGCAATACCAAATGGATGGATTTCCACTTAGACTTATTTTTATTCTTATTTTCATTGAGAAGTGATCAATTGATTTTTTGGTTCCATATGAGCATACAAGAAGGAAAAAACATGTAAGTTTTATAATCACCAAAAAAAAATTTGACAAAGTGGAGATTGATATATTGAAAAGGGATTGTTCTGGAAGATTTTTGTATGAGACCATTATCACTAGGTTTGGGTGTCCCAAAAATATAACAAGTGATAAAAGAAAATTTTCATGAATAAAAATATTGAGGCATTACTAAATATTTTCATGATAAAAAAATTACACCCCACCACTCATGAGAAAATTATATTTTAAAATCCTTTAACAAATTTTCTAGAAGTGGCATTGAAAAAAGAATTTGATGATAAAAAGAATGATTGGGTTGATAAGATAGCAATAATATTATAGGCACACATTACATCATATACCAGTTTAATCACTTAAAAATGACACTTGAGTTCTAATATTGATATTTGAGACCACCCATCTCAAGCTTAGCCCTAGACCTATTTTAGGGCCTACTTAAACACTTATCCAACCTTTATATGGACTATAGGCACTCCTAAACATCCTTAAAGTACTCCCAAATCCACATCTTGACATCCTATCCCCTAGTGTCTCAAGCTATACCACCTAGACACTAGTTTCATAATAAGGATAGTAGTGCCATATGATGCTAACATCCCAATTTTGGCACTATTGTCCTTTCCCTCATTTTTATACCAAGGGATATATTTTTAAATCTAAGACCACCTAGGGTTGGACTAGACCTCTTTTAAGACCCACACAAGCACCAGAACAATATATGTACATTAATTCTAGACTTCAACCACTAGATGTAAATGAGATGTAAATTACACATACAAACTCAGAACAAGTTGTACATAATCAAGGTTATCAATCCCTATTATACCCTACTTATACATAAAACCATATACAACATTCTTAATCTTAGATTACTCACATTTCCAATCTCAAGCACATTCAAAGCACTTAAGTCAACATTCATAATAACTTCACTTACACTTGCACCATCAGTTAGGTGGGGAAAATAAAATTGGGCTTGATTCCTCTTCATAGTATTGGTATGTAGGAAACTCTCATCATAGCAGGGTGTTGAAGATGTCTAGCCTACCCCACTAACAACACACTTTACTAATTGTATCAATTGTATGCCCTAACAACATGAAGGATTAGTTTTTTCACATAAAATTAGTCAAAATAAACCATCTATAGAGATTCAAAACTCATGTGCACAAGAATAGGCTTGATATACCTAGACACAGGTGTCGCCAAAATCTCAAAATAGTTATATACAAAGGACACTACTGCTAAAATAGGGACACTGGTATGAAATGGAACTACTATCCAATTAGATCACTACTATTTAGGAGGGGTTTTGACACCTAGATCCTATTTTTATCACTCAGACCAGCCTTTGTCTCAGTTTGTAGCCTTTAGATCTCTTATTCTAGTCATTTTCCAACTAAGTACTTGTCTACATTATTTATTACTATTTTTATAAAGGTCAAATTAAGTTAATTATGTTTTAGATCAGTGACTATATTTATTGCATATTTATACCTTGATTTACTATACTTAGACCCTTAATAACATAGGATTTACATACACTAAGTCCTAAAAGGTTAAAACATTTGGTGAACCTAACTTAATTTGAATACTATTCAAACCCTAACCCTAGATACTACTATGGTTTGTACCCTTCTTTTTCCTATTTTCATTAGTTGTGTTAAGCTTTTTAGATTTCATACATTTTATTTTAGCAACCCTATTTCACTTTATTTACTATATTCCATCTAAAAAATCTATCTGTCTTCCCTTAAGAAGTGTTAGGTTTAGCGGCAATCCTATTGAGCATACTCAGATTCCTTCCATTCAAGCTTATACCATGGATAAAGGACCAATTATAACTCCCATCATTGATCCTTCACACCCTGATTATGTGTAATTCAATGATAATGCATCTAAAGATGATAAATACAATTAATATCAAGATGATATATAATATGGGAATCAGGACACTCTCCCCCACTTAACAATGAAAATATGATGAGATTATATAGAGCTTCAGAGATAGACTTAGAGAATATCCCCATGATCATGCATAGATTTTACAAGCCATAGTAGAAATAAATAACAAATAAAATAATGGTTAATCTTCTACTCCCCTAGATAATAACATTATTACACCTACTTTAGGGCCAACTCAGATTATACACCAACCTATTTTAACTCGACAACCTTCAGTGATAATTATACCTCTTATGGTTATTTCCTCCTCTCTAGATGTATAATCCCTTATGCTTGAGATTCATTCTCTACAAGCTAAGGTGTTACATCCTAAGTAGGGAACTAATAGGCCATCACACACCTTGGATTCTCATGTTTTTTGCATACACCTTTGGCACATCATATAGCAGCAACTCATTTTCCATCTTGATTCATGGCACCTAAGCTTACATTGTATGATGGTAAGGTGACCCAGAACACCATCTCTGAGCTTTCCATGAAACATGTTTGGACTACATGTCTAATTATTGGTTCCTCATTAAATTTTTCCCACACAGTCTAAAAGACTATGCCTTATAGTGGTTCTATGATCTACTAAATCAGTGTATCACCACATTCAATCCATTTCTAGATATGTTTTTATCACATTTATCAATTAAAATCAATGATAAGATCTCATATGCTCAAGTAACACAACTAAATAAAAAATCTAATGAGCCTATTGAAAAATATATATTGTAATATAAAACTATACTAGCAAAGATGACCAACCCCATGGTAGATAGAGACCTGCAAGACATATTCAGACAAAGTCTATTATAGGCATTGCATGAAGCTATCTTGTTCAATAAATTTCTAACCTTCATAGATTTATGCCACATGGTGAAAGAAAGGGAATTCAAGCTTATCTCTATGTATAAATTAAATTATAAAATTGGATTAGAATCAAATACTAAGAGTCTTCGTAAGATTCTATATAAATTAAGGGCCACTAAAAATAAGAGTGATCTAAAGGCCATAATTAACGTAGTTTCAAAACCATCTCTTCACCCGGTTTTATCAGCTCCTTCACAGAGAGTTTTCACCAACCTTCCATAATCACTAACACATGTTTTACAGTATCTCCTAGAATGCAATGTCATATCTCTCTGTCTCATCAAAGAGGTTGAAATGACACAGCCTCTTCCAAAAATCTATGATTCCAATGCATGTTATGAATATCATAGGGCACCATGAAATACTTCAAACTAATGCATCACCTTGAAACATAAGATAAAATATTTGATAGAGGATAATATATTTGATGTGGGCACACCCACAGAGGTACCTAAAGTTCAACAAATAGAAGCTAAGGCATTGAAAATATTCTCAAATCTATTTCCAAAATATACAGCTAATGAGGTAAGATTTCACTATACAATCAAGCACATCTACCAATAGCATCATATCACACTACTACAGAGGATGCACACCCCCTACACAATATCATCAGTGTGTATTATACTAAAATAATGGTTAGACTACTCATCACTTCATCATAGTAGGAGATTATTGATGATGATTCAGATTTATATGCACTTTTTGTACAAGCCTACATAGATCATCATCTTATTTAGAGTGTTACAGTTCACAATGGGTCAAGTATTAACATGTGCATGATCTCACCCCTACAACATTTGGGGTATTTAGAATAGGATATTTCCCCTATAGACATAGTTATTTGTGCTTTTAGTGGCCATCTTTAGAGCTACATTAGGGAGCTTGTACTTCTGCTATAGGTTGGACCAGCACATGTGGGCACTAGATTCTTAGTAGTACCTAGTGTAGGCACATTTCACATGTTATTGGGTAGGCCATGGATAAAATATATATGATCCATCCTATCCATTATGCATAAATGCCTCAAATATATACATGTTAATCAAGTGATCATAGTTGAGGGTATTTCATATGAGTATCATTTACCTATCCCATAGGAAGTCACACTTCAATTACCAGTTATAAATTTGAGCATATTTCCCATTAGTACAACACAGAGTTCAATTGATCCACTGGTGTAGGTGAGGTCTACTCCTATAGTGTTACCATGTATGCCTACTTTCCCACAAAGATCCTTATTAGATATACCGCTATGTTAGAGGTATGTTGTATATTATAGAGGGCCTCCCTCTACTCCTTTTCTTTCAAGATTAATATTATTTAGTTCTCAAGGTTTTTATCCCAAGGCACCTATGCCAAATCTAGCATCTTCTACCATATAGGTCTCTAAGACCCCTATAGTTCATAAGACACCACAATCAGTTTCACGTATTCTTAGCACCACTTCATAGGCAATGGCATCTATATATCACTTAGTACAATAGGTTTTGGGACCTCAATTACCTTTTCATATGGAATGTATGATCATTGTTCCTTTATTTGACATAGGCCACATTGATAGTGAGTCTCCCATGATACTCATCGATTAGTATTGTTCCTCCCTTCTTGTCCATACTTTCCTCATTTATCGCTCCTTGTATATAGTTTCATTTTGATGTTTCTTATACATAACTTATGTCCATAAAATACAAAAAAATATAAAATGTCAAAAACACAAAAATATTTAATTACTTACTCAAAAAATATAAATTATAGATTGCATGCATTGCCATGTTTACATCTTTTATATTTTTTTAGACACTACATATGCTAGTTATCTTAGTATATTTAGTTTTTATCATATATACATACTTCACTTGTTCTTTTTGAGTGCTTGCATATTTCTTATAGGACTCAATTCCACTATAATGATCTAGATTCACTATTATCTACCCATTGGGGCATATACATAGATACACATGTTATTTATTTGACACATTCACCCATTTGAGGCATCCTATACACATTTTTGATTATCAAGTTACATCTTTCTAAAATCTACATCACAGATTTAGCATTTTTATATCATGATATTGATCATGGTACAACTACTTAGATTTTTTGTCAACTACTACTACTCTAGGCTCAACCTATATACATATTAAATCTTATATAAATTTGTACCACATGTTCATGCATACTTTCATTTCTAGCTTTCTTAGTTTAGACTTCATTATGTATCCATGATTCTTCTATTCAAGGGCATTTGAATATGTCATTGTTCTATGGTTCTATGCCAATTTTTTTCACTGTATGTATGCTTTAGACATTTTCCCATGTGTTTGTGTGTGCCTTATTGATTATGTATGCAAACATTTGAACATGTCCTTCCTTGTGGCTCTAAGACAACTTATTTTTTTTGCATATGTGTACATTTAAACATGTCCTTATATTTCTTTCTTTCTTAGATTTAGTGACATGTGCCCATGTCCCTTGTATTTTATCCCCTTGGCCTACTTTTCATGCCTCATGTGTATTGTAGATATGATTTATTGTATGCATTATGGCCATGACACTTGCCTCTTGTTTGTTACACACTCCATTTTTATATGCCATGAGGGACCTCATACAACTCTATTTCCTACTTGGGTGTGATGATGGACATCATGTCCCATCCCTCTAAGTAGTTACTCAAGTTATTACTTAGATCTTTTGTTCATATACATTTTTACATAAATATTGACAACCTTGTGAATGTTATACCTAACATACATTGAAAATTACATATTTATGCTTAGATTATCTTACATTATGATGCTATATATACACATTATATTATTTCATTACATAGATATCATATATGCTCTAGTTAACACACATTTTTTATAGCTTTTTCTTTTAAGGACAATTCTTACATAGGTTCAGTAACTCCCCTCAAAAGAGGGGGCATTCACAAGGTTTTTTCACAAATATTAGGGTATCTAGATGCACTTAGAGTATAATTTTTAGTACATAGGCTCAGAACACATAAATTAGGTTCAAGAAAACATATTGGGAAATAGTGACATAGAGATTAGTTATAGTTGCACATAAATTAGAACAATTTGACATCAGCACCCAAATTGGGACACTAGAACCACATGGTGATACTATCCAAGATATGGTGCTATTATCCAATAGCCTTAGTTTAAAAAAATTATAGATTGGACAAAAAATTATAGCAGTTATAGTCCAAGTTTACATAGGTTCAGTTATAGATTACTAGTTTTGGCTTAGTTTATCTTAAATTCATACCAATTTACTCAGATTGGGGGCATCATGTGTGGCATGATCATTTTGATTTTAGTTCAAATACTAAAATACATATTATTAAAACTTATTCCATAATTTAGATACTCAAATATCATATTTGAGGGCATGTATGTAGTACATTATTTTCATATGCTCACTTATACACCGGTTGATCAGATGGAATGACAAACTCCATGTCATTATCTACATTGTACACATCAGACACCATGTTCTAGGTTACACACCATATTCATTCCTTACTCCATCTACAATGGTTGGCATTCTCAAGTTGTCTAAAGTTGTCTAATATACTCGAGTGGCCACAGAGCCAACATCTCTAGTTATATTACCCAATTTCAATTTCAGATGCATATACTACACATGGGTGGGAAATGATGGAGTCATAGTCTAATTAATTTATTAATCCACATACATGAGAGGTTTGGACACACCATCAATCCAATCCAAGCTATTCATAGGTCATGATCCACCAAATAGGGGTGGGCAATGATGGAATCAAAATTGGATTGAGTTCTTGAGCCACCCATACATGGGGATTGAGAAAGCCATCAACTCAATCCAATTTATTCATCAATTGATCATTATCTACACATTAAAATTATCACCAAGTTTATATATTGGTTCACATACCCAATGAAGTGTATTCATTCCTTTCCTCTCTCTTATCTCTTTACTCATTTTTATCTCTTTAATTAGTTTTGTCTTTACTTTTGATATCTCTTAAGTAAGGAATAATTTATTCATGTTTCATTTATAGGACACACAATGGAATATGCTTCACATAATCAGACTTAGATTTATAGGTTTCACCTCTTAGGTAAGTCTACGTATGCTTCTTTTTCCTTTATCATAGTCATTTCACTTTACTACAATTTTAGAATAAAGGGGGGGGCAAATGTAATCACCTAAAAATACACTTGAGTGCTAAGAGTTATAATTGAGACCACCCATCCCTATCCTGGATCTATACCTATCTTAGGGCCTACTTAAACATTTATCTAGCCTTTATGTAGGCCACAAACATCCCTAGACATCCATAAATTGGTCCTAGATCCTCATCTTGACATCCTGGACTGTAGTGCCTCAAGTTATGCTACCTAGACACTAACTTTATAATAGGTATAGTAGTACCACATGGCACTAATTCCCCAATTTTGGAACTATTGTCCTTTCCCTCCTTTTTCTATCAATAAATATCTTTTCAAATATAAGACCACTTAGGGTCAGCCTAGACCTCCTTTAAGACCTACACAAGCACCAAGACAATATATATATACATGACTTTTAGCCTTATAACCATTATATGGAAATGAGATACAAATTACACATACAAACTTATAATAATTTGTGCACAATCAAGGTTATCAATCCCTCTTCTGCCCTACTTCTACATATAACCATATACAACATTCCTAAGCTCATATTACTCAAAATTCTAGTCTCAAGCACATTCAAATCACTCAAGTCAACATTCATACTAGCCACACTTACACTTACACCAATACTCAGGTGGGGATAACTACATCGGGCTTGATCCCTCTTCAGAGTATTGGTATGTAGGAAAATCTCATCACAATAGGGTGTTGAGGTTGTCCAACCTACCCCACTAACAACACACTTTATCACTTGTATCAATTAGATGCCATAACAATATGGAGGATTAGTATTTACACATACAATTAGTCAAAATAGGCCATCTACATAGATATATAACTCATGTGCACATGAATAGGCTTGATAGACCTAGACACAGGTGCACTTAGAAGCTTGGAATAGTTCTACATAGAGGACACTACCACCAAAATAGAGACACTAGCGCCACATGGTGACACTATCCAATTAGATCTCTAATATCTAAGATGGGTTTTATCACCTGGATCTTATTTTTGACACTCAAACTAGCCTCTTTATCAATTTACGTCATCTATAACTTCCATTTCAATCATTTTCTAGCTAAGTACTTATCTACATTATTTATTATTATTTTAAGAAAGGCCAAATTAATTTAATTCTATTACAGATTAGTGGCTAGATTTATTACATATTTTTACCTTGATTTATTATACTCATACCCCTTAACAACATAATATTTATACAATAAGTCCTAAGATTTTAAAACAACCAGTGGTACTACCTTTATAATAATGGAAAAAATAAGTCAATAAAATATTTAGAAAGTGAAAGGCTCTTAGAATTATAAAAACTAGATGAAAATAGGTTTCTAGTAGCATACAATAAAACATAAGAAAATAAAAAAGAGAAAATATCATGATATAAACATAAACACAAATGAAGAGTGTTGTAGTAGCATAGTATAAAACATAAGAAAATAAAAGAGAGAAAACATCATGATATAAACATAAACACAAATGAATATTGTTTTAGTATGAGAGGAAGTTGAATCATATAATAAAATTTGATATTCAATAGTTGGGACTCTATATTATATAACACATTATAGTAAATGACACAATTCATCTAAAAATACATGGATCAATAATTATTGTGTAGATATAGATAACCTATTGGTATTACCATATACACTAACTATTGCAGAATACCTTCCCTTCCCTATGATGTTTCTGACATAAACACAAATGAAGAGTGTTGTAGTAGCATATAATAAAACATAAGAAAATAAAAGAGAGAAAATAACATGATATAAACATAAACACAAATGAAGATTATTGTAGTATGAGAGGAAGTTGAATCATATAATAAAATTTGATATTCAATAGTTGGGACTCTATATTATAGAACACATTATAGTAAATGGCACAATTAATCTATAAATACAAGGATCAATAATTATTGTGTAGATATATATAACCTATTGGTATTACCATATACACTAACTATTGGGGAATACTTTCCCTTCCCTATGATGTTTCTGACATGAAACATAGACTTGGTCATCTAAGTCATCTAAACCAAATTGATAAGAGTGGAAGCAATAAACCACCAAGATAGGAGAATATGGATCCCCTATAGTATATATATTTTAGGATCATATAATTAATTAATGTTGAAAAATAATGTGAGAACATAATAATACCACAATATCTTGAAGGAAATTAAAATACACAAGCAATCCATGTTCCTCTAAAAAATTAATAGAGATCATCAATATTTTTATGTAATTATGGGTAGAATTTTAATCACTTAATACCATGGCATTATGATATGTTTGGAAGTTATGGAGGATCCAAAATGTGGCACACATAAGTAATGGTTTGTTTTATTGGGACATTAAGCATAACTTGTAGTGGATAATGTGTAATGGATGGTATATTTTATAGGACTTATATCACTATTTTAGAAGCAAAAAATTATGGATTAAATATATATTAAAATTGGATTATACTAACATAACATGTTTGAATCATACAAAAAAAAATCGGGTGATACTTACTTAAGGAATATTGTATGGTGTTTCTATACCTATAGTGTATTTTTATTATGAAGAGTATATTAAGAATTTAAATGCATCATAATCTTATATGCATGTGATTTATGTTTTCCTTTTATATATTTCTATAATTTGATGTTCAATCATAATAGGTGGTTTCATATTTGTGCTTTGGGAAAAGTGGGAGAAGTTTTTTTATGAAAATTAATGTACAATATTGCATATTTGTTTTTAGTGACATAAGTCAATGTTAATTGCCTCATTTTCAAAACTAGATTATCATGTTAAAACTAATCAACTCCCATTGGAAATTAATTTTAAATATATTTTCAAAAAAAAGGGTAAAAAATATATTAGATAAATATCAAGGGATTGTAATTATGTAAGTTGGACATTCAAAAATTTCCTACTAGTCAATATACTCGCAATAACATTAGCTCCCTAATAGTAGGGAAACACTATATAATAGTTCTTAAAAAATGAATGACTCCATAATATCTCTTCTATGAGATCTAAACCCACCATGCTAGTCTAATATTATCCCAATACATAATCTATGATTTATTACTTACAAAAGAGTTATATGTCTCCCTATTCATATTATTTCATATAATAACACTAGGTAAACATAAACCCCTAATCCATACCTTACAAATTATTCACTTCAAATTTACTCTTATGCCCCAATATAATGAACCATTAGTTATGTACCATATGTTAAAATATCCATAAAATCCATAAATAACACAATTCCATGGTCGTATGTCAAAAAAATTCCATAACATAGCTATATGCTTGTTATGATACAACATCCAATGATAGAATCATACATAAATATAGCATAAATCACATGCATGAGATTTTTTGTTGGACCAAAGTGCTATAACTTTTATTATGTTCAAAACAACATAAATACTTTGGTGATATAACAATACCATAAAATATTATCTGAGGAAGGAATCACTTCAAAATATCTTCCATATGAGAACCTAGCCCACTATGCTACTCTAATCCTATCTCAATACATGGTCCATGATTAATTTATTCTAAAATAGTGATATGACTTCCTATTTATAATATACCATTTAATAACATTAGGGTAGGGTAAACCTTTACTTGACCCCTTATACATTATCTAATACAAGTTATCCTTATGTCCAAGTAAAATTAACCATTAGTTATGAGTTCCATATGTTGGAATATTTATAATCTCCCTACATATCACAATACCATGGGCATAAGTAGATAAAATTATACCCCTTGTTATAGATGCATCTAAATAGTACAAATATCATATACATTTATCTGAAAAACTTTGATAAATATCAATATCAAGTCTCTTATCTTGGATTTTATATACACCACATTGATTAATAAATCCATTGCCTTCTTTGAAACTCTCCCACTCACCGGTGAAAAATGTCATCAATCTAGTTGCACAAATGTGCCAGAGTTGAAAACATATTTTCAAGAAAAAACAAATTCAAACTCCAAAATATGGCCAATATATTATGATTTTTTGATTTACTTCTCAAATCAAAAATATAAAACTTATCAGTGATAGTCAAATAGACATCAAATTTAAAGTTTTAATTAATTGTTTATCCACATATATTACAACCCTCCCACCCCCAACTATGACCTTGGGATGCATATTAGCATAACAAGTGAAAAATCTACCATGATCATTGATAATTATAAGGAGCCATCTAAAAAGTGGGCACAACATCCCCCAAGGAGATATTCTAGATTGAAAACTCAAAGTTTGATGGAATTTTTTCCACTTATTAACGATTAAGTCTCAAGAATTTGAAGATAGAAACACTTGCATAGGGAAACCAATAATATAGGAAGATACATATTCCAAATGTACATCTAAATACAAAATGTATAATGAAATATATAAATTTAATATTGGGGGATCATCACAAGCACATGATAATGTAATGGAAGAAGGTTTCCAAAATCCCATTGATGAATGAAGAAAGTGCAATATTATCTACTCACTTGAACAGAGGAAAAAGGAAGGTAGACATGTCTAAAACTAATCCATAAAAAAATAAAGGAATGTAGTAAAACATTCTCATAAGAAAACTATCCTCATCTTCATCATAAAAAAATATAAATCTAGGTCTATTAGTTAATTACTAATCATAATGTGAAGAAGATAATTTGAAATGCCTTGAAATAACCATCATTGGATAAAATAGTACCACCATGATGGAAAATTATTTTGGAGTAAATAAACATAAAATGGGTCTAAACTCTTTGATAAAATTTTGAATCTTGTTATATATTATTTTTTACATGACTGATTTGCATTTCATTGTCTTATCCATCCATGTATCAAGCAAATTTTGTGAGATTTTAAAGATCAAATCACATTTGATTTGTCTCTAAATCTACCCTTTGGGTGGATTAATCCTTTATAAATGTCCTCCAATGAAATTGTCACAACCATTATTGCCAACATTTGGAATATTGGAACTAAAACAAGTGTGAAAGTTTGACTTGAAAGTTTACAATGAGATACAGATTCTAAAAATTCTCCTCAACTCGATGTTTTCATGTAAGTAGATACTATAGAAGATGTATTTAAATGGTATGAAAATAATTATATTATTGATTATGTTGGAATAAAAGTGACTAAGATGGGGGGTGAATCAGTTTTCAAAACATTTACACTCTTTACCTTGTCATTCATGAACTACAAAAATAGTATAGTAAACTAGCAACATAATAAGAACCATAAGCATGAGAGAAGAACACAACACAGAACATGTATTTAAGTGGGAAACATAAATGGTAATAAAACCCATTGATTATGAAAATTTACTAATTTTTTATAAGTCAAACATCAATATTTATTGAAGCACCAACCCCAATTAACCAAGCACCAACTTGACTAGTTTTTAGCAAGCACCCACTTACAAGGAGGTACCAACCCCCTAGATGACTCAGCACCAAATCAACCACCTCAAAAATTTTATAACTTTAATAACCATTTTTTTTATCATATAATATATGATTATATCCATATTTATCTCCTCACACATACCTATCCTTCTCAAACTGGTCTCTAGCCTTCTTCACTCAATTTGCCCTCTTCTTGATTAGGATTGGTCATATGACCTTGATAATCATCTTTGATGACCATATAAAATATTCATGATGGGTTTTATATACTCTCTTGATGGTCTCAAATACCTCCTTCAACTTTTCAAATGTCTATCTCATTCACTTCACCACACATGTACTTAACCTAGACAATTAGGCCTATAGCCCTTGTTCTTATACTAGGCTCTTGCAAATATAACTTTCAGTTGGACATACACATTTTAAACTTAGTTTTTAAATTAAATTGGAATTATTAAATGTAAAAAATACAAACCAATCATTAAAATATGTTGGTCATATCATGTAGGACCAAAACCCCTTTTAGGCCTTAAGGAGACCTAATGCAATTAGGCCTTCCTTAGCACACATTACTCTTTGAACACCTTAGAACACTCTCAAAATTTTCATAAAAAAATAAAACATGATATTATTATTTAATATACCCATATTAATATCCTCTTGGGTCTATAACACCTTTTATTTCCAACCACCACTTGAACCATGCCATTAGCATTATTCATGATTAGGTTTGTGTATACCCAAAAAGTCTGTCTTGAACAACTGAACCAAAAACACATTATTGTCAAGAAATAATGGGAAAAAATAATATAAATATAATAATCATGAAATTATATTAATAAACATGCTAATTTTACCTCATAAACTCAAATCAAAAGTACTCAAACCCTTCTCTTCAAGAAATCCACTTAGAACTGCCAATAAGCTTAAAAACATAGTCATGGAAACAATGACTTAGAAAAATTGTAGAATAAATTTCATGAACTTAAAATGGGTTTACATTATCATAAAAAATAATTATATAAAATTAAAATAAATATATTATAATCTCAAATATCAATATTGGTCTTATAGACCAATCTCATGGCTTCACTATACACAGACCTCATTGAGTTAGACAAGTCAATTTGAGAGCAACCTTATGTTATATAAAAATATTATATACAATAGGTATATGTGTTATATGTATTTAAAAATAACCCCATGAATTTTCATCCATCCCTAATCCATGGTAACATATCCCTAATCTCATTCCCACTTCTTCCTAGTTTTTCTCACTACCTACCTCACTAGGCCTTTTTAGTGATAGGTCAATTTACATGACTAGTTTAGCATATTTAAGGTCTATAACCTGATCATAAAACACCATGGTAATAATATATAAGTATAAATATTCAAACTCCATCCATTTATCAACTTTGACTTGGTCAACCCTACTTGTTATAGTAGATTTTTAAGAAACATGGCTTTTCTTGTAGGATCCATTCACTCACCTGATAGACCAATGCCACCTAGAGGTACCTAGTATAGTACTCTACATTTTCCAATCATAAAAATATGTCATCTAATTCATTCTGATCCATTTATATCAATATCTTCCATATTGGGTCATAGTTAGGGTTTTAGAGAGGTTTAAACCACCTTATAATCTTAACGATCATTCATAAAGCTTAGGCCCTTAAAATAGAAACCAATGATTAAAAAATTTATCTAAGACCATTCCAAATCTACCATTAATGTATTATGTTCTCATTTATAGGTTACATATGCCAATGAACACATGAAAGTTCTTATTGAGTTGAGAACCCTTCATTCTATGTGCATAAGAAACTTCAAAACCACATTCCATGCCTTTCCTTGAAAACTTTAACCTTATAATACGTCAACACACCTAAAAAAACATTAAATACCTATTTCAATGATCATATATCCATTCTTTCCTTGGAAACTAATCCTGATAGCCCATTAGGCTACCATCTTTCTCTTTACTCTCTAAGTTTTAGATTTGCAGGTCACATTAGGCCTTAAATTAGACTTTCTATCTATTTTCCAAGCACTCTCTACCTTACTCACATGATAAATCAAAATCCCACATAATTTACCACTAATTTTCATTCTTAATAGGTCTTAACATTTCATGACCCCTTATTAGGTCAGACAGAGTGTAGAACAGTCTATTTACATGCTAGTCCTATAGGGTCTACCTTTGTAGACTCATCTTAAAGCTCTCCTAAGAGATACAATGCTTAATAAACATTATTAAGTGTCCTAAAACATCCTTTGAATAATATATTCATCCATATTACTAATCCAACATGCTCCTTCATTCATAATACTAGGCATTTTATGCATTAACCTTCTCAAGTCTCCTCATGAACAACCTTTGACATCAATGATAACATCAATGCCAAGTCTCAATAATAGAATCAATATCCAAAAATATTCCCCTTTGTCATTTATGGAAAACCATACTAAACACTAATCATCATTATCTCCCCATTATGGTCTTTCTCACCTTTTGACATAAGTGACAAAGTGATGTCTTCAATTCCTTGAATCACACTCGCAATCAAGATACTCAAACACAAAACTATGAATTTATGAGACATAAAAAAAACACGCTCCCCCTATATCTATGCATACCTTATTGGAAAAACTCACCTATTCTTGGAGATAATTATCATGATTATCTCCCCCTAAGTACTTGGCTTCTTTGATGATTATTAGGGGCAGGAATTATACCCAATTCCTATCTTAGGTGTTCAAAGGTTGTTTTTGGAAATGGTTTGGTCAAGATGTCTACAACATGATCCTATGTAGACACATATTCAAGTTTTATACTTTTCTCACTTACCTAATCTATTATAAAATGATACCTGATGGGAATGTGTTTTATCCTTAAGTGCATGATAGGGTTCTTTGAGACACTTATAACACTTGTATTATCATAATAGATAGGGTTAGGACCATCATACTCCATTTTGTATTATTTTAGAGTCTATCTCATCTATAGAACCTAAGTTCAACATGAATATTATACAATTTACTTATCCTGTCACATGGAAAAAGCTACTGATGGTTGATTTTTGCTTATCCATGACACTAGGCACCCACGTAGGAAGAAGGCTCTTCCATTGGTACTTTTCCTATCATGTATACTTTCTACCCAATTTGCATCTATGTAGGCTATAAAATTGAACTCTTTACTTCTTGGATACTACAATACATACTTCATAGTCCCCTTGAGATACTTGAGTATCTTTTTGACTACTTGTAGATGATTCTCCTTTAGATCTACTTGAAATATTCCCATAAGACCTAATGCTTGCATGATGTCAAGTCTAGAGGTAGTGGTATACAAAAAACTTCCAATAATTAACCTATATTATGTTTAATTGACATTTTAAGACTCATCTTCCTTGCTCAACTTACATCCTTTGATCATGGGTGTACTAACTTCCTTTCAATCCTCCATCTCAAACTTTTTCAACATCTCTCTTATGTATTTGGATTGTGAGATGAATATACCTTTTTCAGATTTAGTGTCTTACAACCTAAGAAAGGATAACATTTATCCTAGAATAGACATCTCAAACTCTTTCTTCATCACCTCTACAAAGGCATTTTTCATATTCTCATTATTTCCACCAAATATGATGTCATCCACATAGACAACTACAATTAGTTGATGGTCATCTTTTGTTTTGATGTATAGATTAATATATCCAACTCCTCTTTTGAATCCTTGATCTAATAGATACTTGTCCAACCTAACATACCAATCTCTAGGAGCTTGCTTTAGACTATATAAATCTTTCTTCAATATGCAACATAGTCTTTGTCATCTGATAGTGAGAAACCTTCAAGTTGCCCAATGTATACTTATTCTTCCAAATTATCATTCAAGAAGGTAGATTTGACATTCATATGGTATACCTTAAATCATTTGAATGCTTGATAAGATAGAATTAAACTGATGGACTCCAATATTTATACTAGGATAAATTTTTCCTCAAAGTTTACCCCTTAAACTTGGGCATATCCCTTGCATTCCAATCTATCCTTGTTCCTAATGACTTCTCCATATTCATTCAACTTGTTTTTTAACACCCATTTTGTGCCAATGATATTCTTATCTTTTGGCCTAGGAACTAATTCCCAAGTCTCATTCTTCTCTATTTATTCCATATCCTCATTCATATCACCTATCCAAAATTTGTCTTTGCTTTTTTCTATAATATTTTTAGGTTCAATCTTGGATAATAGAACATTCTCTTGATTTAGATTACTTACCAGTCTTCTCCTAGTTTACATACCTGTATTCTTTTTGCCAATGATTTGAGATTCAAGGTGGTCTCTTTGAATCTACCTTGAAGTTCCTTTTGAGTCCTATCTCTCTTCAACTTCTTATTCTTCCTCATCAACTTATATAGTCTCCTCTTCATTATTTAAATCCACATTATCTAAAGTGTTCTTTGACTGTGAGTGAGATTTCCTTATCTCATCAATCCTCACATTGGTGTTTTCCTTTATATTTTGTAGTCTCTTATTGTAACATCTATAGGCTAAGCTCATTTATGAGTATCCTAAGAATATGCCCTCATCAGATCTGGAATCAAACTTACCCAAGTTTTCATCATCTATTTTGATGAAATATTTTCTCCCAAACACTCTAAAGTGTTCTACATTTATAGGTACACCCTTCCATAGTTCATAAGGATTCTCATTTCCATTAGTCCTTATCTATTCCCTATTTAAAATGTAGACATCGGTGCTTACTACCTCTCTCTAACATCCATCAGATAGTATAGACTTATTCCACATGGTTCTAGCCATCTCTTGAACTATCATATTCTTGCTTTCCTCTACCCCATTTTATTGAGGTGTCTTTGCTACTGATAATTGTCTTCTTATTCTATAGACCTCACAATTTACATAAAATTCATTGGAATATAAATCTCTTCCTCTATCAAACCTTAGGCACTTGATCTTCCCATTATTCTCATTCTCAACAAGAGCCTTCAATACCTTGAACTTGTCAAGAGCTTCTGATTTCTCTTTCAATAATACAACCCAAGTCATTCTTGTGTAATCATCAATGAGTAACATGAATTATCTATCTCTTTGAATGCTTTCAATTCTTTTAGGCCCATAGATATCAATGTGGATTATCTCCAAGGGTCTTGTAGTAGAGTACTCCTTAGACTTGAACCTTCTTCTAGTTTACTTACCATGTTGACATGCCTTGCAGAGTATTTTTATAGGTTTGATGATCTTAGGCATGTTCTTCACAGACTTCTTAGTGCTAATCCTGACTAGGTTATCAAATTTTAGGTAACCTAGCCTTTTGTGTCATATCCAACTTTCATCTATCTTACTGATTAAACATCTCTCCTTCATGATCTCATTCAAAACATATAGGTTGTTCTCAATCTTATTGGCATTGGCAATTAGCCTTCCTAATTTGGCTCTCCTTATCTCACACCCTTTGTCATGAAAGGTTGGTGTGTGTCCTTGATTACACATTTAAATCACACTTATTATGTTATTTTTTATATATTCCACATACAACACATTTTGTGTCTTGGTCTTTTCATTGTACAAACTCAAAAAACCATTGTCAACTATATTGGTAGTTGTGTTGTCTCCAAACCTAACTATTCTTAAAGCATTCTTATTCAAAGATGTGAACTTGTTTATTTGTCCTATCATGTGGCTTGAAAAAACACTATCTATTTACCATTTCATGCAATCATATTGAATGTGAAATGCAATCTGAACTAGCACAGAGTCCTCTTTGATCTGAACTAGCATAGAGTCCTCTTTGATCTTCTATTCCTCCTTGTAAAATAAACCATCTTGCTTTTTGAGCTCAATCTGATCCATCCTAGCTTGTTTTGGCTTCCATACTAATGTTTGATCCTTATTATGTATTCTAGAAGCTTCATATGTCTTGTTAAATCTTGTGGACCTTCTAACTCTATTAGAACAAAATATAGCAATATGTCCTATATTGTGATAAATGTAACAAGCAACATTTTTGTACTTACCCTGATTCCATGATGACTTATCCTTTATAGTATTGGGTTGCTTGACTGATATTTTTAGGTTAGTACTATTTAAATGTCCTAAATTATCATGTTTTCTCTCAAATTTGATCAAATTGTCTTTGATTTGTTCATGCTTAGCCTTCAATGAATCTAGCTCTATATTCAACTAGTCATACTCAACTTCCTTTGACTTACACCTTGTGTTGACCTCTTCTAACTGACTCCTAAGATGATTTAATATCTCCTTTTTGTGTTTCAAATAACTAAGGGTATTCATGATATTAGCTTCTAGTTATACTTCAGATTCTCACTCTTCACTATCATAGTAGACTTCTCCATCATAGATGTTATCTTCTTCCTATTGATCACAAGCCATTCTTATGCTACTTTGGATCACCTTTCAAGTGGTTAAAGTTTCCTTAAAGGATGAGGATTTGATACAAAATTTTGGAATAAAAGTTACTGAGAGGGGGGTGAATCAATTTTCAAAACATTTTCACCCTTTACCTTGTCATTCATGAACTACAAAAATAGTATAGTAAACTAGCAACATAATAAGAACCATAAGCATGAGAGAAGAACATAACACAGAACACTTATTTAAGTGGGAAACCCTCAAGGGTAATAAAACCCACTAATATTGAAGATGTAATTATATCATATAATTCAAACATAAATATTTATTGAATCACCAACTTCACTTGGATCACCAACCCCAACTAGCTAAGCACCAACTTGAATAGGCTTTAACAAGCACCTAATTACAAGGAGGCACCAACCCCCTAGATGACTCATCACCAAACCAGACACCTCACACCTTTTATCACATTCATAACCATTTATTTCTCATACAATATATGTTAGGATTGTGGAGCTAAAAGCTTCACTGATGCAGACATGGAGGAGGTTGCAGAATGAGTTGCTAAGTGTCAGAAGTGTTTGGCGTTGGTCTGGCCAACCGGCGTCGGCAGGGTAAGACAGGAAGGCAATCGACGTCGGTCATATATCAGCCGGCGTCGGCGACCCCAGGCGGACAGGGACCGACGTCGGTCACCTGTGTAGTTCGACTGCGAGTCAATTACGGGCAGTGAGCTAACGAAGCAAGAGTTTGCATGATGAGTGCTAATTTTAGACTCATAGCTGCGGATCTAATTATTGTAATTAGATGTCTAATCATTGTTTGGATGAGATCTATATAATAGACTCATGGTTGTATTGGAAAAGTGTGCTAGGGAGTAAGAGAGCATAATTATAAGCTCCTTCTGTGTGTGAGGTAGAGCTATGGTGCATTCCTCCTAGTGCCACAGTACCAGGTGTGTTGGTGCTGGATTGGAGAGCCAGCTGGGTTCTTCAAGAGTGTAGGATCTTGGTCACAGTTGCATGGCCTATATAGGATATCTACATGGTAAGTAAGATCGTTGATCTACAGGTGTATGTGTGTGCAAGGTCGAGGTTCACAGGTGATTAGAACCATTGCTTGATTTGCAGGTGTGCAAGGTCATACAGACAGCAACACTACAGGGAGCAGTATCAGGCAGGATCTACTTGGAGTACAGGTGTGTACTCGGATAGAGCGAGAGGAAGGCAAGGGAGTTCCTTCCATAAGTATGGTCTGTTGAATTGCAGGTTGTTGCAGATTCATGGGAGATCTACTTGAAGTACCTTGAGTACTTGTGGAGCACGTGGAGTGCTTGTGGAGTGCGTGGAGCACTTGTATTGTGCGTGGAGCACGGGGAGGTGAACACCAACTCTGTATTTGAGTTGGGTGTTGGGACCTGTGAGAGGGAGAGCTTTGGGGAGAAGAATTACTGTTCACTTGAGGTGTGGGAAGCCTCTGTAAGGTGGTGGAGAAGAAGTGGCATCTTCTTTATTGTATTCTTTTCTGTATAAAGTGTTAATACAATTTGGTATTGTCTCTCATATCATGTGTTATTCTGAATTCTAGTTACTTGGTGAATCTGGTTAATTTCCGCATATTAAGTTGCTTGGTATTAGTAATCAAATTGTGTGCTTTCGGTGTACACCCTCCCAACAAGTGGTATCAGAGCCTTGGTTGTAGGCTCTTGAGCTTGATACCAACAGTGGTATCTGAGCTGAGGTTGGAGGAAGCAGATTTTGTGTTTGGTTACAGGGCACTCTCAGGGGTTTCTGATCGAGTGGGAGTAGAGCAACTGCAGATCAAAGTAAGCTAAGAATGGAGGAGTTGAAAAGCACAGATGGTCACTCACGGTCCTATGGAAAGAAAGAGCAGGTAAAAGATTATTGTTGGTTGGTAACAGATCAGCATGAAGAAACTGAAGATACAGATGTAGCAGGTATTGTTGCACAGGATGTGTTTGCAGGTTTCTTGGATAAAGTTGAATCTTAGATAAAAGATTCGGTTGCCTCTTTCCATGCAATTCCAGGTAGAGGAGCTGGTGAGCCTTGCCAAAGGATTGGCAAAGGGGAAGTGAAGCTGAAATTGCAGGCGGCCAACACACAGGTGCTGATGAAGGTCATGCAGGTCCCAGGTTTGGAGATATGGCTAATTTCTTCAGAAAGATTGGGTGATGAGAGATGCACAAGAACTCTCACAGCGGATGCACTTGAATTAGCTGGTGGTAAGAAAACAGGTATCCTTTATCTACTTGTTTATATTACTGATTCTTCTTTTGTTGCGGAGATGTGGCTTCGTAGGCTTGGTCACATGAGCAGGAAGGAGATGCATGTTCTTAAGCGGAAGATAGATATATTTGACAGGCTTAAGAACTGGAAAGCCTTGGTGTTTATGGAGGAGATGGCGGACAGAACCCAGTGGATATGGCTGGATACTTCTGAGCAGGGCAGTTTGGACATGTGTTTTGATTCAAAGAAGCTCGCGGGTAAAAAGTCATCACTCACAGGCGAACACAGACACCGATGTCGGTCAGGAGGAACCGGCGTCGAACAGACAGGTGCCGATGTCGGTCATGTGCAGACCGAAGCCGGCGATGTCGGGCAGGGTAAGACCGATGTCGGTCATGGGACCGACGTCGGCAGTATGTAAGACCGATGTCGGTTATCAGGACCGACGTCGGCAGAAGGGACACCAGTGCAGGCAGGTTGGTAGTCAGGTACAGACGCATGGAACCGACGTCGGTCGGATGCAGACTGTGGAGTGACCGAGGTCGGTCACTGTAACGAATTTTGGGTGGACAGCAAGCTGTCAAGGAGTCTCAAACACCCATACGGAGGACTGAAGGCGTAAGTAGGCCCTCAAATTCGTTGTTCCTCTTCTTCATACATGTTGCTGATTGTAGAGCAGGAAGGATCCAGGAAACAGGTGTGAGCTTGGCATGGATGAGGATGTGATTCCTTGGAGGAGAACCAGACAGGTGTGTCTTGGTAGAGATGCCAACAGGTATGAAAGCACAGAGACGAATGGATTCCTTAGTAGAAGAATAGAGAGAACGGATACATGAGACGGAAGATCAGGTATATGGTCTTGTGGAGCTGCAGGACAGTGTTACAGGTTTTGACAGGTGGAGGACGGAGCATGGCTTCAGTCAATGTCAGGGTAACTACTGTGATTTGACTTACTAGGGGGATGATGAGTCATGACATCATTCTGTTGCTGTATGTGGATAGTATGCTAGCTAGCAGGGGTGTACATACAGGGTTTTGCTGAGCTAAGGGTAAGATTAGTTCAGTGGCATGTCAGGAGGAGTTTGGAGCAGCGGAATTCTTTGACATGGGAGGCATGGAGATCACAGGTTGATTTTGTCTCGAGTGGGAGCTGATGTGAATCAGGTGTTAGTGAGGTTCGGGATACATAACCGGAGCACACTAAGGGCTGGACAGGTACAGTGTCCGAAATCACATGAGGTCTGGTATAGACCTGAGTATTCCCATGTAGTGGGAGCTGTCAGAGAGTTAGGAGCCAATTCGGGGAAGTGGATTCTCAGGTTTTCTGAGAGGGACCGGCAGCAGGTGTTGCTATGCAGGGTCAGGACTTCACTACATGTATTTGTAGGTTCGGATGTGGCAGGTTACTCGGATGACAGGTGGTACATCACAGGTTGTGTGGTGGGTTGTCTTCAGGTGGGAGCTTGAAGAGGGATACAAACCAGGAAACAGATTAGACAGAGTACAGGTACAGGTACAGTGAAGCTGTTTATCTCCAAGTGGGAGATTGTTAGGATTGTGGAGCTAAAAGCTTCACTGATGCAGACATGGAGGAGGTTGCAGAATGAGTTGCTAAGTGTCAGAAGTGTTTGGCGTTGGTCTGGCCAACAGGCGTCGGCAGGGTAAGACAGGAAGGCAACCGACGTCGGTCATATATCGGCCAGCGTCGGTGACCCCAGGTGGACAGGGACCGACGTCGGTCGCCTGTGTAGTTCGACTGTGAGTCAATTACGGGCAGTGAGCTAACGAAGCAAGAGTTTGCATGATGAGTGCTAATTTTAGACTCATAGCTGCGGATCTAATTATTGTAATTAGATGTCTAATCATTGTTTGGATGAGATCTATATAATAGACTCATGGTTGTATTGGAAAAGTGTGATAGGGAGTAAGAGAGCATAATTATAAGCTCCTTCTGTGTGTGAGGTAGAGCTATGGTGCGTTCCTCCTAGTGCCACAGTACCAGGTGTGTTGGTGCTGGATTGGAGAGCCAGCTGGGTTCTTCAAGAGTGTAGGATCTTGGTCACAGTTGCATGGCCTATATAGGAGATCTACATGGTAAGTAAGATCGTTGATCTACAGGTGTATGTGTGTGCAAGGTCGAGGTTCACAGGTGATTAGAACCATTGCTTGATTTGCAGGTGTGCAAGGTCATACAGACAGCAACACTACAGGGAGCAGTATCAGGCAGGATCTACTTGGAGTACAGGTGTGTACTCGGATAGAGCGAGAGGAAGGCAAGGGAGTTCCTTCCATAAGTATGGTCTGTTGAATTGCAGGTTGTTTCAGATTCATGGGAGATCTACTTGAAGTACCTTGAGTACTTGTGGAGCACGTGGAGTGCTTGTGGAGTGCGTGGAGCACTTGTATTGTGCGTGGAGCACGGGGAGGTGAACACCAACTCTGTATTTGAGTTGGGTGTTGGGACCTGTGAGAGGGAGAGCTTTGGGGAGAATAATTACTGTTCACTTGAGGTGTGGGAAGCCTCTGTAAGGTGGTGGAGAAGAAGTGGCATCTTCTTTATTGTATTCTTTTCTGTATAAAGTGTTAATACAATTTGGTATTGTCTCTCATATCATGTGTTATTCTGAATTCTAGTTACTTGGTGAATCTGGTTAATTTCCGCATATTAAGTTGCTTGGTATTAGTAATCAAATTGTGTGCTTCTGGTGTACACCCTCCCAACAATATATTATTATCTCCATCTTCAACTCCTCACACACACCTATCCTTCTCAAACTGGTCTCTAGCTTTCTTTGCTCAATTTGCCTTCTTCTTGACTAGGATTGGTCATATGACCTTGATAATCATCTTTGATAACCTTTTAATATATTAATTATGGTTTATATTGAATCTCATAATGGCCTTAAATACCTCATTCAACTTTCAAATGTCTAACTCATTCACTTCACCACACACCTACTTAACCTAGACAATTAGGCCTATTAGCCTTTTTTCTTATACTAGGCTCTTGCTCATATACCTCTTATTAAAACATACACATTTTCCACTTGGTTTTTAAATTAAATTGGCCTTAGGATATGTGAAAAATATTAACCAATAATTTAAATGTGTTGGTTATATAATATAGGAACAAAACCCCTTTTAGGCCTTAAGGAGACTTAATGTAATTAGGCCTTCATTAACACATGTTACTCTTTGAACACCTTGGAATACTCTAAAAATTTTCATATGGTAGGAACACATAATATTTCACTTTAATATACCAATACCAATCTCATATTTTTTCCATGACACCTTTTATCTCCAACCACCACTTGAACCATGTCATTAGCACTATTCATGATTAGGCCTATGTACACCCAAAAAGTCTATCTTGAACAACTAAATCAAAAACATTGTATTGTCAAAAAATCATATAAATATAATATTCATGACCTAATATTTATAACCATGTTAATTTTACCTCACAACTCAAATCAAAATTACTCAAACCCTTAGTCCACTTAGAACTGCCAATAAGCTTCAAAACATAGTCATGGAAATAATGACTTATAACAGTTGTATAATCACATTAATGAAATTAAAATGGTTTTATATGATCCTAAAAAATCATAAAATTAACTTAAAATTAATATATTATAATATCAAATAGCAATATTGGTCTTACAAGCCAATATCATGGCTTCATTGTACACAGACCTCATTGAGTTAGAAAAGTTAATTTGAGAGTAACTTTATCCTATATATAATCACATAAAAATATTATATACAATATGTATATGTGATATATGTATTTTTAAAAAAACTCCATGCATTTATATCCATCCCTAATCCATGACAACACATACCTAATCTCATTCCCACTTCTGCCTAGCTTTTCTCACTATTTGCCTCACTAAGCCTTTTTAACAATAGGTCAATTTCCATGAATGATTTATCATATTTTATTTATATAAAATACTCATTAAAAATCATGGTAATAATATATAATTCTCAATATATAACCTACATCCTTTTATCAACTTTGAATCTGTCAACTCTGCCTGCTATAGTAAATTTTTTAGAAACATGGCTTTTCCTACAGGATCCATTCACTCACCTGATATACCAATGCCATGTGGAGGTAATTTTGAGATTCATATACATTTTCCAATAATTATAATAGGTCATCCAATCCATTCTGATCCATTTATATCAATATCTTTCATATTGGGTCATAGTTATGGTTTTAGATAGGCTTAAAACACCTTATAGTCTTAACAATCATTCGTAAAGCTTAGGCCCTTAATCCAAAAACCAATGATTGTAAATTTGATATATTACCCTTAACCATATACCATTAATTTATTAATTTATAATTTATATGTTACACATTCCAAAAAACACATGAAATTTCTTCTCAGTTTGAGAACCCTTCATTTTGTGCACACAAGAAACCTCAAAACCCCATCCATGCCTTTCCTTACACAATTTGACCTCAAACTTTGTCAAAACACCTAAAATAACATGAAATACCTATATCAATTATTATCTATCTATTATTACCTTTTAAATTTATCTCGATACCCCATTACGCCACCATCTTTCACTTTGCTCTCTAATCTTTAGATCTGCAGGGCACATTAGGCCTTAAATTAGGCTTTATAGCTATTGTCTAAGCACTCTCCACATTAATCACATGATAAATAAACCTCAAAAATTATATACCACTAATTTCCATTCTTCATAGGTCTTGACAACACCTCATGACCCCTTATTAGGTCAAGCAGAGTCTAGAACAGTCTATTTGCATGCTAGTTTTGTAGGGTCTACCCTTATAGACTCATATTTAATATCTTCTGAGAGATTAAATGCTTTATAAACATGATAAAGTGTCCTCAAACATGCTCTTAAGAAATTTTTAATATATCTTAATAAGCCACCATGATCCTTCATGCACAATAATAGGCACCTTATGCATAAACCTTCTCAAGTTTCCTCATGAGCAACCTTTGACATCAATGATAACATCAATGTCAAGTCTCAACAATAGAATTAAATCCCAATATATTACTATTTCAGTCGTATACCCTCTAAATATTACCTTAATTTATGCATTATACACCATTGTGAGCTATTGGGATTCAAGCTAATTATGGTCCTCAAGCTCACCGAGGGTTTTTTCCTATTTTCCTTTAAGGAATTCTCACAAGTGAAAGTTCTTCTTACCAATTCAATCTATTTGTTCCTTTAAAATACCTTTATGATAATGTCCCAATTATCTTTTAACTTTGGGGTCTTTTATCAGACATCCCTTAAGGTACCAATTTGGGTTAAGTTACATGGTATCCCTAACCTTTGTGGTCTTTTCTTTTCGAGATTGGCAAACCCATAAGGCATTTGATTTAAAATTAAATAGAATTTTTATTTCCACATGTCTAAATATGTGCATATATGTCAATCTTGATTTGATTAAAGACTTGAAATAGTTTATCAATATTTAAATAGGGACTAAACACTTTTCATATAAAGTCACCATATCAACCATCCAATAACATATTTTTGATATCAATCACTCGATCATAAAATTCATGATTGTCCCCTCATGGTTTCCTCAAGTCCATCTACAAAGAAAACACCTTATAAAAATTAAAAGGTGGATAAAAAATGATGGTTGGACTATTATTTATAATAAAAATGTCACCAATAGGAATAAAAACCATAAACTAGTTAATATCATTTTAATAGAAAACCCCAATGGGATGTGAAAGAATTTTAAAGTGTTATTCCCCTCCCTTCCTTATTCTTCAACCTCATATCCCACTATGTACCCCTTAGAGCCAAGTTTTTAAAGATAATAATCTTTCCTTAGTAATTTAATGTACTAGGACCTCCTCATCTAGCACTCATCCCACACATCGATCGTTTAGTGGATGTGACTAACCATAGGAAGAGAATGGGTTAACACCTCTCTATTTCACTAAGGTATTTTTAATGACCACATTATAAACCATTATTGAGTAATTAAGTTGTATTTCCAAGTTTAAAGGAAGAATTTAAGGATGGGAAGGGATAATTTCACATAAAGGATGCTTCTCAATCAATTTGATCTCTTATAATGTTTGAGGTATTAAATATCTTTCTTTAAAATTATCTATGTGATCTGCTTGCGAATGATTGGGTACGTTAGATTTATATATTTTTAGAAGTTAAAACCTATAGGTTTCTTTTGTAGACTTTTTTGAGAAATAT
This sequence comes from Torreya grandis, assembly GCA_037957365.1. Lineage (NCBI taxonomy): Eukaryota > Viridiplantae > Streptophyta > Pinopsida > Cupressales > Taxaceae > Torreya > Torreya grandis. The sequence continues at coordinate 5,592,724 of JARHVA010000002.1, forward strand.
TTGGTCTAATTTAATGTAGTTTTACACCTCATATGAATATATATGTGACACTACTATTATTTATGTTTCCAAAATGTTTACCCCATTAATTATTACCTTAGGAGATTAAACATCACATCAAATTGTTTGGATGGTATTTAACATCAATTTTCATTATTTAAGGATTGTCAATGTTTATGCCCATAATGATGACCCCAATAGAGCAACATTATGATGTTTGTTAGATTATAATATGTGTTTTTTCACCTAAATAATTTGTCTAAAATTTGATATTATACAATCTCGTGGGGATAAATTAGTTGTTATTATTATGTAGTGGTGAGTAGGAGAGGGTGAATCTTAGTTTTACTTTAAAAAACTTTCGGTTTTTTTAGACTCACTATTTCAATGATGCTCTTTAAATTGAAAACCATGTTTACTTTGTCTAAATTCCTATACAAAACCAATTAGATTCTTAAATAGCTAGATAATGTAATTATTTTTAATAAACGCATGTTCTCCTTTTACATTCCTAATGGTCAAGTTATCATTGTTCACCTATAATTTATCCATTCTCACTTTAGTCACATCACATATTATACTATGCCATGAGGGTAATATATTAATTATATCTATAGTGTGGAAATTGGTTCCATGTATACCATATGTTACAAGTTGGGTTGAGTGGTGGAATGACATAATGGGTGGGGGGTACCATAAAGTTCCTAGAAATAAATTATACTTGAATACATCACTCCTATGCTATGAGGGTAATATATTAATTATATCTATAGTGTGGAAATTGGTTCCATGTATACCATATGCTACAAGTTGGGTTGAGTGGTGGAATGACATAATAAATCTCACCACCTCTTTTCTTTGCAATTATGACAAAAAATTTATGTAGGTTTTAAAATAGGGTAATGGAGATTTGTATAAGGAATACTAGAGGTATTATTCACTACTTAATAAAATCCCCTTTGACACCCATATGTAGACCATGGTAGACAAGCTTAAAACCAAACTTAAATTTATGGAATACCATGTAACTAGAGGTGCTCAAATCTAACCCTGGTTGTATTGGTTGAAAATTGGTGATTGAGATTCTAATTATTTTTTCAAATATATCAAGGAAAAATAGGCCAAATATAAAATAAAATATATAAATATTGTGAAAAATTACCTCACTAACTTTCTAGATATTTCCTTAGTGTTTTTAGACCACTATTAATTGGTATTCAAAGCCCAAGAGAACATGATAAAGAGAGCTCAAGCTTTACATGAATTTTTAGATGTGGTACATTTTAAGTCAATCCCTTTGGCTTACAAATATTATAAGTCCACCCTCTTTGTATGATATTTATGTTGTCATTCAATGAATGGATAATGATAAGGCACTGAGAATAAATGGTTTTCCTTGTGAATTTTATGAAGTGACCTAGCAATTTGTTGGACCTGACTTGTTTTAGGTTTATAAAGAAGATTTACACAAAAAGTATCTAGGGGAATTCATTAATAAAGTAAACATTAATTTCATTCCTAAATTAGGATATATTTCAGTCATTACCAATTGGAGGCCCATCAACATTATCAATATCTCATATAAAATCATTTCTAAAGATTTAGAGCTTTGCCTTTGGTATATAATGCAGGGAAATCATCAAACCAAAAAATACTATTTTTATTACAATTCATTACATTATAAACAACATCATTTATATCTATAAATTAATAAAATTGGCTTGTGACTCTTAGTAGAGGACCATCTTCCTCAAACTTGAATTTTAAAAACTCTATAATCATATTAACTCACAATCCATTCTTCTCATACTTAAAACTTTGTGGTTTGGTGAGTTTATTTGTTATCTATTTAAATTATTTTCTTAAAGGCCTCATATTGTTTGAGCATTAATGAAAACAAGTCCAAATTTTTTAGGATATTTTTTAGTCTTTTTAAATGTTTCCCTCTTACCCCCACATTATATTTTCTCACAGTCAAAGAATTTATCTATTTTATGTGCATAGAGATGAGCAAGGAATAATTAGGGGAGTTTTCATTCCTAATCACACCACTTAATTAATGGGAATTTAATAGATAATTATTTGATAATTCATGTAGATCATGAGGCCTCTTTCAAATAGTCACTATGTTGCATTTACATTGTTTGCAAAGCTTCTAGATCTAATCTGAAATGGGAAAATATGTAATGCTCAGACAGAGTATAATGGCATTTTTATATTAGCTCAAAGGAATTTAATGGAAATGGATCCAAAAGGGGGAGAATTTAAAGTTATTTGGTATTAATTTTTAGTTTGAATACTCTCATGTTGATTTAAGGTAGTATGTAATCAAAAGAGTTGAGAAAAAAAAATCATATTAGATTACTAAGCAACTTCCTATAGTAGGATAATTCTAGGGCTATACCAAAATTATTATAGTTCTCATGTTTACTCATATTTTTAGGATAATTCAAAATATTCTTATGAAAAGTTATAAAAAAATTCTTAGATATTTTTTCTATGCCAATGCTAAGTAAACTTGAGGAATTCATAGAGTTTCTTGGGATATTTGTTATCTTCCATGTGATAAAGGATGCATGGGAATTGTTGATATCTATATAAAAAAACACTTATCTCTATAATATGTGGATTTTTATGGATATTGAGAGGTATGAGAATTAGAAAATCATTATAGGACACTACATTTATGTAAGCTTTCCCTACGATAAGATTTGTTTTCAAAAACATAGGTTTCCACACTCTTTCGATTACTTTTATCCCTGTCAAAATTGAAAGGTCCTTTGTTACCAAGAGAATTTGTAAAGAATTTTAAGTTATTAAGCCTCATATCAATTGGTTTGGTGATGGGTTCAAAAAAAAAAAAAAAAATTATGACCATAATATTTGGTGGTCCTCTATCAAAAAATTATATGTTTTTATGACAGATACACCAAGTATAAAGTCCCTTTAATTTTTCAAAAAAGGTATTTACGTTGTTATAGAATTTTTTTGATCTAAAGATTAGATCTCATGGAAAACCCTAAAAATAAATTTAAATTTAATGATATTATATATACTTTCTATTTCACATACTCAAGAGTTGATGTCAAATGTCATGCTCTAAAAGATGGGTTTGTAATCACAAGTTGCCTAGTGGAAGAATTAATGGTGGAATTATAACACCACTTTTAGAAACTACTCTCCTAATATCCTATATCATATTATAAGTACATTTTACTTGTATTAGATTAAAAAGTGAGGGATTTTGAATTCTTCCCCCACAATGTGGCTTATTGGGCTCAATAAGATATGCCATGCCAAGTTTGAGCCCAAAATAGCCCACTTCTTTAGGTGTTTTCTATCAGAGTCTTATACTTTGGGAATGCCTCAAATACATTGGGATTATTAATCCTAAATGACCTGTTTGTTCCAAACTTGAGAATTTTTGGGACATTTAAACTTTATTGAGAGATCAAAAATCTTGTCAATAGATTCATATCTTATTTTAGCCTTATCACCCAAAGTCTATCCATTAGAGAATTAATTTATTTAGGGATAATACTTAGTGGCCTACATAATATATTTTCTATGTAATGTCTTTATATCCATATATTTCAACTATGGGAGTCTATAAATTAGTCTATTTTTAACATGAAGAACTCTCTTCAATTTTTTTGAATGTTAAAGTGCTTGTTATCTTTGAAAAATTTAATACATATCCAAGCTTAGGTGGAGAAAATGGTTCTATTTTTTAAAAATATCCAATAACTACTCAACCACTAAGGGAGCACTCCTTGTACTATGAGCCAAAATTCTCTAGACTAGCCATTGTAAGGCACCCCTTCATCGATGTCTAGACATCAATGGATTTTCTCCCACAACCACTTCCCCACCCATCCTTAGCATGGTGATAGATCCTACCACCACACATAAAGTCTTCTAATAGCTCTTATAGGTGGACATCACGTGTACATGGTAGTGAGATGATGGGGTTCTATGTGCCTCTACTTCCTATTTTGGGAATTAAAAATTCATTAGATCTTTCTCAAACCATTCAGGATGGGTGAATGATGCCTGTTATTCCTTCAAGAGAGCCCTCTTCTTGGTTTGTTCAAGCTACCAAATATGATCCACCTCCATCACCACCTGGTACCAATGCATGTGCTTGAAGTTCTCACTTGCATCAATGATTGTAATTTTTAGCATGCTTGTGTATAACTATGTTTAGCCTTTGTTTTTGCTTTATTGTTATGATCCACGTTTTGTGTTGGCATAAATGACATCCCATGAATATCAATTGACTAACCTTTTTTTTCATCTATCTTTGTAATATTTTTTTGATGTGAGAAATAGATATATTGACGAGTTCCAATAAAAAGGGTATAAGAATAATATTTTGTAGAACCTTAATCATGAATATAACTCCTAAAATTCCTAAAGGAGAGAGAAAGTAACTATGAAATATAATGGCATTGGTGAAGCTGAAAAGAAAGACATGGAAAAAATACTAAGGAAGCACATTGAATATCACCAATAAAATTTTTTAGATACTTTTGAGATATTTTCAATACCAATCAATGATGTATTTAATGATCAAATGTAAATCAAGGCCCACTAAATGCAAGACACAATGGCATAAATAAAGATGATGCCATTAATAATCTATAAAAAGAGAAAATTTTGGAACTAGTATAAACTCAATAGAACTATGATAAAAATAGATTTGAGAATCTAAAAGGAATTGGCTTGAGTTATAAAAATAAATGGAGTCGTCAAGGAATACTTAGGATAAATACACCAAAGGAAGCTATAAAGAAGGTGATATTAAAAATAAAGGAAGCCAAGGAGAGAAAATTTGAGTAGCAGTAGAAAGAAAATTAATTAAATAAAAGAAGAAATAACTACAAAAAAGAATGAAGAGTGAGCAAAGAGAAATAAAATGAAATTGCAAACGTATAATTTTTATATGAGTTGTGTAATTACAATGTTTTAGTGCATATGGATAATTGGTTTATTTTAATCTATTTTTGGTGTTTCCTATTATGATTTTACCTTTCTATTATTTTTGCGTGGTCATGTATTCTTCCTATTCTTTTGGGTTAATCTTTATTTTGTATTCTAAGGCAATTCATAGGCATTAAATCTCCATATCACATGCTTGCACAATTAAAAGGTCTCTTATTCTCTATTTGTTAAATTTATATTATTGCATTGTATGAAAAGAAGAAAATTTTATTTAGTGAAAAAGCACATGTCCATAGTTTCATCTTGCATTTAATTCAACTAGGAAAATGAATGGGCATATCATATGCATGGATTGATTGATTAAATGTATGAGTGTTGATTTGTAATCTGGGAAACAAAACTTGTAATAAAGTAATTAGGGGCTAAGTAAGGTAGGCCCCTCAAAAAAAAATCCAATTACTGTACATCTTAACAAGTATATACATGAGTTAAAGTGAAGGACAGGTAGTTTATAAATCTTCATGCATCATTTTTAAAATTCAATGGAGGTCTATGATACATAGTTGTTGATGAAAAGGTTCATGTATTTTTAGCTTATAAAGAGCTACACAATCACTGTAAGAACAACTAATCCACTATCAAGAGGGATATCATTATCAAAGGATTCTAATTCTAGTCATGTCACTATCAAAGGGTCCCAATTATATTCACATTATTAGATCTTGATCTTCTTCTTATATATTTATTTTCAATGTCCTTTATAGTGACTGTCTGAATATAAGAGAGTTTGAGATCAAGTATATACTTATAAATCCCATTTTAAATTATATATTGTTATAGCTAATATCATTTATCCCCTTATCACACTAGGATCTTCTTATTTATTATATTTTAGACTAGATTCTCCTAGTGCCCCTTATTTTTGTGGTTTGTGTAATGTTTTCAATAGTTGTGTGCCCTCCATGGTAAAACATTTTGGTTAACCTAATCCTTTCAACCATCCAAACTTAAGGTTTAATTTTTAAACACCATATAGGATTTTTTTTTTAATCTATATCAGATTTGATTTTTATAAGATTTATTACCTTATTCTCCTCTTATGATATATTCTTGTTGATTTTTTAAGTTAAGACATTGCTTAAGTTTACCTTGTGATATTTATTAGCATAATAGATGCATGCAATGTAAGTGATGCATCTTATTTTAAAGTAATTATGTGTGATTTAAATGTTTTTTATTCTAATTTTACATTTGATGAAAAACATAATGATTAAATTATATAAAAACTACATAAATTATTAATGAAAAATCCATCTTATTTTGCTAAAGTTATGAAAATGATGAAGGATAATATTAACTATTGTACATCATTATTATGTGTTAGAGGTTTCTCCCATTATTTGTGGTGATTGTTCTCATTTTCCTTCTAAGTCTATGCCTCCTAACACTCCTATAATTCCAATAACAAAATTAAACCTTTAAATGATTTGTTTCATAACTTAGTTGTACCAACCAATTATATAGTTTCTTGATTCAACAATAGGTTAATTACAAAGATAATACCATGCTTTATCTCTTTATTCTTTTGCATAATGCTAGTGATTATTCTCATGTTATATATGGAAAAACCATAGTTCATAAAGTTCTTAATTTTCCTTACCCACATGGTTTTATCATGCTTAATCTTTCTTTATTCAATGGACATGGAGACCTTTATGTATACATTAATAATATTTGTGCTTCTCTCAGTAACTATGCTAATAATGATAGACTATTGTTTGATATATTTCCTATAAGTTTGAGTGATCATGCCTTAGGTTGGTTTCATACTTTACCTAGTGGTTCTATACTTTATTTAATTATATTATATGGTTCTTTCTTATCATGATTTATTATTGATAAGTGAATACCTTATGCATTTGAACATATTCCATACTTTCGTAAAGGTCAACATGAGCCCATTCACAATTATATTATTAGATTTAAGGGTAGCATGCATTGATTAGTATATCAATCATTAGATCTATAAAAATAATACATATTTAATACAATTATTTTACTTCCACTCAAATATAAGGTGTTTTTAAATTATTATATGTATTTAAGTCATCTTTTTTTTAGGTCACATCAATTAAGGATTGACTTATACAATCACATGTACTTGTAGAAACATAATTTTGGTACAAGGCCATTTTACATAGTATCTTTATCATGCTTTAAGACATAGTCCATTTCTGTACATTTGGATGTTTTAAGACACTTTTAGTTGACATTAGTCTCCCCTCAACATTGATTCTTCTATATTTACTCATAAACAACTTAGATATGTCAGTTGTAAACACTTAGATCTAACCCAATCAAACATCATGTATTTAACCTAATGTTCATTTTGATCCTTTGTATATTCAAGTCAAAATCATTAACCAATGATTATAACCGTCACCATTTTATTCATATTTTATAATTTAGAATGATTCCTCATGCTTTTATTTTTGCTTAACACTATCTTTTAGGGTCTGTGTAATTTTGAAGTGCCCTCGGGAGACCTATATGTATAAATTTGCCTAAAGATATAATACATATCTCTAGTCAATTAAGTATCCTAACATTTGAATCTATTATAAGTTAATTCTCTCAACCAAAATCATCAATACTTATCAATATTTTTAGAATTTTGTCCAAGGAGCATACACATTTAGCCTGCATTGCATCAACATCAATCCAAGTCTTATGCCACCACATCTTGTACCAAGAGATGGTCGTACTGAATTATATAGTTGTATTTAGTTATCTAGGGGGAGGAGGTGAATTCATTTCTCTCATTGGGTTGGGTTTTAATCACAAGCACTATAACTTCATAGAGCCATAATTAAAAGCATACAAGATATGTAGCTATAACTTCTCAATAGGTTTCCTAGGTAGCCTAACTTTCACATTATAGTCCTCTTATGACATTGTGGAGAATTACGTAAAATTCAAAGAAGAATAAAATCATAGAATTTTCCCCTTTAATTTAGTCAAACAAATTTATAATATAGATCATTAATTGTTTATGAAGGGTGATAGGACCAAGGTTCCCCAAAGCTCTGACACAACTTGTCAGAATTAAGAGCACATATGATTACCTTTGTATAAGCAACTTAAACATGCAGAAATAACCAGAAGAACAAATAACTATCAATGAGAAATAACACAGAATATGAGAGGCAACACACAATTGTATTCAACTCATTACAGAAGGAAATTACAATAAAGAGATCACACTCTTCTTCCACCTCTGTGAGGCTTCCCACTCCTCAAGGGCTCCCAGTAATCTTCCCTCAAGAGTAATCATCTCTCAATATAGGTCATAACAAACAACTCAAGCACAGAGCTGTTGTTCACCTCAACCAGTCAGTACAACACTGCCAGTACAACCGAGTACGAACCGGTACTCCAAGTAGATCTCACCATGATCTTGCTCCTTGATGTGTTGTTGTCACCTTGGATCTTGCTACCCCACTAATCTCCTTTTGACCCTTGCTCACACACACCCCTGCAGACCAACCTGATCTTACTTATCACATGTAGATCTCCACCATGATCTTGCAACACCCTGCAGACCAAACCTGATCTTACATACATGAAGAATCGTACTTGATTCTATCATGGGAAGAACTCTCCTAGTTCTACTCTTTACAATACATCCCATGAGTCTATTATATAGATCTCATGCATACAATAATTAGACAAGCAGCTCAAAGACTCAAACTAGTCTTTACATGCAAACAACCCATTCAACAAACTGACTGTCCGTCAACAGCAGTTCTGGAACCGCACAGGTGACTGATGTCGGTCCCTGTCTACCTGTAGGCAACTGACATTGGCCAACTCCTGCTGATGTCGGTTACTTTCTGTCGACCCTTGCCCGACGTCAGTGTGGCCTGCCGACGTCAGTGATTGTGACTCAGCAACCCTCCTCCATGTTTGCATCTGGGTGAAGCTTTTAGCTCCACACCCTAACAATCTCCCACTTGGAGATAAACAGCTGCACCTGTACCTATACCAGTACATTGTCTAATCTGTATCCTGGCTTGTATTCCTCTTCAAGCTCAATCTTGAAGACAACCCACCACACTCCTTGTGGTGTTAATCCTATGCTTGAATTTCTCCATTCTCAACTTACCTTCTTTTGCCATTGATATACTCCCACTCAAACAAAAACCCCTGTGAGTAACACATAATCAACAGACACTAACCAGATCTAAACCATCTATTAGTCAAACTCGCTCTGAGAATGTCCAACCTCACTCTAATACCATTTGATAGGACCAAGGTTCCCCAAAGCTCTGACACAACTTGTCAGAATTAAGAGCACATATGATTACCTTTGTATAAGCAACTTAAACATGTGGAAATAACTGGAAGAACAAATAACTATCAATGAGAAATAACACAGAATATGAGAGGCAACACACAATTGTATTCAACTCATTACAGAAGGAAATTACAATAAAGAGATCACACTCTTCTTCCACCTCTATGAGGCTTCCCACTCCTCAAGGGCTCCCAGTAATCTTCCCTCAAGAGTAATCATCTCTCAATACAGGTCACAACAAACAACTCAAGCACAGAGTTGTTGTTCACCTCAACCAGTCAGTACAACACTGCCAGTACAATTGAGTATGAACTGGTACTCCAATTAGATCTCACCATGATCTTGCTCCTTGATGTGTTGTTGTCACCTTGGATCTTGCTACCCCATTGATCTCCTTTTGACCCTCGCTCACACACACCCCTGTAGACCAACCTGATCTTACTTATCACATGTAGATCTCCACTATGATCTTGCAACACCCTACAGACCAAACCTGATCTTACATACATGAAGAATCCTACTTGATTCTATCATGGGAAGAACTCTCCTAGTTCTACACTTTACAATACAGCCCATGAGTCTATTATATAGATCTCATGCATACAATAATTAGACAAGCGACTCAAAGACTCGAACTAGTCTTTACATGCAAACAACCCATTCAACAAACTGACTGTCCGTCAATAGCAGTTCTGGAACTGCATAGGCAACCAACGTCGGTCCCTGTCTGCCTGGAGGCAACTGACGTCGGCCAACTCCTGTCGATGTTGGTTGCTTTCTGTCGACCCCTGCCTGACGTCGGTGTGGCCTGCCGACGTCAGCGACTGTGACTCAGCAACCATCCTCCATGTTTGCATCCGGGTGAAGCTTTTAGCTCCACACCCTAACAAAGGGGTCTAGAAAGTTACATAACTTGAAAAGTAGAAAAGGGAAAAAATGGAATAGAGGGACACATTCATGGGAAATGATCAACTAGATGATGATTCTAACCTATTCAAATTGGTTCTCAACTAATTTTAGAATTTTTATAGATCATATTTATATTCTCAAGACATATTTTTTGCTAGTTTAAAACTATGTTCCCAACTCAAGAATTCAACTACAATACCCATGTGTGCTGATTTTGGTGTTTTTCCTTATATTTCATTATTATTTCTCAGTTAATCATTTTATAATACCATTAGTATATATTTAGGAATTAAGGCATATTTATACTTTTAGTTTATTATATTTCTTTAGGTATCCCTTATACCCTTAGTTTTACTATTTTACATAGTGTAAATCCTGATTATGGCTTTTATTAGATAAAAAATTGGTGAACCCAACATGAACATAATTGGTAAAAGTGCATTAAATTTTATGATTTCTTGCATGTTTTGCTTATTTTTTATCTAAATTTTGATAGTTGTTTTTCTTTATTTGTGATTTAAAGTGGATATTCTTGTTTTTTAGCACCAAAAAAGTTGTGGAATGGAGACTATGCTAGAGTTTACCCTTAGTGATGTAGGTCAAACTCAATATTCATCAAAACATAATTGGTTCACTCATCCATTCTTCAAATAATTAAACATTCGGATTTAATTTTTATATAGGGTCTAATTTCCACTTTTTGGATCTAATTTTCATATTCAATAGCTTCCTTAATTTTTATTATTTTTACATATTATGCAAATTATGAAGGCTATATCTACAAACCCTACTAGATGAAGTTCTAGATTGAGTGGTGTTACTCAGGATTTGATTCGGCTTTATTTGTTTGGTACTCATTTTTATTTAAATTCAAAAATGGAAGTTATTAATAATGTTCCTCATCCTTATATTTTAATTGAAAATGAAAATGGGAATGATGAACCTACATTTGATGAACATGATTATGAAGAAATTGATTTTGATGATGCATTTTTAGAGTTCATGTTTGTAAGTTAAAAGAAGTATAAAATAAAGTTATGGTTGAGGAAACTACAATTGAAAATGTAAATGTTACCATATATCCTTTGAATTTTTATAATCCATCTATTTGAGCTTATCCTTATACATCATATGGTGAGGCTAATGCTCCAAATCATACTTCTAATCCTCTATTTAGCATTACTCCTCATCATGAACATATCCCTATTCTTACATAATACATTTTTTTATCTCCTACAACTAATGTAACATCTTAAACTAATTATAATTATTTATCTTTTGGTCTTGGTCTTGATAAAAATATGAAATTCTTTATTCCTACCAACATTAATCATACATTAACTTGTTCATACACATGTCACTACATCATAGGATGCATTATTGGTGTAGGCTTTTTCCTGCATGCAGTTCTACCTACATAATTGTCAGTCAACTTGCTTAGGGTTGTTAAAATCATTAGGGGAAAATACACTAATGTATTTTTTATTAGTGAGTTGAGTTTTTACCTCTTTGGTGACTTAATCTCTCACTATATAATGTAACTCCTTTGTACTTTTTGGCTAATTGATGATGAAGCTTTTGATGCATTTGATGTAAATTTTATTGTGGTGATTTTTCTCTCACCCACTCCTAGGATTTTCATGCAATATTTGAAATTCAAAGATCTTGTAGTAATATAGCATGGTATCAAAGCTATGATCTAACAGTTGATTTGAATTTCTAAAATCCTTGGTGAGATATTTCTTGCATGCATTCTTGTTGGCTTTCTTGATTTTTAGAATTTTCAAAGATTTGGTGGGATTTCATGAAATTTGTACAAACTATACCTCTAGAATCTCAAATCACAAAACAAATAGCACCATCAAATTCAAAAGGCATCAAAACCCTATGATTAGTTGTAAATATGACCTAGTTTCATGACATTCAATTTTGGCCATTTTGGAGGGTTTTGGGGCTTTTTTTGTGATTTCACATAAATTATTACAATCAGTTTCTACAAGGGAAAATATTTTTATAAAATTTTCTAAGTTTTTGGAGATTCTTAATAGGTCTTTAGTAGATTTTCCATAAGCATTCCAAATCTAGAGATTTTTAATTTGGAAATAATTTCACACTTGCATACACAAATCAAAGTTTTGGGCCTTTGTTGCACCTACTAAAAGTTTGGGGTGTTGGTGTAGTCTATACATTTGATGGTGGAACTTCGGAGTGCTTGTGTAGTCCAACGACAAAACTTTTTATTGCACCTTTGATTCCTACTAATGGGGGATTAGCCTTAGTACCCAAATAATTCTCTAATTAACTCAAACATTTTCAAATTTACGTTGGGTGGAGATTTTTTATGCGAACTCAAATCTTAAAATGAATTTAACTTCTAATTGATAACTCCTTTTTGAGTGTCATATTCTTTAAAAGTGCCTATTTTTTCATGATCTATGCATTTATGAAAATTTTGGGCCCTCAAAAGCTACCTATTCTTCACAAACATTTCATATTAGATGCATTATTGGTAAAGTCCAACGTCTGTCTAGTTATTTTATACATATGCATAATTTGTTCAAGACACATTCTTGGCTTTGCCAGACATCTATACAAGTGTGCTTGTATTTGAAACATTATTGGGGGGTCACTAATGATAGTTATGAGGGGTATTGTGTGGTACTCTACATTCTTCAATATCTCTTTGACATATTCTCATTTTATACATTATGTTAATTCCTACATTTAATACTCATTTAGATACATTCTTGGATGTACCTAGCATCCTTTTCATGAGCATGCATTATTATTGTAACTAGGGGTCAGTGTAATTGTTTTATGCAGTTTTACAATTCTTTGGTGTCTTATCTTGCTCATGTCAAATTCACTTGAGAGATACATGCAAAGCAAAATTGATTTTACACCAATGGTTCTTCTTGGAAAGAGTAACTATGCTTTTTGGCATGCTTATATGGAACACTTGTTCATGAAAAAGGGGAAATAATTATATTTCATTCCTATATGGAAATATTCCTACTCCCACTGATTTTGACAAGTAAATTAAGTGGGTTAACACTTGTGATAAGGTCCATGGTACCTTGTTGATACACATTTCATGGGATATACATCACCATGTGCAACTCACCATGTGTCCTAACACTATTTAGAGCATCCTTCAGTCTCTTTTCAGAGATCCTCTTGAGATTTATATCATTCCTCCTCCTCTTCTTCCTATCATTGCTTTAGAGACTATTGTACTCTTTCCTCCTACTTTTATTTCCTATGACGACACATCCATGGTGGATAATTATCTTCATTTTATCAATCTACCACTATAGGATGATATTCTACTAGACTTTAGCTATCCCATTATAGATTATACTTATGTTCTTGTGTATGATTTTATTCTTATGGATCCATCACATATTGGTACTTAAGATAAATCTACCATTTTTAGTAAGATTACACCTTGTGAGATCATCGATGACTCTTCTCTTCCTATGGATATTTAGTATGCAGATCTATGTGCTTTATTTATGGTCTCTTATTCATATTTGAGGTTTATTGAGTTGTGTTTTCCAATTCAAATATAAATTCCTTCATTAAATTATCCATGCCATTCTTATTTATTAGAATCACCTTTACTTGATGATACTTTTGAGCTTGATCACATATTTAATATTAATGTCTCTTCTTCTAGCAAAAATGACTACAGTAGTTACGGGGAGACACCTCCACCATCTCTTTATCACCTTCCATATATTAAGGAGTTAGTTCTTGATCCACATACCTCAAGTCCACTTCTGACATTATAAGGTATAGATATATTGATCCAATACTTTTCATACATTAGGTAGCCTATTCCATAGGTACAGGGCATTCTGAAATCTATTTTATCCTCTATTTCCATTGCACCATAATTACATAGAGAAGTTGGCTCATCTACTATGCATGAGGAGCACATTTCCTTATATAGGAACCACACTTTTGTTGAATATTCATCAAGGACTTGGTGGACACATTTATTATTCCAGGGTGATTCACTCTGTTAGTTCCTAAAATTGCACCGAAGCAATTGGGCCCATGTAAAGTGTAAATGACTATGTCCTTAGCCAAACTTCTATCTCCAAGTGTTCCTTTAAAGGTCAAGTTCATGTTAAAATTGTATAGGTGATTTAAATTTATCTTTAATTAGTGTATTTCCTTTAGGCATTTTGCATCGGGTATTTCCTTGTGTTAATTTGGTATGTTCTTGGTACAAAGTCCTTAGAGTTTTTTAGAAAAGGTGTTTACAAAATGTCTGAAGGATTATTCCTTTGGGAATCTTGTTTGTACAAAAATCCCAAAAGTATATTTCCTTCGGGTATTTTTTCCACACAAAAATCTTGAAGGGATATTTCCATTATTTTGGGTCATTTTTTTTGAACCTTTTGTCCATGATAAAAATTCTGAAGGGCACTTGCCCTTCAGGAATTTTGCCTATACAAAAATCTTGAAATAAATCCTATATTTCAAAAAAAGGGTGTAATGTCTTATTTGTTTCATACTTTTTGTCCACAATAAAGGGTCTAAAGGGAACTTAACCTTTGATTATTTTTCTTGCACAAAAATCCTAAAGGAATTATAAGGACTTATTCATTTCGACCAAAGTGTCTATAATCAGTCCGAAGGGTCATTTTGCCTTTGCAAAAATTTTGAAGGGTCATTTCCTTTGGGCATTTCGCACTTGAAATTTTCCCAAAGGACAATTTTAGAAGGGTCATTTTGCCTTTGCAAAATTTTTGAAGAATCATTTCCTTTAGGCATTTTTCCCTAGCAAAATTCCTGAAGGGCACCTTCAAAAAGTCTGAAGGGCACTTTCAAAAGATCTAGAGGACACTTTTAGAAAGTCCAAAAGGCACTTTTAAAATATCTAAAGGGCCATTCCAAAAGGTCGAAGGGCAATTATATAGGGCAATTTACCTTGACAAAACTTTTGAAGGGTATGTTCAAAGGGCCTAAAAGATACTTTGGACAAAGTTGTTGTGGAGAAAGTCTAAAAGAATTGCATTTCTTCAAGAAAAATACCAAGTTCAATTTCTATAGGGAAATTATTTTGGACAAAATATCTGAAACAATTGTCCTGATAAAGACAAAAGGAGAAAAGGTCCAATTATGTTGATAAAAGTGGAAAAGACCACTTTCTTTAGGGAATTTTTTTGGATAAAATGTCTAAAATAATTATTTCAAAAAAGGTGAAAATTCGAAGGCTAAATTCTTGCAAGAAAAGTGTGAAGCTCAATTCTTGTGAGAAACGTGTGAAGTCAAAATACTTTGGGTAAATTGTCTCAAACATTTTGTTTGAGATAATTATCCTGATAGAATCCTTGAAATAATTATTATGGGATAATTATGTTGAAGAAAATTTGAAGATATAAAATTCTTTTGAAGACCAAAGTATCAAAGTAAACAGGAATGTCAAAGATAAAGAGCCCACTGATCAAATTACCATAGAACAAATTCCCCAAATAAACATCTGAATTTTAGGTATAATGGTCTCATGGACATCTTTTGATAGGCATACAGACATCAACTTTAAGCTATAGGGACTAGCTATTGGATTAAAATGTTCAAATATGGTCAAGAAAGCATCACATTTAGAACCCATGAAGTAGTTGTTTATTTTCAAACAGAGGTAGATCCAATGGTATACATTGACACAAAGTAGGATGATCTGATGGTACGTGATCAAAGTTGAATAATCAAGGGAACCTAGGAAAAGTGTAGGCATGACAAGTGTCAAACTCATAAGACATGATTTAAAGATTGAGCATATTCCCAAAGATTGATGGTATGTGTTTAAGCATACACTATTTAATCTATAACACATATTAAGTCATGAATTTTTAATGAATCCCTAAGTTAATGTGGGATTTCCATTTAACTAGAGTGTATTAACTTGATAAGACTGATATAGCATGATGTAGAGAGACCACAGAGCTACCAAATGACACCATTTCAGTGTAAGACCTATAGGCATCCAATGGTGTTTGATCCTTTGGATCAAGATCTATAGCTCACATTTGCTTAGGCAAGGATGATCCAATGATGTGATCCAATGTGGACTTTTCAAAGGGCTTAGATTGCATAAGGAAATGACAAGTGTCTAGGTTAAAGTTAAACTCATGGCCCTTATATGGATGTGGCATTGAGTTGAAGCATGAAAGAAGATCCATGAGTTGTTTTAGAGTAAATAATTCTAATCATTATTGCAGAACATTTTTTATTCCATGTCATAACCAAATCATTCCTGAGCCATCATTGCAAAAATAGGTTATTCCATGGCATACACAAAAAAAATGAAAGGCATTTGTCTAGGAGGTTTCATCTATGTAGGTAATCATTCACTGACATTTCCAAATAAGTTGCACATAAGGACAAAATTATTTTGGCTCTTCAAATTATTTTCTCCCTCTTGTTGTGCAGGTGAGTGATCAACATAATCTACAGGTGGTAGAAAATCCTCATCATTCCTTGTAGAGGTAGTTGCAATAATGATACTTTTCTTACAAGTGTATGAGGATCTCAGGCGTGGTAAAGGGCATATTCTAGATAGAAGTATCTTGATGGCTTGAAGGCTTGCTCTATAATTTTATAAATTGAAACACATGGTTCCAAAATCGAGAAGGGTAAACAATGTATAAATAGAAGTCTTGTCTTCTATTCAAGAGGTTGGTTGACCATTGTATTGGTCATTGTGTTGGTCTGTGTCTTCTTTAGTATAGGATATTCCACATTTAGGGATCATTGTTGTGTGTATTTTATCTCTCTTACTAAGGTGGTTGAAGTTGTATAGCCATTATCAATCTCTAATAGCATGTCTATATGACTCCCTTGTCCAACATGGAGCAAATCCACCATGTTTGTCCCCAGGTAGCATTTTGAAACATTGGTGTATGTAAGATTTTTCTTTCAAGTTAATCAAAATGCTTGTGGTTCTCTATTATTTTCTATTGATTAAATGTAGTAATATGTTTTACAAATGTTTTTGATAGGGCATCTTATTCCCTACTCATCATTGGTTGTCATTTTGGGCTTAGAGCTAGATTATAAATCCCTTTCTATGTTCTATTTGGAAATGTGTTGTTGAATAACTTGTTAGGTCAACCTAGGTTTATGAATTTAATGGAAGAAGGCAAATCACTCCTAGTAGTTTCATTAGCTTGCATGTAAGTTTTTTGTGTGTTTGTCATCAATGATGTCATGTATTCTAGTCAGATTTATGTCTCTTTGTGCCAATAATACCCATGGAGGTTAAATTTTAGAATCTATCCATGTGATCAAGCTACCCCATAATTCCTCTCACCTTGGTTCAGGTAGAGCCAAAATTAGCAGGGAGCTAACCATACCTTTTTTAGGTGCCTCTCAGTCATTTTTTATAGTCCAATCCATTCTTAATGTCAAACCCTTCCACAGCTATAATGACATACTAGCAATTTTATCATCATTTTTTGCCACATTTATTCAAGTGTGCAAGGCTATATTAAAGAGGTGTGCAACTGGGAACCAACACTCTTTTAGTGCCATTTTTAGGGACACAAAAGACACCCATGGCACTTGTGTTATTGGGGACTCTTATAAAGAGTTAGATCTAAAGTTGTACATAATTTTTATCATCAAGTTCTCTGATATTATTTTTATTATAGTGGGACTATCTCAGACATCAACATTGCATCACTCCATTGGGGACATGCTAGTATTTAAGCCTTGATAAGTTGACATCTATTGAATTTGTTGTAAAGAGATGGAAATTTGTCATGTTTTGAGGTGTTTTTCACTATTTAAACATGAATCTGAAAGTTTCATTGTCTTTTCTTTCATACATCATCACTAATTTCATCAAGATATGGTTTCAATATGTATCACTACAAGTTTGTAAATGGTTATATTATATAACTTTGCTTCTAGTGGTGACTCCAAAACATCATCTTGTTTCAAAGAAAAATTAGTGCCCATATTCAATATCTTCAGCTTTGAGAGTTCTCTTGCTTGCAAAGCTAAAAGGATTGAGGTCATCCTTCAAACATGATTCATCTAAGAAACTTATCTTGTCCTTAAGTGTTCATCAAAGGAGACAAGTTTGGAGGCTTATTGAAGAACTAAGTGCAGTTGTTAGAGATTATGTGGGCTATCAAAATTTTGGAAATTTTGAGCTTCTATTTATTGAAATTCCTATTGTGAAAGATTATCATAATTCTTTTGATCATAGCTATTCTAGTGATTTAGAACCTTACAAACCCATTTACTATCCATCTCCCTCTCAACTAGTTGAATCCCCTCCCAAGTTTTATCCACCAAGTCCACCTCATTCACCCCCCACATCCCTTTGTCATTTGTTCTTGAACCTACCATTGAATCAACCATGAGGCATAAGAATTAAAATGAGAATGAGAATCCTTCATTTAGAATTACCAGGTTTAGACCTATCAATTTTGATGACATGGAAGGGTATCCTAATGAAGTTCCAAATGAAGTAAGGAAATGTCTTCCAAGATTCCAAGGGAATAATGTAGTTAGTGGTGATTAGCATTTGAGGGATTTTCACAATATCATTGAAGAATATGAGGTTGAGCATGAGGATGAGTGCATTAAGTTGTTTATGCACATGTTAGAGGAATACACTTGTGAATGGTTCAATTTCCTTCCTCAAAAAGAACCCTAATGAAAATATCAAAAAGTAATTAGTGGGTACAGGACTTCAACACAAGGTTCAACAAGGCTATGTGGTTATTACCTAAAAACATTAGGCCTAGTGAGATAGTGTGCCTGATCAAATATTGTGATGTATTTGACAATAAGGCTGCATATTACTTGAAGGACAAGGCTCCCATGAACCTACAATTGGCATTCAATATGGCCATACAAATTGAAAATAATATAAAGGTTGTGGGTATGCCCTTGAACAAGTAGGTTGATACAAAGATGGTTGATCTAGAAAAGACATAGTCCAAGGTAGCCAAGCTTGAGGAAAGTATTATGACTTTGGCTTCTACTATCAAAAATATGTCCTATAAGTTGGATAGAGCTAAGAAGGGGCTACATGCACGTGATGTTGGAAGTTAGAATAGAGGGGTTGTAAAGGAGTTTCCTGAACCATTAAATACCATGGTAAATGTTGTGAATTATGATTTAGACATTGATTGGTGTGATAGGTTATTTCTTCCACATCCCCCATGTGATATAGCTAAACTCAATGATGAAGATGTAGATGATCCTGGTAAGTTTTTGGCTTCCATGGAAATGATGAATGCTACTAATGTAGAATATTTTTAGAGTGTAGTCAATAAGATGTGTGTCCCAACACATAAATATGCTTGTGATTATAGTATAACACAAGCATATGAGTTACCAAATCATGATGCAATTGAAGATATAGACTTGTGCTCTAATAAAAATACTAGACATGGGTGTAAACTTGGGTTAATCCATTGGGAATGTGGGTGTTGTTGAGAAACCAGTAGTTCTTGATGCTATGGATTGATAACAAGGGTGATATTTGGAAGATGTAATTCAATAAATATGGGGTTGTCTTTTATACCCCAGAATATGAAAATTTATAGACCCCTTTCAAGTAGTATTTTGAGTGCACAAATGACATTGTTGATCCTGATGCACTCTTACTTGGTACACATTTGATTACAACTGAGAAGCATATTTATTTATAGCTATTAAAGGAGTACTAAAATGTTTTAGCTTAGTATTATCTAGATATGAGATAATGTGAATAGGATTTGTTTCGATTTGTCATCCTATCATGGCTTATAAATAGTAACTTTAGGCAAGTGTAGAGATTATTTAACTTCATCTTGGCCACCAAGCTACTAAAAAAGTTAAATAGATTAAGGGGTGGCAGAATTCTAGAGACACCAGTTAATGGCAAGCATCCAAAGCATTTCCTTGATTGAGTCTAGATAATGTACATATTGTATAGTGTTTTGTTGCTTTGTCTTTCTATTACTTTGTTGTCCCTCTACTTTGGGACTTGTTTATATAATTTACTTTTTTTTTTTTTGTTGTGTGTTCATTTCTAGATCTTTATGGTATATTTTTATAAGCCTACCATGTTTTTTAGAGCCTTCATGAGCATTTTCTTAAAAAAATTAAGTCTTTACTCTGTATTCCAATGGATTAGCACAAGGTCTTATGATTTTGTGGTTATTTGCATACCCACATGGGGCATGCATCCCTAGGCAAGAGCCAATCTTAGTGACTAAAATTGTAAAAAAGTAATTGGGCCCTTATACAGTGTAAATGAATATGTATTTAGCCAAATTATATAACCAAGTCTTCCTTCAAAGGTCAAGTTCAAGTTGAAATTGGCTAGGTGATTTAACTTGATCTTTACTTAGTGTATTTCCTTCAGGCAATTTGCATCAAGTATTTCCTTGTGTGAATTTGGTATGTTCTTGGTACAAAGTCCTTAGATTTTTTTGGAAAAGGTGTTTATAAAAGGTCAAAAGGATTATTACTTTGGGCATTTTGTCTACAAAAAATCCCAAAGGGATATTTACTTCAGGGATTTTATCTACATAAAAATCTCAAAGGGCTATTTCAATTATTTTAGGTCATTTGTTTTAGACTTTTTATCTATGGCAAAAATTTAGAAGGGCACTTGCCCTTTGGGAATTTTGCCTACATAAAAATCTAGAAATAAATCCTTTGTTCTGGAAGAAGGGTGAAACGTCTTATTTGTTTCATACTTTTTGTCAGTGGCAAAGGGTTTAAAGGGCACTTTCCCTTCGGGCATTTTACCTGCATAAAAGGCCAAAAATTATTATAAGGACTTATTCATTTTAGATAAAGTATCTACAAATAGTCTGAAGGGTCATTTTGCCTTTGAAATTTTTTTAAAGGGTGATTTCCTTCAGGGATTTTTCCCTTGCAAAATTCCCAAAGGACACTTGCAGAAGGGTCATTTTGCCTTTGCAAAATTTTTGAAGGATCATTTCTTTTGGGCAATTTTCCCTTGAAAAATTATTGAAGGACACCTTAAAAAATTTTGAAGGTCACATTCAAAAGATCTGGAGGACACTTTTAGAAAGTCCAAAAGGCACTATCAAGAGATCTAAAGGGTCATTCCAAAAGGTCAAAGGTCAATTGTGTAGGGAAAGTGCCCTTGATAAAACTTATAAAGGGTATGTTCAAAGGGACTAAAAGGTACTTTCAATAAAGTTCCTATAGAGTAGAATTCCTATTTCTTTTAGACATTTTTCCCATGTAAAAAGTCTAAAAGGATTGAATTTCTTTTGAAAAAATACCAAGTTCAATTTCTATGGGGAAATTATTTTAGGCAAAATGTCCAAAACAATTATCCTAAAGAAGACAAAAGGAGCAAAGGTCCAATTCCTTTGGTAAAAGTGAAAAATACCAATTTATTTAGGTAAATTATTTTAGATAAAATGTCCAAAATAATTATTCTAATGAAGGCAAAAATTTGAAGGTTGAATTATTACAGGAAAAGTGTGAAGCTCAATTCTTGCAAGAAAGGTGTGAAGTCAAAATCCTTCAGGGAAATTATCTCGAACATTTTTTCCAATAAAATTTTCCTAATAGAACACCCAAAATAATTATTTCAAGATAATTATGTTGAAGAAAATCTAAAGATAGAAAATTATTCTGAAGACCAAAGTGTCGAAGCAAATGGGAATGCCAAAGATAAAGATCTTACTGATCAAATTTCCATAGAACAAAGTCCTCAAAGAAATTTTTGAATTTTAGGTGTGATGATCTTATGGATGTCTTTTTATGGGTGTATGGACATCAAATTTAAGTTGTATGGACTATCAGAGTTGTTGCCAGAATCTGGATAACGCGAGTGCAATGAAGACGTGATCACACAAGATAAACAAGTGCACACCACAAGATGCTAAAGAAATTTGACAATAACAAGAAAATAAATTGCACAAGACAAAATGGAGAAACCAAATCTGAATTAGCATGGAATGGCCAAAATGAGGACTACAAATAGGAGAGTACGAAAGTAACTCCTCCACAAAAGGTGGACAAGGCACACCAAAAATAGTTAGTAACTCCTCCATGAAAGGTGGTGACAAGGTGCTAAAAATAGAGAAGTAACTCCCATCAAGGGAGTTACTTATGACACCTATGACACATCTATGACACACACCTCCACATAAGCTAGCATATCCCAAAAATGTAGGAAAACTCCATGTATGCACAAGAAATACAATTTCTCTAATTAATAAATAGGAAAAAATAAAAACCTACACTAATACCCCCCCATAAGCGCAGCTTAGGTGGGAAGTGTGGAAATATAAAATGGGTCCCAGCAACTAGGCCTGATGAGGTACCCATGTACAAATACAATCTCCCATAAGATAGAGAAAAAGAGAAAACCCATAAGAAAAAAACTCCCCCCCAAAAGAGAGACATAAAAGAAAAAAAGAGGCTAGAAGGCCCCCCCTGAAGATGATGTTGTTGTAGATGTAGACCGCACCCCAAGAAGAGCTCATAAATGAATGAACTTACTCTCAATGAAAGGTTTGGTGAAGATGTCTGCAACCTACTCCGAAGACTGGAAAAATATCAAGTCAATGACCTGACTATAAGCTCTCAAATGAAATGCATATGAATCTCTATGTGCTTGGTCCACTGTTGCTGAACTGGATTCTTGCAAATCTGTATGGTACTTTGGTTGTCACAATAAATGATGGTGGGTTGCCTGATAGGAATGCCAAACTCATAAATAATCTCTTAAAGCCAAATAGCCTCAGTAGCTGCATTAACAGCTCCCTTATACTTTGCCTCTGTGGATGATATAGCAATAGCATTCTGTTTCTTGCTAGACCAACTGATAAGACCATAACCTAGAGAGAAACTATAACCAGAAGTGGACTTGTGAGTCTGTGAATCGCCAGTCTAGTCTGAATCTGTGTATCCAACCAAGTCAACCTCTGTGCCAAATCTGTAATGAATCTCGTATCTATGTGAACCCTATATATAATGCAAGATCCTCTTAGCTACTTTCCAATGCAGCTCATGGGGTTCCTACATGAATCTGGAGACAAGTCCCACTGTATATGAAATGTTAGGCCTAGTGTGAGTCAAGTAGATGAGACTACCAACAAGTTGTCGATAGCGAGTGGCATCAACCAATGGTGAAGAACAATCAGTCTCAAGCTTGACTCCTGATAGAAAGGGAGTCAGAGATGGCTTGCAATCAGCGATGTGAAATCGAGCCAATAATTCAAGAGCATACTTAGGCTGTGCAAGTGAAATCCCTGAATTTGACTGTGAGATCTCGATGCCAAGGAAGTAGTGTAACAAACCCAAGTCTGTCATATCAAATCTATCTTAAAGAGATGCCTTCACCACTGCAATAGCTGATGAAGAACTCTCGGTGATCAAAAGGTCATCAACATATAAAACCAAAATCAAGAGCGAATCATCCTGCCGCAAGAAGTAGACATTGGGATCAGAATGGCACCTAGTGAAACCCGCTGTGAGAAGGAAGGAATCCATCTTGGCATACCAAGCCTGAGGGGCCTGTTTGAGGCCATAGATAAATTTTCTAAGTCTGCATACTAAGGAAGAATCCTGAACAAATCCTGGCAGCTGCTCCATGTAGATCTCCTCCTCAAGGTCTCCGTGAAGAAAGGCACTCTTCATATCCATCTAATGCACATCCCAACCATGTGTTATGGTAATAGCCAAGGTGAGTCAGATAGAAGTCATCTTTGCAACGGGTGCAAAGGTCTCTGAGTAGTTAATGCCTGCCACCTGTGAGAAACCTTTGGCAACCAATCACACCTTATACTTATCGACTGACACATCTGCTGCAAACTTGGTCCGATATATCCACCTACATCGAACCATCTTTCTTCCCTTAGGAAGTGAAGTCAAATCCCAAGTGTGATTTTTGATTAAGGAAGAATATTCTTCCTCCATAGCACTATCCCACTCAAGTACCCCCGATGCCTCTCGAAAAGTCTGTGGATCTGAAACTGAAGCAAAGAAAGCATGTGGATCTCTCTGAAAATCCTCCCTAGTACGTCTGTCATCTGCGGGGTCTCCTGCCCATGTACCAGCACTCTCAAGTGTCTGTCTGGCCCAAAGTGGCCCAGAAGTGGGCGAGTCAGGTGCTAAATCTTCATCCTCTGACTAACTAGAGGTGGATGACCCTGCATCACTGTCCTCACTGTCTAAACTTGAAGAAGAAGAAGATGACTCTAGCTCAAGAACCTGTTGTGGCTGATCTGAATCTGACGAGGAATCATCATGAAGAAGTAGAACTGATGAGGGAGAAGAAGTGTCAAGTGTTGAGTCTCTAGGACTCTCTTGAAAATGGACACTTCTCTCAATGAACAACTCATGTGTGACTGGATCTAGAAGGCGATATCCCTTAATACCTTCCGGATATTCTACAAAGATGCAAGGTTTGGACTGACATTCCATAGCTTTGCATTTCTTCTTCGGAATGCGGGCCATGGCTGGGGATCCAAAAACTCTAAGGTGCTCAACATCAGGTTTCCTTTTATGCCAAGCTTCAAAGGGTGTTATCCCTTTCAAAGCTTTATGAGGAACCCTGTTCTGAATGTAGCAAGCACAATTGATGGCTTCGGCTCAGTACTGTGGTGCTAGGGATTTGGAGTGAATCATACAGCTACCCATCTCTTTCAAGAACCTATTTTTGCATTTTGCAACCCCATTCTGTGAAAGACTGTAAGTGATTGTGCATTGTAAATCAATCCCCTATGTGGTGCAAAATAGCTCAAACCTGATGCTGACATACTCCCCTCCATTATCAGTTCGAAAAACTTTGATGGATTTCTCACTCTGTTTCTCAACAAGAGCCTTGAAGTCTAGAAAATTTTCAAACACTTCAGACTTTTGTTTGAGAAAATATATCCAAGTGTACTTAGAGAAATCATCAATGAAAGTGAGGATGTACTTGGCCCTTGTGAAAGATGGTTTGAGAAATGGTCCTGATACATCACTATGGACTAACTCCAAAGGTTGTGAAGCCCTCCAAGCTTTGCCTTTGTCAAATTTTGCTTCGGGATGCTTCCCAAGGGAGCACCCCTCGCAAAGTCCTTTTGAGAATTGGACACGAGGCAAGCCAATGACCATGTCATGTTTGCAAAGTTGCTCAAGATAGCGGTAGTTAAGGTGGCCAAACCGCTCATGCCATTATTTGCTAACTCCATCTGAATGAGTTAGCAATGCTGTAGGAGAAGAATCTGATGCAAAATATGAAAAAGTGTATAACCTGGCTTGGTGATCTGCCCTTCCCACTACCACTGTAGTATCACTATGCAACTCCCTAATAGACACTAAATCTGGTGAAAATTCAACTCTCATGCCTCGACCAATGTGATTAATT
The DNA here is from genome assembly GCA_037957365.1 of Torreya grandis. Lineage (NCBI taxonomy): Eukaryota > Viridiplantae > Streptophyta > Pinopsida > Cupressales > Taxaceae > Torreya > Torreya grandis. The sequence continues at coordinate 5,618,295 of JARHVA010000002.1, forward strand.
TGGGACACTGATAGGAGATTGGTTGAAAGAGAAGGAACACTTAGAACATTATTGAATGTTCCTCCTTCCATTTCAACTAACCCTCTCCCTGCAACGGAAACTGATGTGTCATCACCCAAACTAATTGAAGTCATGCTAAAAGGCTCTAAAGATGAAAACTCAACTAGTGAAGAGCCCATGTGGTGAGAAGCACCTAAGTCTATGACCCATGAAGATGTAGAAGTTGCAGTTGCTACAAGGGCCTTGCCCTTTTCTTTCTCCTTACCCTTGCCTTTTGCCTTAGTAGAATCTTGGGTTGATGAATTCTGCTTGATGGACTCAGGAACACCTATGTTGTTCTTCTCTAGAAGATGAGTTAGGTGATCTATTTGTTTTTTCATGCATTTGTGTTCATCATGCCTTGTCTTTTTACAATAGGCACACTTAACCTTCTCCTTCTTAGGTTTAGCATTGAAAGATGAAGTCTCAGTGTTGTTTTTGGCAGGATTGATATTTTCTTTCTTCTTCTCCTGGTCCTTATTCTTTTTCTTCTTCTCCTTTGTTGAAGTGTTATCCTTACCATTTCCAACTATCAAAGCTTGGGGTTGAGTAGACTTCATTGTGCCCATCTGAATTAGCTTATCTTGCTCCCTAGTCAAGTCGGCAATGAATGAATCCAAAGAAGGCATTTTCCATGTAGTGCCAAGGGCACTTTTAGTAGCATGGAAAGTGGAGACAAAGACTGAATAGCTTGGACCTAGCTTTGTGAGAATAGAAAGTATGAGTTGATCATCTTTCTGCTCTATCCCACATTCTTTCAATTGCAATCTAAGGGCCTTAAACTTAGTGAAGAAGTCCTGTAGGGTGTCAAAGTTATTAGGACTTAGACTTATGAGTTTTTTTTCGAGCTCATGACCTCTCATCTCATCAAGCTTCCCAAAAAACTTTTCTAAGGTGTCCCATATGTCATTAGGAGTTTGGAAGGATTCTAAGTGGAAGAAAAGTTTTAGAGACACAGACAAGCTCAGTAACCCAAAGGCTTCATCACTACGGTTGTACCACTTAACCTTTTTAGCATCTATTTTGGGTTCTACTTATGTACCCATGGTGATCCTATACAACCCTTTTCTTCTAAGAATGATTGACATTTTAACTTTCCATTCATGATAGTTGAAGGGTGTTAGGGGTTTAAGTTGAAAAGAATCTATTTTTTTAGCTGAATTTAGGTGAAGTTATGTTGATTGCAAGTTGTGATTTTATGCAGAATGGAGAATGAAAGTGAAAATTTCAAGTTGCGAAAAGCAATCACACCCCCCCAAAATATTGAGCCCCCCCAATTTGCAAGTACACGCTCAAAAGACGTCGAACTCAGCCGAAAATGCGTCCCGAGAGACCCAAATTTTTGGCACTTTATAAAATAGTGTGTTTTTTAAATATAACAAGTCTACACTGTGGAGAATTGAATTACAAGCACTTTTGCAAAAAATGGCACCCAAAATCGAGCTACCATTTGCAAGATTTTAAAGTTATAATTTTCCCGTAAACTAGTGTTTTTGCAAAAAAAAAACACTAAAACATTAAAAAAATACCTGTTATGGGGAGAGAAAGTGGCATTCCAACCACTCGTTAGATTTGACACGGAATGAGGGATCCAAATGAAGTTTTTGTGAGGGGTAATTGGCCTCCTACCAACCCGGGCCTCACCCTTCGTCTTCGTAGATCGAAGATACAAGTTTTAATTGAAAATCTCCAAAATACAAAACTGTTTAAAATCCTTAATATTCAGTCAAATTGACTGATTTTTTTTTTATCAAGACAATTTTACATTAAAAAAATAAATCAAAGACAGTTTGGATAGATGCCACGTGTCCAAAGGTGCCAAATAGGATGCCAAGTAAGGCAGGGGCGTCCAAAAAAGCACAGTCCAGATTTTGATAGCAGAAAAGACAAAAAATAGCAGAATGTTTTCACCAAAAACAAGGCACATTTCTAATTTGTTGGGCAAGAAAAGGTTAAGGAGTTTCCAGACTTCAAAGCACAGTAGGTTTACCAGAAAAATGTGCCATATTCAGACAAAAAACACCCTGTTTTGGACGCCGTATAGCTGATGGCGTGGCAGAACAGAAGAATGAATTGCTGCTGCTGCTTGGCGTGGAGGAAGGACAGCTGCTGCTTGGCATCTTGCTGGAACTCACTGTGGCGTGGTAGAACAGAAGGCCAAAGGCTAGGCGCTACAAAAAAAAGAACTTGCAAAACAAAAATCAGTCAAAAAAAGATGTCGTACGGCCTGCTGAAGTGGCCTTGCTGCTGCTTGGTGTGCAAAGTTGACTGCTGACCAAAAGAGCTTTGAGCTGTTCCTCCCTCTACGTCATGAAGTGAAGACAACCAAAAAAACACCCAAAGGCCAAGGATTTCCAAGGAAACTACCCAGAATTGATATATTTATTTTTTATTTTTGATCAAATCTAAAAATAAAAAACAAACTCCACTCCTCTTGATTTCAAAATTAGCTAAAAGCATAATCACACACAAGATTACTGGGAAAGCTCTGATACCATATCAGAGTTGTTGCTAGAATCCGGATAACGTGAGTGCAATAAAGACATGATCACACAAGATAAACAAGTGCACACCACAAGATGCTAAAGCAATTTGACAATAACAAGAAGATAAATTGCACAAGACAAAATGGAGAAACCAAATCTAAATTAGCATGGAATGGCCAAAATGAGGACTACAAATAAGAGAGTACGAAAGTAACTCCTCCACAAAAGGTGGACAAGGCACACCAAAAATAGTCAGTAACTCCTCCATGAAAGGTGGTGACAAGGTGCTAAGAATAGAGAAGTAACTCCCATCAAGGGAGGGAGTTACTTATGACATTCTTATGACACCTATGACACATCTATGACACACACCTCCACATAAGCTAGCCTATCCCACAAATGTAGGAAAACTCCATGTATGCACAAGAAATACAATTTCCCTAATTAATAAATAGGGAAAAATAAAAACCTACACTAATATGGACTAGCCATTGAGATTCAAATGTTTAAAGATGGTCATGCGAGCGTCAAATTTAGACCCCATGAAGTATTTGTTTGTTTTCAAATGGAGGCAAATCCAATGGTGCACCTTGATGTGGAGCATGATGATCTGATGGTGCACGATCAAAGCTAAAAATTCAAGTGAACCCAATACAATCATAGGTATGATAAGTTTCAAGCTCATGGGGCATGATTTAAAGATCGATCACATTATCAGAGATTGATCGTATATGTTCAAATGTACACTATCTGATCTATGGCATGTATTGAGTCATGAATTTTAAATGAAACCCCAAGTGAATGTAGGACTACCACTTATCAAGAGTGTGTTAGCCTAATAGGATTAATATAGTAGGATGTAGAGAGCCTGTGGAGATGCCAAGTGGTATCATTTTGATATAAGACTTATAGGCATCCAATGGTGTTTGATCCTTTACATTAAGATCTATGGCTCACATTTGCTCAGGGAAGGATGATCCAATGATGTGAGCTAAGGTAGACTTTTCAAAGGGATTAGATTATATGAAGAAATGACAAGTGTCCAATTTAAATTTAAACTTGATGGCTCTTCCCTAGACGTGGCAACAAGTCAAAGCATAGAAGAAGATCCATGAGCCATTTTAGAGCGAATATTTCAAATCATGATCATGGATCCTTTTTTATTTCATGTCATAACCAGATCATTCTTGATCCATCATTGCAAAATAAGGTTATTCCATGGTGTAAACAACAAAAGTAAAGGCACTTCTCTAACATGTTCTAGCTATGCAGGAAACTATTCACCAACATTTCTAGATAAGTTGCACATAAGGACAAAATTTATTTTTTTGTTCAAATGATTTACTCCCTCCAATTGTGCAAGTGAGTGATAAAGAGCATCTCTAGGTGGATACAAATCCTCATCATTTCTTATAGAGGTATTTTCAATAATGATTCTTTTATTGCAAGTGGATGAGGATCTCAAGTGTGGCAAAGGGCATATTCTAGCTGGAAGTATCTTGGTAGACTTGAAGGCTTGCTCTACAATTCTACAAATTGTGACCCATGGTTCCAGAATCAAGAAGCATAAACAATGTATAAATAAAAGGCTTGTATTCTATTTAAGAGGTTGGTTATCCTTTGTATTAGTCATTGTGTTGGTCCATGTCTTCCTTAGTATAGGCTCTTCCACATTTAGGGATCATTATTGTGTGCATTTTATCTCTCTTTCTAAGGTGGTTGTAGTTGTACAACCATTAGTAAGATATGAGAGCATGTCTATATGACTCTCCTATCCAACATGGAGTAATTACACCATGTTTGTCCCCATGGTAGCATTTTAAAACATTGGTGTATGTAATATTTTTCGTTCAAGTTAATGAAAATGCATGTGGTTCTATGTTATTTTCTACTAATGAAATGTAATAATATGTTTTACAAATGTTGTTGATAGGACATCTCATTACCTACTCATTATTGGTTGTCATTTTGGGTTTAGAGCTAAATTATAAATCCATTTCTAAGTTCTATTTGGAAATGTTGTTTTTGAATAACTTGTTAAGGGCATCCTAGGTTTATGGATTCAATGTCATATCACTCTTGGTAGTTTAATTAGCTTGCATGTAATTTTTATACATCTTTGTCATAAATGATGTCATGAATGATTAAAACAATCATTGTTGATTGAAGACCTACATCACACCAGCCTCCCCTTTTTATAACTATCAACTTGTCTTACCATGCAAATAATATGCCCTTTATAAATCTTAAGTATTATTTTCTTGTAGATGCATAAACATTGTATACTTAACATGTGTCTACATTTTGTGTTTTAAATCCCACCATTAAAATCTTTTATTCTACCCCTATGTTGTTTAAGGTTATTTTGAATGAATATTTAAATCATATTCTTATCCATCTTTAGTAACTTGTATCTGGTCTAGAACATTTGCTCATTCTTGTGACAACCCTTCCTAGGTGGAGTGAGTGGGTTTGGTTGTGTTCTAGTCAGATTTGTGTCTCTTTGTGCCAATAATCCCCATGGAGGTTGAATTGTAAAATCTCTCCATGTGAGTAAGCTACCCCATGTGTCCTCTCACCTTGGTTCAAGTAGAGCCAAAAGTAGTAAGGATATAACCATACCCTTTTTAGGTTCCTCTCAATCATTTTCTCCAATCTGGTCCATTCTTGATGCCAAACCCTTCCCGATTATAATGACATACTAGTGGATTTATCATCATTGTTTTCCATATTTTTTCAAGCGTGAAAGGCTAGATTAGAGAGGTTTACAACTGAGAACCAACACACTCTTCACTATACCTACTTATGATACATTTAATTTAGTGGCATTACATTTAATGCTTGTGCATGATCTTTCCATACATATGCCAAACTTATGCTTCGGACCCTACTCACAGATATTAGTATTGTTACCTCCTTATATTCCACTATGGAATGGCCAAACTTATAGTACACCATTTGAATTTTTCCTTTAGTAAAGGGAAGAAACATTGTTCAGTGTAAATGGAGCTTCTTCAGTCTTTAGGTAGAGGATCTCATCACTGGCATTCATCATTCTACATGATCTACTTTAGGAAACTTAAATATATTCTATGGGGACTTATTAGTTCTCCTCTCTATGATCTTTTTTTGCTCTCACTCATGGACACATTTTTGGTCGTGCCTGATGTCCTTAGAGTATGCACTATTTCTCACTTTTCTCTCTTTTAGGGGAGCAATTTTATCCTACATGTTTTCTCTTTTTCTCTAATTTATGGGAGTTTCATTATGCTTGGGTACCTCATCAATCCTCATTTTTAGGACCCAATTATTATACCCACCTAAGATACACTTCAGGAGATGTGTTGGTATAGGATTTTTCCCACTTATAGTTTCACCTACATGGTTATTAGTTAGTTTGCTCAGGGTTGTTAAGGTGATTAGGGGAAATACAATTAATGTATTTTCCAATAGTGAGTCGATTTGTTTCCTCTTTGGTGACCTAATCTCTCATATATAATTTATCTCCTTTGTATTTTTTGGCTAATCAATGAATGAATCTTTTGATGCAACTTTTGTTGTGGTGATTTTACTCTACCCCACTCCTAGGATTTTCATATAATCTTGGACGTTTAGAGATCTTGGAGAATACAGCATGCATACATTCAAAAATATCTTCAACATATGCATGTGCAAATTAGGAAACCTTCTCGAGGATATTAAAAACCTAACCATGTAATCATTTATCTATATATATATATTACATAGATCATTGGCTCATGATATTATAACTTAGTATGATTAACACACAATAATATTCATTAATGATTCTTATACTTAGGATACATAGATATTATTTAGATTCTACAAATTAGGATATCATCTTATTATAAATTAATGTCTAACATCATAAAAAACACTCCAACTCATTTATCTTATGAGGTTTTATTACAAAAAAATAACCACTAATGATTTATCTCTCTCTCTCTCTCTCTCTCTCTCTCTCTCTCTCTCTCTCTCTCTCTCTCTCTCACACACACACACACACACACACACACACAATTATAGTATTATTCTATGTATGTACTAATATCTCTAACATTCCCTCCCATAGTTCAGGCATGGGGAGAAGAGTCACATATTATACGAAAGCTTATTTTCTTAAAATAATTCTTGGACTAGGGATAAATCCATCAAACTGCCTCATAAACTTCATAAAGGTGTAGCTTCCAAGTTTAACTCCCAAGTTTTTGGATTCCACCTCCCCAAACTTTGAATTCACAAACTTTGAAACCATTTTTGAAACCATCCATACTGTGTTTCATCTACACTAGATATCTTCTTGTCTTCAAAGTATGGGTTTATCACAAAGAATTTGCATTATTTATGGATACAAAAACCCCCTAAAAATGGACATTAGGTTTGCCTGATAATGTGTCTATTAAAAAAATTTAAAATTTAATATTGATATACATGTTTTATTATAAATGATTGACTCAAATGGCATACATATTTGAACACAAATTCTAACAATAAAAGCATAAACACAACTTACAATGTGTAATTAACCACTCAATTAATTTTTGATGCAATATAACATAAGAATACACAAAAGACATTATTAACCACTTATATTACAAATATTACTAAGACTAGATAAACAAATTATTAGACAACTTACATAAAATACAAAACAAATTCTACTGGTTAATGACAAACTAGATTTAAAGATTATTTAAGAACATATTTATCAAATATGTAATGCAACCTTTGATCACTATTATAACAAACTAACAACTGAAAAACAAAACCTCAAACATAAATTATTAACAACTATGAAATAAACTATGGATTATGTTACTCAAACACCAAAGCATTAATTATATAGACTTCATCTTGAACATAGGAATGGTGAAGATGAATGTTGACACGTGTACACTAGGAGTAGTAGTTGTGATTTCACATGAATGAGTTGGAAATATAGACATGGGAGACTAATATGAAAATAGAAACAACACATACACTAATATATCTAATCAAAAAACCTCCCTTTCTATCTTGCATGTTTGGAAGGATACCAGATTAACACCACATTGCTCAAGATTCACATCCCTCATCATATTCAAAACTAATCTCTCAATTTTAAAAATATTTTCAAAGATTTTTTGGGTTTCTTTCCCTCTCTACCAAAAAATTTTAAATTCTAATTTTCATTAATAAATGAGGTAGATAACATAGTTTTAATGAACCTTCAAAAAAATGTTATTAAAAAATGACTCTCTTTCTAAGAATTGCACACAATATAATTATTTCTCCTTCAATGAAACTCTAGGGATGTTTGGATGCATTTATAACAAAAGCTCATATGTTTCTAAGCCTTCCTTGGTTGTTATAAAATTTCATTCCTCTCCTCCAATTCCTATCTTGACTTCACATAATATTTACATAAAATACTACTCTAGACTAAACTAGATTTATATCAAAATCAACTATCATCAAGAAGGCAACCAAAAAAAATAAATTACCCCTTGAAAATTAAATCTTCGTATTTTTCTCTCGATTACCTTGTATAATATGAAATATGAACATTTTGTCTTATTTTTACATGATAATATTCATTAATAATTCATTTATTTGAGAAACATATTTATATATTATTCAGGTTCCACAAACTAAGAGACAATCTTATCATAAATTCTTATCTAATCTCCAAAAAAGACTCCAACTCATTTATCCTATTAATTTTTATTTAAAAAAACATAACCAATAATGATTTATCTATCTCATACACTTATAATATTATTCCATGTAGTACAAATATATCTAACACATAAGTTTCTCACTCACTCTTTTCTACTAGTTTTACAGTGCCTAAATTTGAAGTATACAAAAAAAAGGGTGATATTTCACATCACATTTGATATTTATCTTCCTCATGTTTTTTATTTGTAAATGATGATGTGTTTAAGAACAAGTTATTTCTTATAAGTCTCAATAAATATTCCTTAAATTAGTTCTTGGCCTTACCAGTAGACTATGTATTTGATGATTTGATGTTATATTATTATCTTGAATTTTTTATTAACATTAGCCAAAACATCACATTTTCTCAACTTTATAAATTTTTAAAAGGACCTAATGATACTTTTAGTGAGTTTGTACTTTAGTTCAAAATGGCACGTAAAAAAATATCTCACCAACTACCTGATAACAAGTTAAAAATCATTTTATCCTATAATTTGCTTAAACCACTCAAATACAAATTCATGTTTAACAATTAATAATTTTTTTAGGAGTTTTATCATATGGTTTAAAACTTTGAAATTAAACTATGATAGGCTAACATATTTAAATATGGGTTGAGTTACCCTAGCTCTACTAATAAATAAAAATATCAAGGTATGCCAACTTTCAAAGCTCAGGTTAATGATCCTCCACCTTTTCAATCTAAGAATGAGGCTAAAATCTAAACACGGTTTCACACCCACCTAATAGGCTAGTTATTCCATGTTCTCGAGAGCATAATAAATTTAGAAGGTTATTTGAACCTCATCACCAAGTGCTTAAACAATATCATGATTACAACATGATATATTTACCTCCAATGAGTTGGATACATTTTGACCTTTGCATAGAGGCTATGACATAAATCAATATTGTTAGTACCATATATCTTTAGTACATACTATAGATTTATTATATTCATTGAGATATAAGATAAAAGATATAATAAATAGTAATGTTATTTAAGTGGAAGCACGTAATACCAAATTGAATGAATCATTCACTACACCCAATCAATGGTTTCAAAACTTAAAAAATACACTTCCAAATCATGATACTAAGAACACATATAATGTTCAAATGAATACACCTACACATCAACCAAGGATTTTTAATTAGAACTTATTAGATTATATTAATGGCATGGTTAATGGTTCAAAAACGTAGGCTCCATTTATTACATTTTACAATCATGAGATTACAAAATATGAGCCATAGCCATAACCACAATAAAAACTAGTGGTTGTATGAGAGGGAGGAAAGGTATAAGTAGGAAGAGAGGGATAACATGCTTCCATAGGAGATGATACCTACCATAGAGGAGGAGGAGGAGGAGGAATTGGAGATAAACCCCAATGAAGATGTAGATCCAGACTGACACTAGAGGGATCCATGTAAGTCAATGGACTATTTAAGTTTATTGAATTTATTGATTTAATTTATGGATAAATTTATAGTCTATATTTATATGTGTTTGTTTTGCATATTATGTGACAGAGTGGTGGAGGTAGATTCAATATTATCTAGTGGAATTGTTCCATGTTGCTTTTGGCCTTAGTAGGGAGCAACTTCTCATAGATATGAGTCTACCTTTCAGTGTGGTTCAACACTTTGATGTGTTTTCCATTTCCTATCATATATAACATCAGATTATTCAACAAATAAATAATATTATTGGCTTGTAGGAAAGATATCAGGGTTGGAGTCTTATGTGAATATTTTGAGCAACTTGTTTGCTATGAGAGGTGTGTGTGCCTATTTTTAGGAAAACTATAAGAGGAGAGGATTATTAGGCTGGGACCAGCCATAGGAGCCACCAAATAAGGATCAATATTATTTTTCACTCTACGTTGGAGATATTAGAGGAGGAGTACAATCCCTAGACACTTCACTTCAAGAGGTGTCTGGACACAAGGCTGATTGGGATTTTATGTCTACTACTCCTTTTTTATTTGTTTAGGAATGTTCCTACCTCATAAATGTGGACACATGAAATTATTAAGATGAAAAGGCTCATCACTAAGAACCAAATTAGGTGTATAATATTACCTAGTTAGAGCATGCTAGTGATTTTTCCTAGAGGGAACTGAAAATTAGAATATGCCATAGAAAAACTTCTAGATTAGGTTGTAGGATAGAGTCTTTAAGATCATAGGGAGATGTATGGGAATGAGGTGTGAAGTTACATAATAATTGAGACAAGACTCATATATTATGATGATTATGAGGGTATTTATTTTCTAAGATAAAAAATTGGAAATGGGAAAAGATAAAGTGATATGCTGCACTGGAATTTTTTATCACAAAGACTCATAGCTAGATAATCATCTTATCAAAATAAACAAAATGAAAAACAAAAAAATCACAAGAAGGATTTTATTAATACAAAGAGGGTAGTATGAGATGTGATATTTATATAAATTAATGTTTAAGGTGTAAAGTGTTCACAAATTCATTGAACTCCTTACCCTCTATGGTGCATAAATGAAAATATCAATTTTGAAAATATTATGTTACCAAATATTGGTCTCACCAATTAGGTATAAACTTTCAACCTTCTCCTTTATTTTTATCAATATATTTTCATGTCTTAGAATAAGGTTTCTCACTTGGATATGGTGCTTACGGACATTATTATACTAGTAGTCACACATATGATCCATATAAATGACATGATTTTATGCACCTACGAGGTGATGTTCATCTAAACTTTCTAACTTAGTAAGGCATGTGTTTTTGTACTCTTATTCGTGAAAGAAACCCATAAGATAAATTTAAAGGCTTGGAATTTATACTTCTAAAGGTATAATTAATTCTGATTTGAAAATAAGGGAATAGGGGGTTGCCCTAATGGGCATATAAATACTCATCCTATTAGCCCATAATGTAGGATAAAATTGAAGATGCTAGACCCTTTTATTATTTTTCATGGTCTTGACTAGTATTAATTTTATCATTTTTATTTGTAGCCTCAGCTTGACTATTGTCCATAGGGTAATACAAAGAGGTTATGTGATGAGATATGGATAAATTATTACAAAGTTCACGTACCTCGTGGTTTTTAAAAGGGGACCTATTATCAGTGATTATGGTTTATGGTATCTTGAATCTATAGTTGATATGATTTAAGATGAATTTTATGATTATAGAGTTAGTGACAGTGGTTAATGGCACTAATTTTACCCACTTGTTAAAATAATTTATGGCCATAATGATGAAATGATGGCCATTGGAATAATAAAGAGAAATATTACCAACTAAGTCTAGCCACCAAGTAGAGAAGGGACATGGTGTTACTATTCTAAAGTGTTTGATTAGGGATAAATATTATATATTGTAAATTTTGACATTTCTCACATTTATTTATGTATTCTACAACATTGTGCTCAATCGTAGGCCAAAAATATCTCATTTAATGAATTTATCTATAAATTAAATGATTACCAAAGTTCCAACCACAAATAACATTATGGCAGTGTCAAAAGAACTTACAAAACTATTCTCAACTAACACATCTAAGGAACATGTCATCAAAATCCTTATTGTACAAAACTTGGTTGAAAATCATATAATTAGACACAAAGATTTGAATATTTGGAATCTCTTGGGAGTTAGCACCTTGGAGATAAATTTAATTAAATAAGTAATTTATTATGTTGGTGTACCATGGAGAATAAGTGACTATAGGATTCTCTATGTAGAAAATAACTTCATCTGGGAATTCAATGATGACCATATCACCAAATTCCAATGGGGAATTAACCAACCAATCACATATGATTTTTCATTTGATAGGCTTCAAGTTGATGTAGGTTACTTAAATTTTGATCAAAATCATGATTCAATTACCATATTTTCATGATAGGGTTGGTTTGGTAAAGAATGTATGAAAGTATTTGGATCTCATAATGAACCTAATTTATTTATTATGTAATGCCTCAATCATTTAATCATAAAAAATATAGACAAGGATCTTTTTTACTTGTGTATACCATGTTTTATAATAAATAAGAGTGTGACTAATCAAATACATGGATATGTTAGACCCTAAAATAATCTATATTTGGGTTATTTAGATGTTAAATGGGTATATATAAATGAAATGGCACAAGGGTGATAATCAAATCTCTATAACATGCTAATTAAATGCTAAACTTAGATATAAGCATACACTAAATTTTCTATGTCAAGATAGTCTAAATATGTAAAGTACAACTATTCTAGATATAAAAATAAGAAAGAAGTGAAGTACTTATCTTATTGTGATGTTAATGTAGTTATGGATTTAGAACAGGCTGAAAATAGGAAGGAAGGAGATTCTAGAATAGTCATTTGTTTTTGGCTATGTTGTTTTTAGGTCTCTAGATAGTAATATTAGTCTGGGATGATTACATCAATGATATTGTCTATGTTTGATGATAATGTTATGTATAAAATATCTACTAAAATAGCATGTAACCACCTGGATGCTTTTGAGTTTTACTTCACCTTCACTCTGGTACATTAAGATATGGGTCATGGATTATCACTCTTTATGGAATGGCAAAACCCTAGTTTTCCATATTCAATATGAACTTGGGGGAAAATGGGTTAGTGAGCACATGGTGTCAAGATGACCCTAATGACCCTACTATCAAAGGGTGTTACCTACATATCCAATACTCTAGAAGAGGGCCTCATACTCATGTAGTTCTCCCCTACATGTTGGATTGTGTGTGAATCATTCAATATGTGCAAAGTAAGTACAATAGTGTCCTATCCTGTAACTTGGAAAATTAGGGTCTTGGGTTGCTCCTTTAGTACTTCAAACCTATTTATGTACAATACCTATGACTAGTATGGAATAGGAATAAATAGAAAATCTTTGTTCAATTGAATACTCTTTAAACACTCTTTTATTTGAATGTTAGGTGATTAATGAATTAGTGTTGATCTTATATTTATATTAATCTTTTGGAGTACTAACTCAAATTAAATCACTTAGGCTAACCATTAAGATAAGTTTCATTTAAAAATTAGATGACTTTAGGGCACTTAACACTTCTATCCAGACATGATAGTAACATCGACATTATTGTCTATCCTAGATGTTAGTATACAAGGAGCATGAAAGTAGGTACATGTTCTAATCTTGTAGAGATAAAAGATAAGTAAATTTTAAGAATTATTATAAATATAAGAGACCTAGTTTATTAACATAAGACTAGTTGGACTAAGAGATATAGGCCAAGGAGCACAAAGATAGAGTAGATGTGAGACTTGTATAAGTGGTAAAAGGTGAAGAACTAAGCAGAACATCTAAAGTCTAAATTTTATAGTTATACAAGATTGAGGTGCTATATAATCACAAAATATCATCTATATTTACCCCCCCCCCAATTAATCTAGTAATGAAATTTCTAGTTTAAAGGAAAGGAATGCGTACATGGGTGTGTATGCACACCTTATGTTTGCATGTACCCAACTTGAGTGAAATGTTGGTGACTAAATTAAAACCAATAACATGTTATAGAATAAAATTAGTGCATACAATCTAGTTAAAAGTACTTGAAATAGATTTAAATTGAGAGAGAAAAGTTTAGGAGTACATATGTGACTTGATGTAACCGCCTTGCCTATTGACAAGTTCTAAAAAATATGTATCATTTTTAAACTATGTATAATAATAGTACCAATGTATATAATTCTACCACAATTGTGAATCTGAATCATATAATTGTGTGCTTTAGCCAATTCATAAAATTGTGTAAGTGTATTAAACATGCTTCCAAAGAATTCCCCCACTATATATGGAGAAATATTAAAATTTATATAAGTACCAATATTTAGGACATGTTTCCAAGACATGCCCCCACTATAAATGGGGAATTCTAAATATTGAATAGGTGTGTAGAACATGCTCCCATTGAATCTAGGAATTGTGAATGTGTAGAATCCATGCCCATATGACATGCCCCCAAAAAATCTAAAAACTGATATAAGTACCACATACTAAATGAGTGTGGATTACATGCTTCCAAATCATTCCCTCATTAAATCTGAAAATTGATATAAGTACCATATATTAAATGAGTGTGGAGAACATGCTTCCAAAACATGCCCTCAGTGAATATATAAACTATGCTAAGTGTGGATATCATGCCTCTATGACATGACCCCACTAATATTCCCCCCATTTTAGGTGAGGTAAATATATAAACTAGTAGTTACCTCACCTCAAAAGGATAAGATAACTATATAATTTATGAATGTAACCATGTAGCATATAGAAAGGAACATGTCTAGGTAAATGTATCATTGAAGCATATAGAACCAATGTGATCACATGAGGGCCTAAGATGCATGATAAAGATCATGGCAATGTCTAAATAATAATAATACATGCTCAATAAGTAAATCAAGTACACATACAAGAGCACTCAAAATCAATTCAAAAGGCACTAGTCCAAGGAGATCACAAATAAGGGGCATGTTCAAATGCTGCATAATCAAAGTGACATGACTTAGTCAAATGCCCATAAAATCAAGAATGACATATTCAATTTTCATACAATAAACAATGACATATGCAAATTTTAATGCAAATATACATAGGCATAGGGGCCACAAATAAAGGAATATATTCAAATACTCGATAAGGAATACAATAGTAAGTCAAGACACTCAAGGAAGTGCATAAATTAATAATAAGAAACCAACATAAGCATGTCATAATAGCCCATGGATCAATGTGTTATGAAAATGTGTCAAGTGTATAGTATATCAAGTACCATGTGTAAGATATAATCATGGATAATAGGCATTTGTAATTATAAATGTAAGCTCAAACATGATAATTTAGAGTGATCATTGAATCATATAACATGTGTGCATCCATACCAAAGAAGAAGATTCTCCCAATTTCCATATGACATGGATAGAGGAAAATCCCAACATCCGAAATAGGAATGAATCATTATATATGTGTATGATTATATCACACTCAAGGATAAACTTGACATATGTGTATGTAGGAGTAACTAAGTATGTCATCCATCAACATGGAACTAACACATATATGCCAATTAACCAATAGTGTAACAACCCCAATGGGTTTTATCAAAATAGAGTAATTTCTTTTTTAAATTAATTACACATATTCATCTTACAGATTTCACCACAAGAAATCTAATTAAGTGATATTTAACTAAATACATTATTCTAGTTAACCATGCAAGGTTTATATCTAATCCAATTAGCTAATGATCACCATGAAAAGATATAATAAATCATGAATAATGATGAAATAACAATAAAGACCGCATTTAATTCATTTAAGTGATAGTACAATTTTAGTTATGATAAATACAACATTACAGCATAAGGGGTTGATGTCATTGATGGAGTCGTGGACAGGTAGGTCATTGAATGTCATTGATAGACGTTAGATGGATGTCATTAATGGGTTGAGCTAGAGTTCATAGTTGACTATAGGTCAAATGGCATCATAGATATATGTATGGTCTTTCATTGCCAGATAGAAATGAACTTGAGCCTTGAAGCAAATATAGGGTTGATGGTTGAATGGATAGGTGAAAGCCAAGGGCCAAGATTTTAGGTTTATGAGCAATGGATCTTATAGGATGAAGGTGGAATGAGGAGGTAAATGCATGGTCAGAGAGCATAAAATGGTTTGAGAGGAAGGTTATTTCTCTATCTTTCTAGGATATTTCTTATGGTGGTAGTAAAAATTGGGTATCTTCAGTTTTTTACAAGCTTTAGCAAATGGAGTCCAAGCAAAGGGTTAGGTAAATAGAGGTATTTAGGGAAAAGGAATAGATTTTCCTTTGTGGATGTTATAAAACATAGTCTTTTTGCCTATGAGGACAAGATAGGAGATTTTTTTAGGGTTTGGTGAAGGAGAAAGGAGTGCTTGGTCATGGTTTGGGAAGATAAGGACTCAAAATCACTCTAAAAGCTTGATCAATGATGTTCTGGATCCACAGGGGGTAGAAATAAAGCTTTGGCACCCGAGTGACTTATGTGAGGGTTTCTAGGTTAAGCTTCATTGACTTCTAGGTTCCTCAGAATACTTGGTTTATTTTTTAAGTTCTGCTTTGTCAAAAGCCCATGTCCCTTTTGGTGGAGTTTTACAGGTTTTTATCTATATTTCACTTGTTTTGGTTTGCAAAGTTAAGCTACTTTGTATTTCCACTTTGTCCTTGGATTTTGTTATGATCAGGATCTTCCATTACTTTGCTTATTTTTGGTCTATGAATTAATGCTTCTTTGTAATACTGATTTGGTATAGACTTTGGGTTTTATGGTTTGCTTTACTTGAGTTGGTTTGTGAAGTAAGCAACCACATTAAACCTGCTTTGGTCTTGAATTCTAAAGTATTTGGGTTTTTTGCATTACTCTACTAGGCTTGGGTGTTTTTTGAGAAGTTGAGTACTCTGAGACTCTGAGATGGTTTAAAATGGAGCCCAACTTGTAGACTTTGGGTTCTTCTCATTACTTCGATTATTTTTTATATGTGAAGTAATGATGCTTGGAAACCCCATTTTGGTGAATATCTTAGTTTTTATGAGTTAATTTATTTGAGTGTCTGTGAAGTAATTAAGTTTGTTAAACCTAACTTATTCTTGGTTTTCAAAGTATTTTGATTTTTTTGTATTACTCAGCTAGGTTTGGGTGGTTTTGAGAAGTAAAGCTACTCAGTGGAGGCCAACTCTTAGCTTTAGTTAAGCTATGTTGAAAGTCTAGGTATATCTTTGTAGTGTCACTCGGGTTTTTCATATTACTTCACTTGTTTAAACCTTGATTAGGTCTTAGCTTTTGGAGTTTTTAGTTATTCTAATATACTCTACTTGATATGGTTCTACGAAGTAAAGAAAATTTGTATTCATATTCCCATTTTGGTGTTGGCATATAATGACTTCGGGGTTCTTGATCTTACTTTACCTGACCTGGTGTGAAAAGTCATGTACATTCATATCTCTGATTTGGTTTGGGATTGTGCATATTTTGGGTTTTACTCTTTACTTTGCTTGGGTTTTGAGAAGTAAAGTTACCCAGTGAATCTGATTTGGTTTGGAAAGGAGCTCAAACACTTAGCTATTTATTTTTTTGGGAAAGATGGGCAAATGGGTACTATGGTATGGACCCAGGCAGACATTTTCAAATTTATTAGTGTAATATCTTGGGGATGCCATGTCCAAAGGTGAAATTATGTGATTTTTGTCCTTCATAAGTTTGAGTAGAGGGTTAATGTTAGCAGACCCACTAGGATGGAGATTGATCAAGTTGATTATTCAGATGATCCAAATGAGGGTCCAGAAATTTGGAACACAAAGTTCAATAGTTCTAATGGTGTTGTAGATCCAAAAGGACAATCTCATAATTTTGGTAAGGGGAGGGCACAATGGGATTTACCTTTTTTTACAAACCTAAGGAATATGGATTGGAAGGCTCATCATTTTGGTCTTTTAGAGACAGGTGTAAGAGTTTCTATCTAGACTGATCTATAGAGGATTAAAGGGGAAGTCAGTTAGATTAATAATTTTTGTGAACAATTAGGTGACTCCTCTAATTTTTTAGTTCTAAAACAATTCCAAGTTACAAATGGAGTGGATGAGGACACTACTAAATCTCAAGGATTTATAAATAGATTTCATATGATTGGTGTTGGGAATGAGGTGGTTGACCCACAAGTACCAAAGGATATATCTAATGTGGTCAATATTGGGATAGAAGGTGATATGGGGAAAATAGAAGAAATGTTTGTTATGGGCACTATCAGTAATAATCAATCTTTAGGTAAGAAGTAATTTTTTGAATGGGTCACAAAGCTAATATAAATTAATAGGAATTATAAGGATGAGAGTAGGGTTGAGTGTACTCATGTAGTGAAGGACTTTTGTATAGTGAAGAATCCTAAAAAGAGATGTGTTAAATCTCATATTTCTCTAGTTAAACTTGTGTTGGGGGAGGATATTCAGATGAATGAGGTGGTTTTTATGGTTGATAAAACTCTAGTTGGAAGATTTTTTATTCGAAGAATGGGGGAGAGGACCCTCCGAGAATGGATATTGAATAAATGGGAAGTCATTATCAGTTACTCACCATCATTTTTTTGTTATCAAGGGGCTATATTGGTTTCTATTTTTAGGCAATGGATGATGTAGAAAGCATTATAAACACTGTTAGCAATGGGATTCAATGCCTTTATTTCTAAAATGGTGGTCTCCCTTTTTTATGCTAGATCAGAAAGGGTGGACTTGACACCTATCTAGGTCAAACTACCTAGTCTCCTAATTGATTTCTAGTCTTTGGATGTATTTAAATCTATTAGGAACACACTTGGTCATTTCATTGATTCTGATTTGACTTTTATTGAATCAAGTTTTATGTTATTTACCAAGATTCTTATTGGTATAGATCTTCATGAAGGATTGTTAGGTGAATTTACACTTCAAAAAGGTAGTCATTTGTGGGTTCAGTAGCTTAATTATCAAAGGATGCCTTTTAAATTATTTAGATGCCATTAGTAGGGACATCTAGTGGCTAAATGTAACTTTCCCTTCAAAAAAAAGTGTCACCAGTGATATGAGGTTGTTCAACAAGATAAAGTTGAAACACAGGATATGTCACAAGACACTAGAAGGTGGGTGGTTATAGAATAGGTACAGACAAAATAAGTTGTGAATGAGCCTTTGATCAATGAGTTACTTTTAAGTACCCTATTGGGTGAAAATATAAAGGATGATGAACCTATTTATGGAACTACACATGTTGTCTCTTTGAAGGAAGTATTTATAAATTCTACTTTTGGAAATGTGATATAAACTATGGTTTCCAATGATTGTTTGAATGATAAAGAGGGAGATTTTGAGGCATTGTACAAAGATGAGGATAGGTCTATTTCAAGGTTGGTTGTGAGGTCTAAAGGAGAGGTGGGAGATACTATATATGACTCTCTCTCTTTGATTATATTATTGATATAGGAACAACTCAACATATCTTCCTATAGTTTTCGAAGGGGAGAATCCACTTGAAAAATTAGATACTAGTACTAAGAAACGGAAGATAAAAGGTCATTATAACTTAAGGAAAAGAGTTTCTAAAGTGGATAATTAAGAGGATTTTTCAAGGGGACTAGGTGAAAATCCAAAACAAGGTAGGAATCGAAAGGGGAGAGGGAGAAAGTCTCACATATCAATTACAAAAGAGAAGGCTACCATAAAATTAGTTGAAGGGAAAAAATATCACATTAAAGGGGTTGTTATAGCACATACAACAACCAAAAAAGTTTCAAAATGATTTAAATTTTCTTAAAATATTAGAGGGTTGGGAAATCCCTTCAAAAAACTAGCTCTAAAAATATTGATCCAAGTTCACAATCCTAATCTCTTATTGTTACAAGAGACTATGTGTGAAGGGAGAAAGCTTTTCACATAACTAGAAAAGTCTTTAGGTGGTTGGAAATTCATCTACCTAGAAGTTATTGGTCAATTAGGGGGACTGATCATGGTTTGGTGTCCTAGGGATTGTCTTTGTACAAACTCTTGGGCTTTCAAGTCTGGCTTAGGTTTAGAGCTCTTCTGTAACGAGATTGGTAAAGAGCTGACTATTTTGAATATCTATGGTCCTTACCTTGAGAGAGTTTTATAATGGGAGAATTTTTTTGATATGGTTTTTTTGAGATAGAACAAGGTTATTATAGGTGGTGATTTAAATCTTACTTTAGGTAGAGCTAAAATTTGGGGACTCCATGCTCAGGTTGATCCTTTATCTGATTTTTTTTATACAAAGATTTGAAGAGGTTGGGTTGATTGATGTGGCCCCTATTAAAATGTGTCCTACATGGAGGAATAAAAGGGTTGGTGATGATAGGATTACTAAGTGATTAGATAGATTTCTTATATTTGAAAACTTCTCTTTCAATCAGATTAGAATTAGACAATGGGTTAGAACTAGAGGTGATTTTGATTATTTTCCAGTTTTTTTGGAGTTGATTTTTTGGGGGAAAGAACTACCTAGTCCCTTCAAACTTAACTCTGAATGGTTGAAAGATGCAGATTTTGTCTCTATTATTAAAGACACATGTATTCCATATCAAGGGGTTCAAACTTATCTACAACTCTTTAATTACAAACAAACTTGAAGTCGATTAAAAAAGTGGCTTCTTGTTGGGCCGCTAAGAAAAGGAAAAAGGATGAGAAGGAGTTAAGGGAGATTGAACACTTATTAGAACAACAGAGTCAAAAAGATTTGCTAGGTTTTAAAAATCAAGAGTAAAAATATGAGGTCTTTCAATTAAAACAAAGGAAAAGGAAGTTGTTAGATGCCAAAGATGTTGAGTGGAGGTTAAAAAGCAGAGCTTTCTGGTTAGCTTGTGGGGATGAAAACATGAAAAAAAATCATCAATATGTAGATCATCAAAAAAATGTTAACACTATTGGTGGATGACTAACAGAGAGGGTAATGATGTATAAAACGTTGTAGATATGGGAAAATTAGGCAAGGATCATTTTGGATAAATATATAAAGAGGAGAGTAGGGTGACTATTGCTAAGGTAATCAAAATTACTACTTTCTTTCCCATATTTGTGCATGATGTGGCTAATGAAAGTCTTATGGCTGAAGTTTCTAAGGAGGAACTATATGAGGTTCTTCATAGTTTTCAGAAGGATAAAAGTCTAGGGTCAGATGGACTACTAGTTGAGTTTTTTATTAGTTTTTATGAGCTTATTGAAGGAGATTTACTTAAAGTTATTCAGGATTCTTGATCTCAAGGAAGAATGTTTGTAGCCTTTGATTTGACTTTCATTATTTTGATACCAAAATCAACCAATCCCACAACATTTTAGGAGTATAGACCTATTTCCTTTTGAAATTGTAGATACAACATTATTGCAAAAAAGATAAAGTCACTATTGTCAAACACCATATCATAAGAACAATTTGGCTTCTTATCTGGACTTTAGATACATGAAGTTGTTGGGGTGGCAAAAGAGGCTTTTCATTCAATTAAATCTAAGTGAATTCTTTCTATGTTTGTTAAAATTGATATCTCAAAGGCATATGATAGATTTAATTGGTTGTATCTTCAACTTATGATGTTGCATCTTGGATTTTGTTTATAATTTGTCAACTAAGTGATAAATTGCTTAACAACTATTTCTTTCTCCATATTGATCAATGGGGCTGCTATGGATTACTTTAGACCTAATAGAGGATTGAGGTAAGGTTGTCCTTTGTCTCCTCTACTCTTTCTTCTTGTAGCTAAATTTTTGAATAGGGCTATCATTGAAGCTAAAAATACTAGTGGTTTCAACGGCATTACAATGGGAGACTCTTAATTTTTTACTCACTTATTATTTGTTGATGATATTTTGTTACTTTATGATGGATCAAGAAAGGATGCATTCAAGTAGAAGTAAATTATGTATCTATATTTCTTGGCTACTATAATGAAGATTAACATTGACAAATCTACAGTATCTTATGTGGTATGAGTGAGATGGATAAGGGTTTTCTACAACAACTTGTTTCCTTTCAGCAGGTGGATCTACAAAGTGGTCTTAAGTATCTTGGATTTTTTATTAAACCTATTATGGTCAAATGGATTGACAATGGCTTATTTCCAAATTTGAAAAATGTTTATCTGCATGGTACTTTAGGTGGATCTTCAGGGTGGAAGACTTACTTTGGTCAAAACTATTTTGGAAGCTATACCTGTGTACTGGTTGTCTCTAGCCTTTATTCCTAAAGGGATTTTGGAGGATCTTAGACAAATTAGTTTTAGATTCTTATGGTTAGGTAGTAAGGACAAAAAGGGCATACCCCTTGTGAAATGGGAAAACATTGTTATACCTAAGGAAGATGGGGGTGGGGTATTAAAAATCCACACATGTTTGTTATTGCTTTGTAGAAAAAATGTATGGAGACTCATTAATGGAAAAGGGATATGGTGTGAGGTTATCTTAAAAAAAATTATCAAACCTACTACTTTGATAGAATGGATTCATAATTTTTAAAAATATCATAGGAATGGCTCTATTATTTGGAAGGCTACGGACTTTGCTTTTTAAATTATTAGTAGTGGTTAGTATGGAAAGTGGGTGACAAAGAAAATTAGAGTGGGGGAACACCCTTGGGTTGGATGTGATGAGTCTTTTAGACTCCCTAATTTACTTATCAAACATCTTAAAGGGTAGGGCATTTTCTACCTTTCTCAGGTAATTGATCCAAATCTCACAACTATATGGAGTCAAGAATGGAAATCAGTTGAATTGTTGGGTCTATAAGATGTTGAGAAAGAGGTATGGGTTGACTATATTAGAAACTTGAAAATCTATCATGTTAGATTTTAAAAATGCTCTTGATGAGTTAATTTGGTCAAAAAATAAAATTAGTGGCATATACACACCAAATTTGGGGTATAAATCTATTTGTAATGTTGACTGGGTGAATGTATAGGTTTGGTGGTGGAGAATATTGTGGAAGTTGAGGTGCCCTCTAAAAGGGCATATTTTTTTGTGGTTGGTTCTCAATAATAAGATTTTAACCTAAGATAATTTATAAAAGAGGGGAAAAAATGGTCCAAATAGATGCTCTTTATGTAAAATTTGTGAATAAAATATTAATCACGACATGTGATTATATTGGTCAGGTCTGGAGGGAGATTGGGGTGTTTACTAGAAAGTGAATTATATGGAATGGTGATAATATAGATGGAGCTTTCTTTAGCTAGATGGGGAATCATGATTATAATGAGTTTAAAGATTTACCTATCCTTGTTCTCTGGGAAGTTTGGCTATCCAAAAAATCCTATATTTTTAATGATAAGGTCATATTACCTTATCAGTTAGCTTATCAAATTTTTAACATGATTAAAAATTCTACTCAACTGAACAGAGTCAAACATACTAGATTAATTGTTGAGAAAGTATTAATAAAATAGGGGCTTGGATTTATTTTGATGGTGTGACATAAAGAGATCCTCAGTTATGTGGGGATGGAGGAATTTTATTCTTTAAATATGAACACTTGGTAAAATTTAGATTAGGATTGGGGAGTGGTAAAAATAACTATGCAAAACTTATGGCATTAAAATTATCTTTCATGCTTGTTGCTGACAGGGGTGATACCCATCTACAGGGGTTTGATGACTCCCAATTTATGATAAATTATGTGAATGTCATGTTTTGGATGGATAATATATGACTCCATGATGTCTTAGATGAGATTACCTCATTAAAATCTCTTTTCACAAATGTGTCTTTCCAGCATATCTACAAAGAGAAATAGGAGTGTCAATGAATTATCTAAAGGTAGTATTTAGTTAATTCCTAGATGATGGTTGATATCAAAACTTCATGAGGGTCACATGTTTGATTATGAACATACACCATTCTTCTAACCTTGTCTGCTTGCTTTGGTGGGTTACTCTATCTTTTTTCCTATTCTTTTGAACACTTCTATTTGTTGTAGTTTTTTTATACAGTGTGGTTATTTTTTAACTACACTGTTTTGTCTAGGCTTGTTCAAGCTATTGTTATTGAACTCACTTTACTTGGATATTTTTTTGAAATGCTTATTATCAGTATTTACAAAATTTAATCTCATTTTATTAATGAATTATGATAATTTTTTCTTTTAAAAAATATAAAACATTACAGCCACTATTGTATAAGTATAATGAATAAATATTATAGTTTTAACAATAAATAATATATAAAATAATAATACATGATACAAATATCCATAGAGCAAAAGTATCCATGACTCAAGTATCAATCTCTAATCTCAAGTGTAGTCTCTAGTGCATTACTCTTGCAGGGAGGGAGAGCATCGTCTGAGTGCTTTTTCACATCAATCATGGACCATAGATCCCCTGCACTATCTCTTAATAAGGAAATATACCTCCCTTCATGGATGGGTAGATAATGATGGTGTGGCTATCTAAAGTGACAAACTAGAACCTGTGTGTTGAAGATATCTAATACATGATGTGTACCATAAATAAATTTATTCTAACATGATATCACACAAAATTAAAAACTATATCAACACATGAAATGATAATGTTTAACTATAAACATTACTTTGGATAAAGTTTTGAAATAGTTATGATCTTTGGGATCAATCAATTTCATAAACACCACTCAATCAACTTACACCTCATCTTGCATTGATGACACTAATCAAGCCAGTGGAATCCATCCACTGATTATTTAGTGTCATAAATGTGAGATTTGGTTAAAATATATAATAATATAAAAACCAATAGATTCAATTGAAATATTCCTTATTAGCATATATAAATATGTTAAGTACTGAAATATCAAATACATTTAGTCCATCAAATATAATACAAGTCCATCAGAATCATAAACAATCTTTAATATACATATGATCTGGGTAAGAATTATATCTAGATAGTTGCCTATTATCACAAAGTAACTTATAATGTTATTTCATCCATGAAATAAACATTACTCACAACTTATTTATTTGTTTGTATTCCACATATATAACAAAAACTAGTCATAAAAAACTTAATAAGATATGTATTTTAACAATTAAATATCTTATTTTAATGTTTCATCTAAACATTAAATGTATAACATAGTGCCCATTTTACCCTTTTATACTAATAATGTTTATAATCATATCATAGTTGTGTAATCTCTCCCTCTCTCTCTCTCTCACACACACACTCAAACACATATATATATATGGTATAATCATTTCAGATTTATAACACCATCTATAATCAATGTTTTATACCATGTATATATATACACTATTTTTTTTAAATTGTCACATAAATTTCTATACAGTCATAGTTAAGATACGTTATACATTATACTCTAAGTAGACATCCACTATTTATGATCTTAGAGTATCTTGTATACTCTTGGTCAAGCTATAATAAAATTATCCCAACACCTTAAGTGACTAAAAATAAACAAAATATATGTGTGGACACTACCAAACAATGATTTACCAATTCTACACAAACATCAATCAATTCATAGTACTTTTCAAATTATTAGCATATAAAATTATCAAAGACTATATACTCGGTTGTTTATGTCCAAACATTGAGCATTTTGTGATTATGTATCTTAGCATATTGTTTACACAGTCTGTGTGTAGAGACTAATCAATTCAACTATGTGTGTGTGTGTATTTAAATAGTCGAATACCCAGACTTATAACATAACTGTGCATAAATGTGTGTTTATGGCTTAACCTAAATTAACTCTAAATCTATTCATAATATTATATATGCTACAAAATTTTATAACTGTGTGTATTCATAAATCCATTTAAAACCAATGTAAACAGAATTCATTCAAAAACTAGAACCTTAAAATTTATTTGTACATATATCGTAAGTTGGTTATAACCCAATACACATAGACTCATTTGAAAAGCCCCAACTTTTAAGTGTGTGTGTGTGTGTGTGTGTGTGTGTGTGTAAAAATATATATGTTTGTGTGTGTGTGTGTGTGTGTGTGTGTGTGTGTGTGTGTGTGTGTGTGTGTCATCAATAATAAATATAAGTATATACATATATATATAGTTGTTTAGATATATCTTCACAGTCAAATTTGTTATAAAAGAACCCATGACATCTATACCCAAAATCTCATTTAGGGTTATACACAGTCGAATTCCTCATACACAAAATAGAATTCAATCTACACTCGTACCTTAATGTTTATATCCTTAATTAGTTTGACAACAAAACCAAGTCAAAGACCCTATCCAAAATAGCCCTTAAATGAAATAACCATACATATAATTTCACAAGGTTTACAAATTGAAATAGGAATTAAGACACAACCTTCATAGAGTTAACTTAACCATGGTGAAACTTACAGCTCTACCCATTCCACTTAGGGTTATCTAGGTTAGATGTAGGGTTTTGTGGATGGATGAGCCATCTATAGGGCCCTAAATACAACACATTTTATTATTTTTTAAAATTTATAAAACAATGATACCCAATAAAGTCCTTTTTATCAATTCCTTTCCAAAAATCCATCAAACACAACACACATGAATTTAAATTACATCACCAACTTGTAGAGATGATTATAATGCCAAGGAAGTTAAATCTATCTTCTTTCCTTAGCTTGAATAATATTTCTTATCTTTATGATTACTATACTCCTTATGCCATCCCCACATAGGCCTTCTTCCCTTATATTTTATTCTTTTCCATCCCCTTACATGCTACCAATTTTTCCCCTTTACTCGATAGATAAAACAACTAGAATAATGCATGGCAAAAATAACTCAATAGAATTGAACTAACCTATAGTCTACCACCATTTTTCATGCAGACTCCTTCCAATTCCCATAATGATTTGATAAAAATGATTGGTAACTCAATTCAATGAGAGATTAAAAACCCTAATCATCTCAAAACTTCTCAATAACCAATAAAACAATCATTAAATAATTCTTCAAAATATGCATGTCTTTTGACTTTATCAAATCTAACACTGACTTCTCATAGCCTATGCAAATTGAACTAAATTATGAGTCCATAAACATTATAATTCTATGTATTTTCAACAACTGACAAGTTTGTTAGGGATTAGATTTTACATTATGTAAGTTTGGGTATTTACTGAGAGATAAATAACATATTGGTTTGTGTGTAACTATATGGATAATACGGTAAGATATTATAGTGTTGCATATAAGTTTGGTTTTATTATTAGGATATTGAAGGTCAATAGTTGAGAATTTGTAGGGATCTAGAATCCATTATTATATAAATTAGAAGTCCTATATATTTATAATGTGTTTGAATGAAATTAATATAGAGCATAATATTATTATTTGTGAGATTAAAATTTTATGTGCACTACTTGTATTTTTATTCACCTCTCTCATTTTTTAATAGAGGTATCAAAGACAAGAGGTTCTAATGGGTTAGTTATTATGTGTGCAGTCCTAGCTACACTTCATACTCCTACTTACGTGTGGATTTAAATGTTTATTTAGTATGCAGTTCTAAAATAGCAGACCTATCAGTTTTGTGCCAACATCGAGTTAATTCTACCCAGAATATGAGCCCATAAATGAAAATAAAATCAATCTGATCTACTTTTCATGTGCATTCTTTGCTACATATTCCATTTTTTTTGTCATGCAAATCTGCATCATTTTCCTTAACTGCAGCTCTGTGTGTTTAACTAGTTGATCAATAATTTTCCATTCTAGTTATATCTCATGTTTGGCATCAAAAGTTCACACTATTTGGTGTAACACTCACTTTCTATGTCTGATATATTCATGTAAGAAAAAATTCTATGTCCATTCATCTTTCAACCTACCATATGTATCAATAATTATGCTTCAAACTGTAAATATATGTCTTGACATAGTCAGATCTACATGTACTAGTTTATTCTATTGTAATTGTTTATCATTTTCTATGGGTTATGCGTCCCTATCAAGGTCATATGATTCTATCTGACTCATTCAAGCCTTATATGACCTATGAATTATTGTAGAGCCTTTATTGAGTATGCAGTCCTGATTTATCTTCTAGATATGCACACATCTACTGAATATCTTTAGCTGCACATATATTGTGACTGTCAGATCTTTATCTAATTTTCATGCCTCTTTCATGTGGATTTAATCACTATTAGCATATGTTATACATATTTATATGCATGAAAATCATTATCATAGATATTTTTATCTCTTTCACCATTCTGCCTGACTCATCAACACTGCAACCAAGCTACATCCAGATTAATTTGCCACTTCTTAGCCATTTGCCTTTGTTCTAGCCTATTTAAATTAGTGCATGACCACTCTGAATTTTTCTCACTTCTCAATTTTTATCTCATCCTCAAATCCATGCATGCATCTACATGGTTTGTGTAGTGATCAAATATGGTTGACATGCTAATGAGACCCATTATCTCCAATTCATTATCTATCTTCAAACATAAATGGTAGCTCAAGATCCATGGTTTTAGTTTTATTTTATTTAGTCCTTACGTGTCAATCATAGGTTTAGTGAAGTTTTATTGAGTATTACATGTCAATTATTTTAATATTAAGTTGTAGTCTATTATCACATTAAAGTTTTAATATGTCTTTTAAGTTAATAATCAAGATATAAATCATTTAATATTAGGTCAAAGTTATTTAAAATCTTAAATTCAAGATTAGGATTTTTTAGATTTTGTAATATATTACTAATTGTCAATAATGTCAAAATTTAAAATGAGTCAAAATGTCAAAAAATATTTGTGTCTTTTTTTAGATTCATTTTGTCACTGAGTCAATGTCAAAAAGATGCATTATCACTTGTACATAATGTCTAAATCATGGGGGGGATTTCTCCTCTGCATCTAAGGCTCATCGACACTTTAGCTAAGTGAAGCAGCTTCATCTACTAGAGGTCTGAGGCACAGAGGAAGGAGGTTTCCAGAGCCTCTCGTTAGTCACCAACAATGAGGCCCAAAAAGATTTGGTGACATTTAAGTATGGTGTGTTTTTAATTTTTGTTGTGTTTGCAAAATAAGAACAGAAGAATAATGCCTATTCATGTAATGTAATCTGTGTGAAATTCCAAACATAATTCTTTGATGTGAAAACATTATGAAATGATAAAAAGCACTAATATAAGTTAGTTCATGGATCTTGAAAGGGTTTGTGGTAGAGATCTAGAAAACCATAGGAGGTAAATAGTTGATGAGCCCTGTTCATGTCAAGGTTTGTGGTAAACCAATAAAACCATGGGAGGAGTTAGCCTTTCTTTGTATCAAGGTCATGAGACAAATATAGCATGTTACAATGGATGAGCATACTGCAAGTGAGAGTGTGAATGTTTTTGCACCATGTAAAAACTAAGGGGGAGAATTTTAGGGAATAACTTTTACATTGTTTAAGTTAGGGTATTTACCAAGAGGTAAATATCATATTGGTTAGTGTGTAACCATATAGATAATATGATAAGATATTATATTATCATATATGTGTTTGGTTTTATTATTAAGAGATTGGAGGTTAATATGTGAGAGTTTGTAGGGATCCAGAATCCCTTATTATAGGAATTAGAAGTCCTATATATTTGTAATGTGTTTGAATGAAATTAATATAAAGCATAATATTATTATTTATGAGATTAAAATTTTCTATGCACTGCTTGTATTTGTGTTCAACTCTCTCATTTTTTGACAAAGTCTATATAACATAATGACTATATGACTAGGTGCTATATCATATGACTTTAAAATACCATGGATAATTTTACCAAGTTATCAAATGCATCAAACACAATTTATTTGACCTTCAAACTAGAAGTTAACTCCCTAGGTTAAACAAATAACCATAAACTTTAGCAAGATTCATCAAACACAATGATATCTACATAATCATTAAACAATGCACTTATCTTGATTACTTTGCATAGTATTTTATTTATTTCCTAAGCAATACTCATAATTCAAAATCATTAATTTTATCATGCCAACTAAAATCATTTGTTAATGCCTAACAAATAACTTATAACTTATTAATGTCTTATTATAGGTTATGCAACTGTTATAACAATAATATTAACTTTATGACATAATCAGTCACTAATAAACAGATCAAGCTAAGTAATAGAATATGTCTATTACTATAACAAAGAATCAAAACAAAGTATTATTTATATAAATACTCAGCTATGTATAATACAACCATTTATTTATTATCAAAACAATATTAAGTCATGTTAAAACATGAATAGATCATTCAATCAACCCATCAATAACATTAACAGTTAATTGATGCAGTAATAACTAGATTGGTGAAATTATGAAATCAAACAACCTAATCATAGAATAAAAAAATATCACATCAGACATACATAACATAAAACAAAACATACCACAAATAACTCATAACAATAATCACAAAACATATTATTCTACTTTGGTGTGTGTGTGGGTTTATGGTTTTTCTCTCTTTATCATCCCCTAATGCCTCCATATACTCCATCCTCTCTGATGATGCTCTCCCTTCATCATACTCTGAGAGATGGATCTTTCCTACATCTACCTCATAATAATTAAGGTAGTTAGCCTAAAACATAATTATATCCATAAAATATTGTTGTATAACTAACAAACATGATCATAATGCATAGAATATAAAAGTATAATTATCTCATAGCAAATTAATCATATAAATTAATCAACATATAATAGTCCCATAATCTGTATATGACATAAAGCTTAATTAAATAGTAGTTAATCAACTAACAATCATAATAATCCAAAGATCAAGTAGGTTATTTAGTTTAGAGAGAAATCAACCTCAAAGATCCACCCAAAAATTTGTGCCACCACATTCCTTCCCCCTATAATTGGTCATCATCCCGATGACATTTATTCAAACACAAGTTCTAAATTCAAAACATTATTCAATAAAATAGAATAATAAATATCAATAAATCAAATAAATAAATGTGGAGATATCCTATAAAACTCATAGTCTTCCCAAGTGGCACTATCATTAGAATATTGGTCTCACTAAACTTTGCACCGTGACACTTCCCTATTATACAAACTGAGTTTGCCAGTGTCAATTATTTTGATTGGCTCTACCATGACCACCTTGAGATCTAAATCCTATAAATCTTTCCAATCTAACATATGAAGGATCAGTAACAAAAATTTTAAGATAAGACACATGGCAGAGATTATGTAAAAGAGCTAGAGTTGGCAATGCAAATCTATATGCTATAGGATTGAATGTTTCCAAAACATCTAAGGGTCTCACATATCTTGGTGAATTTTTTGTTGACTTCCTAAATTTAATCAAGCTTTTATAAGGCTTAACCCATACAAACACTTTATCACCAATATAAAACTACCTTGTTCTCTTCAGATCAACATAACATTTCTATCTATCATTGGCCTTAGCCAACCTCTACCTGATTGTCCTAACCTGTTCTTCTATTTCTAAAAGCATCTCAGGTCCAAATACTACCATGTCTTTAAACCTATCCCAATTGATTGGTGTTCTACACCTCCTTTCATATAATGCCTCAAATGGATCCATCCTCAATGTTGATTGGTATGAGTTACTGTAATCAAACTCAACCCATGGAAGGTACTCCTCCCACTTATATTGTTAATCTATGCAATACATAAAAAGGCGATCTTATAAAATCTAGTTAACTCGCTCTATCTATCCATCATTTTTTAGGTGATAAGTAGTGTTGAAATTCAACTACATACCCATAATTGAATTTAGATTCAACTAAAATTTAGAATTCATCATCAAATCTCAATTTGAAATTATCTTCTCTAGAAAACCATGTAATCAATCACCTCTTTCACAAATCTCTTTGCAAGCATAGGTGCATCATTTATCAAGTTATCTAGTATAAAGTGGGTTACCTTTGTTAGTTTGTCAACTAAAATCAATATCATATCATGTTAGTTACATGATAATGATAACCCTTAAATGAAGTCCATGCTAATCACCTACCACTTCCACTCTAGTATATCATGTAGATATAACAATCCATTCAAATGCACATGTTTAGATTTCACACACTGGCATTCTAAATAATGAGACACAAAATCCATCACATCTTTTTTGATTCCTTTCCATAAATAGAGTGGTATAAGCTTAGACATGAGCTTGGTTACACTTACATGTCCTGAATATGGGGTATTATGTAGTTCCTTTAGCACCATGCTCCTTAGATTCTCTCTATCATGCACATACATCCTACAATTATACCATAAAAGACCATCACTCTCTATCTTGAATCTTTTATACCTAGGATTTTGAGCATTCTCAAATAATGCTTCCTTGACATGATCATAGAATTAATCTCCTGGTGATAATTTGATTACTTGATCTCAAAAATTACTCCTGATAATATATATAGCTACTATGTACCTCTTATGACTTAGAGCATTAGCTACTCTATTCTCCTTAGCTTTGATATAATTAATATAAAAATAATTATTAGATAAGAAATCTATCCATTATCTCTTATGAGTATTCATTTTTAGTTGGGTGAAGATGTACTTGAGTCCCAAGTTATCAGTCTTGAGCTCAAATGGTTTTCCCAATAGATAATGCCTCCAAACTTGTAAGGCATGCATAATTGTCATAAATTTTAAATCATGATAGGTATAATTCACCTCATATGGCTTCATTTTCCTATACTCATAGGCTACAACTGAGCCATCCTTCATAATAAATCCTCCAAGTCCATCCCCAGATGTATTGATGATCACTAAGAATTGACCATTAAGATCAGGAACTCTTAGCACTAGTGTTGAAGTAAGCTTCCTTTTCAGCTCCTAAAATCTATCTCACACTTTTCTAACCAAACAAAACTCTGATTCAACTCCTTGCCTCATGCACATTATTTGGCATAGGCTACTCCTCTATGGCTCTTATCTTCACTAGATCCACTGAAATACCATCCACAAAGATAATATGTCCCAAATACTTATTTTTTTGGATAAATGCGCACTTGGACAAATTTTTGCACAACCTATGCTTTCATAAACATTTCAAAACTACTTTTAGATGTTGCAGATGCTCTTCCTTCATATTTGGAATAAATGAGGATGTCATCTAGAAAAAACAAAACAAAATGATCTAGATAATCTCTAAACACATATTCATAAGATTCATAAATGTTGTAGGTGCATTTTTTAACCCAAATGGTAACACTATTTTCTCATAGTGCCCACATCAAGTTTTGAACATTATTTTTATAATATCCTCATCATAGATTCTGAACTAATGATATCATGCTCTAAGATCAATCTTAAAAAAGACTATTTCCCCTCGCATTTGATTAAATATGTCATTAATGCATGACAAAAAATATCTATTCTTGATCATCACTTTGTTCAACATCCTATAATCTATACATAGGTGAAGAGCACCATCTTTCTTCTTGGTGAATATAATTGATGCACCTCATGGTGACACACTTGGTTAACTTAGCCCTTGTGACAATAAATTCTGAAGTTGGAACATTAACTCAACCAATTCAATGGTTTTCATTGTGTGTTACTTTAGACTGTGGTTCTAATCTAGGTATGATATCAATCAAGAAATCAAACTCATGTTTGGGTGGTAATCTTGGTAATTCTTATGAAAACACATCCTAAAATTTTGTTAGAAAAGGATAATCATCAATGGATCATTCCTTATATTCCTCCATCTCATTTATATTAATGATAAATGCCTGGTATCTCTTTCTTTGAGATTTCTTGAGTTAAATTATATAAATTTACCTTATCTTTAACTTTGTCTTCTCACCCTAAAGTTGTGTCTGATTTCAAAAATCATCTTGACACTTAACTTTCTTTAGATAGTAGCCAACCTTAGATTTATGCTTTGCAAGCCAATTGACTCCTAGGATCACATCATATGACCCCAATGGTGAAGCATAAAGATCCACTATTGATTAAACACTTGTTAACTTTGACCTTAGACTCATTCCATATTGTATCAACCATGCATTTTCCATAACTCTAGTTTTTCTAGACAATTTACTAAGCATTATAGGATCAATAAAATATTGTTAGCTCCCATGTCAATTAGAATAGAAACTAGATGATCAAACAAAATACCTGATAGTTTTATGGGTGAAGCTTGATACTCAGCCTGATGACTGTCAACAGCTACATGAATCAACTACTAAAAAGTACTCTACTGAGGAGTAAAACCCTTATTCTTTAACTTGTCTTGAGGACATTCTCAATCATAATGGTCACCTCCATAAATTAAACAACCTTCAACTTTTCCTTTCTTGTCATAATGTTGGTTTCCCTTAAAACCACCCTTAAAACTATTACCATATTTCTTGTTCATTGAACCACTATTGAACTTGGCATTATGATTCCCTAACTGACTCTTGGAGTCTTCACTCCTTTGCTTCTAGTTCCATTTTTTTAAAGTTGGTTTAGAATTTCCAAACTTATTTTTTAGCTTATCTCTAACTTGTACAAGAGATTTTAGTTTCTGTTCCTACTTGACTACCTTATCAAAAACTTGATCTATGGTAGATGGAACATGCACATCTACTTCACAACCAATTTGGGGTTTTAATCCTATTATGAATTTCTTGATCTTTAACTTCTCATCCACCTGATACTGAAGTACATAATTAAGCAGTTTGGTGAATTGTTCCCAATATTCATTCATTGATAAGCCTCCTTGATTAAGATTCTAAAATTTTATAAGATTTTGATCAAAGTATAACTATGGAGTACGTCATGACCTAAACAGTGTCACAAACTATTCCCAAGTGGTGGTGGTGGTGGTGGTGGTGGTGGTGATTGAGTCAAGGTTCATCTCAAGCCTCTTGTTTGCCCACCAAGTTGTTTCTTCTCCATCAAGTTGATAAACTCCCCAAACTAATTTTTTGACTTCAAAGTAATTCTAAATCTCAAAATATTTTTCCATCTATGTCAGCCATGATTTAGATCCATCTCCTATATAATTCTATCAAATTTGGGTGGATTTACCTTTTTCATATCTCATACTTACTATGTAACTACTTGATCTTTCTCATCTTATGGCACTTTTTCATGCCTCTACTCTTGGGTATGTTCCTACTTAGTAGGATGTCCTTCAAGTTGCTCCTGAGCATTCTCCTCTTCATGGTCATACACTTTCTATTCTAGATTCATGATTCGGTCACTAGTCTCTTGCATGGTTATGAGGATTTGATCCAACTCCATAACTTGCTCAGTGGTTAACTAATTTATATCAATAGGGTGTTTGGTATTTGAAGTACCCTCACCTCCTAGTCTAGTACACACCACTTTTCTTCCTATTTAATAGGGGAATAAGTTTGTGTTAGTAGACACATCAATTCCTATATTTTGAACCTCAACTCTGATGCCATAATGTACAAGGTTTTATAAGAATAAAGTAAAAAAAATTAAAAATTAATTACATATATTCATATTACAAATTTCACCATGAAAAATCTAATTAAGTGATCTTTAACTAAAAGTATTATTTTAGTTAACCATGAAAGGTTTATAGTTAATCCACTTAGCTAATGATCACCATGAAAAGATATAACAAATCATGAAAAATACTAAATTAACAATAAAGACTTCATTTAATTCATTTAAGTAATAATACAATTTTAGCCATGGCTTATACAACATTACAACCACTGTTGTAGAAGTACAATGAATAAATATTACACTTTCAGTAATAAAAAATATCTCAAATAATAATACATGATACAAATCTCTATGGAGTATGAGTCTCCATGACTCAAGAGTCTCCATGACTCAAGTATCAATCTATAATCTCAAGTGTAGTCTCTCATGTAATAATCTTGCAAGGAGGGAAAGCATAATCCAAGTGCTTTTCCATACCAACCATGGACCATAGATCCCCCACACTATCTCCCAACAAATAAATGGCCCTCTTTTCATGAATGGGTAGATAATGATCAATGTGGATATCAATAGTGACAAAATAGAACCCATGTGCTAAAGATATCTAATATGTGATGTGTACCATAGAGAAATTTATTTTAATATGATATTTCACAAACATGAAAACTATATCAACAAATGAAATGACAATGTTTAACTATAAACATTACTTTGGCCAAAGTTTTTAAATATTTATGATCTCTATTATCAATCAATTTTATACACACCACTTAATTGGATTACACCTCATCTTGTATTGATGGTGCTAATTAAACCAGTGGAATCTATCCACTGCCTATTTAGTGTCATAAATGTGAGATTTGATTAAAATATATAATAATATAAAAACTAATAGATTCAATTGAAATATTTATTATTAACAGATATAAATATGTTAAGTACAAAAATATCTAATGCATACATTTAGTCCATCAAATATAATGCAATAAATATAATATCATATAGTTTATTATAGAATAACAAATAGAATCATAAACAGCCCTTAATATAATCATAACACCGAGATAAGAATTATATCTAAACTACAAGTTACCCATTATCATAAAGTAACTTATAATGTTATTTCATCCATGACACAAGCATTACTCACAAATTATTTATTTATTTATATTCCACATATATATAAAAATCTAGTCATAAAACAATTTAATAAGATATGTATTTAAACAATTAAATACCTTATTTTAATGCTTAATTTAAAAATTAAATATATAAAAAAGTACCCATTTTACCCTGTTATACTAATAATGTTTATAAGCATATCACAGTTATGTACATATATATTATATGGTATAATCATTCTCAAATTTATAACATTGATTATAATCATATGTTTTATACATATATATATATATATATATATATATAGTATTTATTTTAAACTGTCACATAAATTTTTATATAGTCACAGTTAAGATAAGGTATACATTATACTCCAAGTAGACATCCACTATCTATGATCTTAGAATATCTCGTACACTCTTGGTATACAATTAGGGTATAATTAAATTGTCCCAATACCTTAAATATACCTATTAATTCCCCATTTAATTATTTTGACTAAAAATACATAGAATACATGTGATTTACAATTCAAACACTGCCAAACCATGATTTACCAATTCCATACAAACATCAATCAATTTACAATACTTTTTTAATTACTAACATATAAAATGATCAAAGACTATATAGTCAGTCATTTATGTCCAAACATTGAACATTTTGTGATTATGTATCTCAACCTATCATTTACACAATCCATAAAAATTTCAATTGATAACAAATAACTCAGCCTTATTTATTACACTATCCAAATCAATTTATATAGAGACTAAGCAATTCATCTATCTATGAATATTGTAAATTAATTCCTCAAACTTAGACTTACAAAATTCTTCATACAATTATTTAAATATTAGAATACCTAGACTTATAACATAACTTAGTCATATAAGTATTTGCCTTATATATATAAACCTATGCATAAATTTGAACATACATAGTCCATTGTTTATACTTCTACCCATTTCAAAGGCTTTATTTGTTTATGGATCAACCTGAATTAACTCTAAATCTATTCATATTAAATTATATCTGCTAAAAACTTTTATAACTAACACTGAATATATATCCCATAATCATATTCATAAATATATTAAAAACCAATGCAAACATAATTCATTCAAAAACCACAACCTTTGAATTTACTTATACATATACCATCAGTTGGTTATACACATAGACTCATTGGAAAAGCCCCAAATTTTAGGATGTGTGTGTGTGTGTGTGTGTGTGTGTGTGTGTGTGTGTGTGTGTGTGTGTGTGTGTGTGTGTGTGTGTATATGTGTGTATGTGTGTGTGTGTGTGTGTGTGATCAGCCATAAATCTGAGTATATATATATATATATATATATATATATCTTCCTTATGCCTTAATGTTTATATCCTTCACTGGTTCAACAATGATACTGAGTCAAAGACCTTATCCAAAATAACCCTTACATAAAATAACCATACATCAAATTTCACAAGGTTTACAAATTTAAACATGAATTAAGATAGAGCTTTCATAAAGCTAATTTAACCATGATGAAACCTACATCTCTACCCATTCCACTTAAGGTTATCTGGGTTGGATGTGGGGTTTTATAGATGCCTGAGCCATCCATAGGGCCCTACATACAACCCTTTATTATTATTATTCTTTTATTTATAAAAAAATGAAACCCAATAAATCTCTTTTTATCAATTCTTTTCAAAAAATTCATCAAATATAACACATAGGAATTTAAAGTACATCACCAACCTGTAGAGATAATTATAATGCCAAGGAAGTTGAATCTATCTTCTTTTCTTAGCTCAAATACTCTTTCTTCTCTTTTTACTTGATACACTCCCATATGTCATCCCCTCATAGGCCTTCTTCCCTTATCTTTTATTATTTTCCATCCCCTTATATGCCACCAATTTATCCCCTTTACTCGGTAAACAAAATGACTAGAATAATGCATGTTGAGAATAACTTAACTAAGCTATAGTCCACCACCATTTTTCATACAAACTCCTAATTCCTGTAATGGTTTGATAAAAATTATTTTTAACTTGAGTCAACAAGAGATTATAAACCCTAATCATCTTAAAAATTCTCAATAACCAATACAATAATCATTAAATAATCCTTCAAAATATGCATGCTTTTTGACCTTATCAAATCTAGCATCGACTTCTCAAAGCCCATGAAAATGAAGTAAACAATGAGTCCACAAACATTATAATTTCATGGAATGTCAACAAATAACAAGTCTATATAGCATAATGTCTATATGATAAGGTAATATATCATATGACTTTAAAATACCATCGACAATATTACCAAGTCATCAAATGAATCACACACAATGCATTCGACCTTCAAACCATAAGTTAACTATCTAAGTTAGATAAATAACCATAGACTTTAGAAATATTCATCAAACACAATGATATCTACATAATCATTAAACAATGCATTTATCTTGATTACTTTGCATAGTATTTTATTTATTTCCTAAGCACTACTCATAATTCAATAACATTAATTTTATCATGTGAACTGAAATCATCCATTAATGCCTAACAAATAACTTATAACTTATTAATGTCTTATTGGAGGTTATGTAATTTTTATAATGATAATATTAACTTTATGACATAATCAGTCACTAATAAACCAATCAAGCTAAGTAATAGAATATGTATGTTACTAAAATAAAGAATCCAAACAAATTACTTTTTATACAAACACTCAGTTATGTACAATATTATCCATTCAATTATTAACAAAATAGTATTAAGTCATGTTAAAATAAGAACAAATTCATTCAATCAACCTAGCAATAACATTAATAGTTAATTAATGTAGTAACAACTAGATTAGTGAAATCACAAAATTAAATAAATTGATCATAGAATAATAAAAGATCATAGTAGACATACATAAAATAAAATAAAACATACCCCAACTATCTAACTCATATCAATAATTACAAAACATGTTATTCTATTGTGGTGTGTGTGTGAGTTTCTAGTTTTTCTCTCTTTGTCCATCCCCCAATGCCTCCATCTACACCATCCTCTCTAATGATGATCTCCCTCCATCATACTCTGAGGGATGGATATGTCATGTATCAACCTCATAACAATGAAGGTAGTTACACCAAAACATAATTATATCTATAAAATATTATTGTATAACTATAAAACATGATCATAATTTACATAATATAAAAGTACAACTATCTCAAATTAAATCAATCATGTAAATTAAGCAACATATAATTGTCTCATAATCAACATAAGACATAAAGATTAATTAAATAGTAGTTAATCAACTAAAAACCGTAATAATTCACATATCAAACAAGTCATTCAACTTAGAGATAAATCAAGATATGACAAATATAAAATATAAGTGTTGAAAGTGTTTTTGTATTTTTGAATACTTTTGATTTAGTTGGTATCTTTTGAATTTTTAATGAGGAAATATCATCCTATGATGACATCCAATGGATGGTCATATATATCTTCCCACTATGAACCTTATAACCTTACGATGGATCTTTTACATTATTTGCATCATAATTGGATAGTTTGAAAAGGTACATAGCATGTTCCTCCTCATGTTTTACATGTGTAGTGGAATAAGTAATGTTATCATTTGAAATATGTATTAATTTACCTTCGTGAGGAAAGGAGATACCTTGTTGATTTGGATCAATTTTTTCTTCCATTTGGTATATCCAAAGAGTTCCTAATGTAAATTCATATGTAGATGTGGTAGGCATAACCCAAACCCGTGTTTGAATTACTTTAGGATGATGAGCAATAGGTATTATTACATTGCCTAAGGAATTTTAACAACCTCCTTTATTTTTTAAGTTTGTTGGATTGAATCCCATTTTTTGGAAACATCTTAAATTACGAGTAGCTTTTGCTTGTGTAGTATCAATATGGTTATGCCAAAAATAAGCACCTCCCATTTATAACATAATTGTTAAATCTTGTTGGCATAGATATTTTTTGTGTTTTTTCGCTTTGATATTATTGCATAAGATGTGAACCTTGGATTGGCCCCATGTTGAGTAAAATTTGTGAACTAGTCATATAGAGATTAAGAATACCACATTTGTGTTCTTAATGTTACTTAGGTAAGCGATCTCCATCCTTTATGTGAGGGATAAAGCTTTTGTATTTAAAGGGAGATATGTTAAGTTCTTTTGAATGAGTAATAATGAAGGAAGTATATCTTTGTACATCATTTATAAATGGATAAATTATTCATATTATTTATGCAATTTCCTTCCCTTTAATGGAAAAAATAAGGACTCTACTAAATATATATTACAATTCAAAATCTTAGGGTCAAAATGCTAGCTCATGTGATGTACTTTTGAATTGAATAATGTATTCTTGATGGGACTCATCATCACATTGTTTTGAATTGTACAAATGTTCTAATGTAAGTTTTGGCACCTTATGAATATTGAAATCCATGAAAAATGCATCTTCCAATTGTAATAAAAATATATAAGGAACCTTTTGGTAAACTATAGAACCAATTTTGAGCCTCATCAAAAATACTCATATGGAAAAAAATTAACAATAGTGTGTCATCTTGTGCCCATTGACCAAAAGAATGTACATAGCTAATTATGTGGTCAAATGGGTCCTTGTGTCTCAAAAAGAGAGGTAAATCTAGTACCTCAAAATCTTGGGGATAATTATATTCAAGTATACATTGTGCAAGAGTTTAATTATTGAATGGGGTAACATGTGAATTATCATTATGGAAATCCATTTGCATTTAGAGTATAGAAACTTGATTTTGAAGGTCCCCAATAGTGATCATCATAGTAATTATATATTATATTGGGATAGAGATGTTTGTTATAGGTGTTATCATTGGTTATAATTCACCACCTCTTTTGAATCTAGGCATATGAGTATCATCATCCTTATGTATAATAAGTATAAGTTCATGATCACTAAACTCAGGATATTTTGGCAGTGGGATGGGATCTTTGGACTTTGGTATGTTTGTTATATCATTTGAACATCTTGTAACATTTAAATAATTTTTTTCATTTTCCTTTGGTAAGTGTATAACAATTTTATCTTTGTAAAATTTTGGTAAGGACACATTTTTTGATATGGAATTTGTTTTAAACGAAGGTAGGAAAAAACCATCACCCTTAAATAGAGGGATATTATTTGGGAATGTAAAAATGTTGAGGGGGTGATGGGGGTTTAATCAATTTTCTTGAAGACATGTACCCCTTATTAGTTGTTTTCACATCATCTATAATCTCTTTGTGTAGTTGTCAAAAATTTTGATGATAAAAAGAAGGAACCTCTTGGTCATATGTACCCACTTTTTTGGTAAAATATACATGTTTAGTTGGATCGAATGGTTGGTGAATCGAGGATGTTTATGAAAATCCAAACCCTTTATTATTTGTATTGCTATGTTTAAGAGATATAGGGTAGGTTATACCTTGCTCATGTTTTCCCAATCCTTGGTTGTGATATCCATACTTTTGAAAGTATCGAATGCCAAAGTCATATAATGGTGGTATAGGAAGTGTGGATAAAAGATTTTTATCTTCCTTAAGATGAATGACCTTATCTCTTGAAGTGGTGGGAGCATGGACCTGATTAGAGGGATAATAATTGCCACCATTCAAGGCTTTTATATTACATGCTTTAGCACTTGGAAGAATTCAATAATAATCAATTTTAATTCCTTCCTTGAGGTAGAATTAGATAGTCTCATAATCAAAGTCATCAAAGTAATCAATATCATTCATGGTAAGAGATATGAAGTAAATAAATATTAAGACAAAGTAGGTAATAAGTATCTGATAAGGTATGTTTAGGCAGAATAGTGTTCAAAGATCAATTTCACCAAATTTTAGACCCTAAAATGATCTAGATTGGCGTTATTTATATGTTAAAGGGGTATATAGAAATGAAATGGCACAAGGGTGATAATTAGATCTATAACATACCAATTAAATACTAAACTTAGATATAAACATACACTAAATTTATTATGATGAGATAGTCTAAATATGGAAAGTATAACTATGCTAGATATAGAAATGACAAAGAAGTGAATTACTTAGCTTGTTATGATGTTAATGTAGTTATAGATCTAGAATAAGTTGAAAGAAGTCTGGAAGGAGATTATAGAATAGTCATCAAATTGTGGATCTAATGATTCTGGCTCTTTGGATAGTAACATCAGTCTAAGACAGTTGTATTGATGTTATTATCTAGGTTCTATGCTAGTGTCATGTATGAAATATCTACTAAAATAAGATGTGACCACTTGGATGATTCTAGGTTTTGCTTCACCTTCATTCTAGTGCATTTAGATTTAGCTCATGGACTATTATTCCTTGTGAAATGGTAAAAACTTAGTTTTCTATCTTCAATGTGACCTTGAGGAAAAATAGGTTAGTGGTCACATAGTGTCAAGCTAACCCCAATGATCTCGCTATCAAAGGGCGTTGCCCACATAGCCAATACTCCAAAAGAGGACCGCATACTCATGTATTTATCCCCTACGTGTTGACTTTTGTGTGAATCATACAATATGTGGAAAGTAAATACAATAGTGACCTACCTTGTAACTTGGAAAATTAGGTGCTTAGGCTACTCCTTTAGTACTTCAGACTTATAAACATGTAGTCCATATGACTAGTATGCAAATAGGAATAAATAGGGAAGTTTTATTCAATTGAATGCTATTTTGTATGAATGTTAGGTGAATAATAAATGAGGGTTGATCTTGTATTTATATCAATCCCATTGAAGTAATAACTCACATTAAATCACTTAGGCCGACCATTAGGATACATTTCCTTTGCAAATTGGATAACTTTATGGCATTGGACACTTGCATCAGGATAAGACATTAACATTGATGCTAATGTTTATCCTAAAAGTTAGTGTTCAAGGAGAAAGAAAGTAGGTATAAGTTATAAACTTATAGAGATAGAAGAGAAGTACATTTTGAGCATGCTGAGCAAGATGGGAGACTTGGATCATCAACATAAGACTAGTCAAACTGAGAGATATAGTCCAAGGGGCACAAATATAGATTATATGCAAAAACTTATGGAAATGGGAAAAGGTGAATAACAAAGAGGAACAACCAAGGTCTTAGTTTTCCATGTGTAAAAGATTGAGGTGTTATATAATCACAAAATATCATCTACAAGATCTTTATTTTCCATCATCATTCTTGGGCTAACATATAGGTGAAAGATACCTCAATTTTCATGAAATAAGGTATGAGGTTCTAATCAAACTTAGATTCCATGGGAATCATAAAATCCATAAGAAAGTGATTTACTGAATCAAATGCATCTTGGTAGTCTTGAATCCAAGTCATACCAATCTCTGCCTTAATCAAATGGTTGATTAGATGAACATCATATTTAAGGTTAGGTATAAA
Source organism: Torreya grandis (assembly GCA_037957365.1). Classification (NCBI taxonomy): domain Eukaryota; kingdom Viridiplantae; phylum Streptophyta; class Pinopsida; order Cupressales; family Taxaceae; genus Torreya; species Torreya grandis. The sequence continues at coordinate 5,662,070 of JARHVA010000002.1, forward strand.
CATTAAAAATTACACCAAATTTCACAATAATGACCTTATTAATAATTTTTTAGACACCTAAATTTGGTCATGAATATTTGAATATGGTAGTTTTGACCTTATTTCACTTTAATTGATTAGAACATTTAATCTGGACCTATTTCACTACTTTACTTTATCCTAAGCATTTTTAGGGACCTATTCCTTTCCTAAATTGATATATGATGCTTAAAAAGGTTCTAATTTATTGAAAACACACATAAGCATATGTACAAAAAAGTCCAGACTAAAAAATTACATGTTTCCTTTAAGGACAAAAACATCTAGTAGAGAATAATAGTGGAATATGTTTTTATCCCCTCTAGGACACTTCTATCCTTAACCCCTCTAATGGTTAGATTTTTAAATTTATCTCCTTACCTAAATGTTTGTTCCATACTTTTAGGGTATGAAGCATGAGGATTTTCCATTTTGGATTGCTATAAAGGCATACTCAAGTCACTCATTTTACCAACTTGGCAATTTCAATACATATGCACATTTATACTATTGCATATTGATAAAAATCTTCCCAATTCTACTTTTAATAATTTCAAGAATTATTCAATGAAGTCCAAATCCTATTTTATCCAAGACAAATTAAATCATGATCAAGTATTCAATTCATCTCTAGATGTATTAATATAGTCAAAGGAGCACAATTTCACAAACCACTCTACGTGAGAGAACTATGTGGGCTTGAATTATGTCTTTAGAGTATTGGATATGTAGATAGCATTCAGTCATCATGGGGGTGATGAGGATCATCTTAGCCTATTACACTCCCTCTTTTTTTATTTGTAGGTTTTCAATTTTTTTAAGCCCTATTATGGTTTCAACTTTGGATATGTCATTTGCAGGTATTTTGAACACTTCCAAGGTCAAATGTCTGCATGCAAACCTAATTCAAGTTGTAGCAAATTATAATGACCTAAGTTCCTAATTTTTAGCAAAGGAGATATCAATCAATAGGAGACTATAATTGCATTTTATCATGTCCTAAGTTGGATGATAATGTCCTTCAATTTCAGTTCTAGATTATAGGTACTTATAGATTCAGCTCCTATTTGTTAGTTTTAGTCTTATGTTAGCTTCGCATACTCATATCATAAATAAAAACAACTAATTTTGTCATTTCATTTCATAGTTAGCCTTATTTCAAAAAAAATTAGTTTGTCTAATTTAGTATCTTACTTTCATTATGCTTGTCTAAAGTTTATTTAAAACATTTTATTATATTCTATCCAATTTATTTGAATTAGGGTTAATTCACCTATTAATTCAAATTCTAGTAAAACATATTGGTGAACTTAATGTGAGCCCACTTCTTATTCGAGTATTGGTTCCAAATTTTTATCCTAGGGTTTAGATAAGTTCATGAATATTCAACACTAAAATAATACTATTTTGACCTTGGCTCTAAATATGACACTTAAAGAACTTAATTTTGACCTTAGATCTAATCACTGACACTGAAAGCATTTTATTTTGACCTCGAATCTGATATCTAACATTGAAAGTATCTTATTTTGACCTTGGATTTCATAATAACTTACTAATTTCCATATATAAAAGTTTCCTTTCTTTTTCTAACATTTCAGTATTATGTTACTCTCATTTACAATAAAATTTATGGCTATATTGGATGAGAATTTTTTACCTCATTTTTTTTGAAAAATAACTAAATCACATGTTAAAACACAAGCTCCATTAATGATTTTTTTTGTAAATTAAATTATGACATGGGAACAAGAGTGATAATATTATCAAGATGCTATAAGGCTTACTTTACACCCTGTTGATGAGATTATTATGACCATAGAAAGTGATAAGACTCAAGAATCTAATGTATCTAAGAACAATAGATTTGAACCTATTAATGCAAAAGAAATCAGTGAATACATTGATACACATTCAAATAAAATTTAATCTTTTCTATTTTTATCTTGATAAGAACAAAAGAAATGTGATTATGCTATTACATTTGAAAAAACAAATCGTTTAGTTGATTAACATATTGTTAACCCTACTACAGGTGTTTCTACTACTACTTTAAATATTGTTATCCCATCCACACCTTTATATTTTGGGGAAACCCAAGGTTTTCAATAGATATCTATGCCCATTCATAACTATATGACTCATACATGACCTTTGATATCTATGCATAATAAATCACATAGCTTACCTAATATACAATCCCTGGTGCAAATTATTTCACTTTTTCATGCAAAGGTGTTATAATTGGATCAAGGTATACCAAAATGTATCCAATTAGTATATTCTAAAGCCTTGCTTCATAATGCATATCACCTAATATTGTAGCATGTCCTTTATGTGCAGGATTTGTAGCTCCTAGATTACCATTATATGAGGGTAAAGGAGATCTAGAATAAAATCTTAGATCTTTTCATACATGTCTAGATTATTATAAAAATGAAAAATTGAGAATTGAGTTGTTTCCAATAAGATTAAAATATTATGCCTTGCATTATTTTTATGGTTTACCTATTCAATCAGTCAAAGCATTCAATCCACTAACAGATCAATTCCTTACTAACTTTACAATCAACATTGATGAAAAGGTTCTTATGCATAAATTTATAAGCTTAAGCAAGGAAATAATGATCCTATCATTGATTGTGTACTTATTTACAATACAATGCTTTCCAAAATGACTAACACATTTCAAGATAATGAATTACAAGACATTAAAAAAAATGACTTACACCTTTGCATGAGTCAAATATTTTTAATCAATTAAAATCATTTAAGGAACTTTGTCATACAATAAGAGAAAGATAAGTTACTATTATTACATTTAACAATCTTAATTATGCATCTACATATACATATACTTCTAAAATAAAGTTTCAAAGCAAACCTGTTGACCAAATTTTGGTTCTTTAGGCCAAAATTGGGCACCCCTATTTGCAAAAAATTGTCTAAGGCTATATCTTTATCTAGATCCAGTACTTATTTTTTCTTCAGAATAAGTCTTCTTTTTCAAGCCCCAACAAATGTACAAGTACAATTATTTTAGAGGGGTTATTTTGGTCTTTTGATAAGTGTCTATTCTTTTGGGTTTTTGTCTTCAGGTTTTTCTTTAAATGTCAAATTCTTTTAGACAATTTATCTAAGGTAGATTTTCCAAAGGGCAACTCACAACTTTTCTGAAGGAATTGTTTCAGACATTTTGTCTGAAATAACTTTCCCTAAAGGTATCTTTCTCACAATAAATGGTCCACTTCAACTTTTTTGAAGGAGTTTTTCAAGCTAAAGGACACTTTCAACTTTCTAAAAGGGTCATTTGAAAGAAGGTTGAAAGGTAATTTTCAGAAAGTCTGAAGGGAATTTCAAATTTCTTGAAGGGTATTTTTTTTGGAAAGTGGACACTTACAAATATTCTGAAAGGTCGCTTGCATTTTTTCCATAGGGGCACTTACATTTTCAAAGGATCATTTCATTTTTTTGAAGGACACTTTAATTTTTGTTGAAGGATGCTTTCAACTTTCCTGAAGGGCATTTTAACTTTTTTGAAGGACTTGTTTAGGCTAAGTGGACACTTTCAACTTTCTCAAAGGGAATTTCAACTTTCCTGAAGGGATATTTTCAAAAGCTCAAAAGATTATTTCCATAGGAGAGTGAACCATTTCAAGAAGCTAAAGGGTATGTTTCCTTACAAAAAATGGACATAAGACAAGCTTTTGTGCCTTTCACCAGGGCATCTCCCTTACATCTTGCCCAATATGATCATATTCTAGGAGCTGCTCTCAAAAGTGTCCCATCTTTTAGTGGAGATGGTCTAGTTATTGCTATTGAGAACATTAGGAATATAGAAAAAAAAAATCCATAATATTACCCAAGAAAATGTAGCTATTAGGTTGTTGGCCTTATCTTTCAAAGTAAAATTCTTGGACTGGTATGGGACCCTACTTGTAAATTCTATTGGCTCATGGGATGAGTTGGGGACTCTATTGATTGATAGGTTCAGGGAAAAGAGTGATCACCTATCTTTATCTGAGAAATTGACCACAATAAAGAGGACACAACATGAATTCAAGCAAGATTTTAATACTAGGTTCCAAAATACTTGGGACAAAATCCCAATTCTTGTGAGGCCAACTGTAAACTATGCATTTTTGTACTACTTGAAAGCATTAAATAGTGACATCACCATGATGATTCAATCTATGGGTGGAAACACACTACCTCCCTACTAAATAGTCATAAATGCTAAGAATTTTCTTGTTTAAGTATGAAAGATAGCTCCTAGACCTCTAATGCCAATATTCCCTGATTTGCATTCTCCTAGTCAAAGTGTATTGCCCACTTTAGCTCCTTTTCTTGGTCAGAAAAAATCTACCATTGCTCCTACCAATGAAATCCATGAAGTTAAAATCCTAATTCAAAGTACAAATGAATTATTTTCCCTCAAAATACAACAAGATCAAGGTTATAAACCATATCAATCCTATAATCAGTTTGGACAAACAAACAGACCCCCTTTTCAGGGAAATAATCAGGGACAAGGCCAAATTACCCATGTCAAGCCTTATCAAAGATATAATACTAGTGTTCTTTCATCCTCCAAATCCCTTGTTCCCACTTAGAACAATTTTTTCCAAGAATATCCCAACCATCCATCTTTTGAAAATGGTCAAGAATAAGTTGCTTATGCAAATAAAATGCACAATCAAGGTATGGTAATGCAAGGTAGTCAACCTTTCCAAGCTTTAAATTTTGAAGGATCCATGCAAAGTGGGGTGGAAAATGGACAACCTCATACTAATGCTACCCTCATAAATCATTTGGAGGGTGAGTTTTGTGCCATTAATTTCTTGGTAAATACAAACAATCAGAATATTAGTGTTGCCTACAATACTAGGTCTAAAAGGAGGGTTGTCGATGAAGCTCAAAGAGATAATCAAGGAACTATTGTGACTCCTACATCATCTCCTATGTTAATTGGGTCTAAAATAGCTCCTAAAATTAAATAAAATCAAATAATTCCAAATTTTAGGATGGCTGCTACAACTCTACCTCCACAAGCTACATCACAAAGTGCAAATGTTCATAAAAAGAACCCCAAGGTGAGTAATCTTTCCATCAATGTGGTAGACTAGATGAAGAAGATTCATATGAATATTTCATTGTGGTATTCTCTAAAATTACCAAGGTATAAATATATACTTTAAAAGGAATTTCATGGATTGGGCAAATAGGTTGGCCCATCTATAAATGACAATGTCATTCTAGTAAATGGAACTCAATCTATGGATGGTCAAGAGAAGAAATATGAGAAGACTCCTCCTTTTTACCTATCTTTAATTATTGATGATTTATTGGTTCATAATTTTATCATTGATAATGGAGTAATCACATCATTTATGCCAAAATGTATAGCAAATAATATAGGGCTCAAGTATGAGCCAATGACTAAAGGAGTTTTACAATTGGATGGATCACTAGCCAAGACCTTGGGGGTAGTGAAAGGTTTGAATTTGACCCTTCATGTTTGTCCTAATTTTTAAATTCCTCATGATGTGGGAGTATCATATTTACCTCCCTATTTTTCTCTTTACTTGTCAGGGGACTTTACATCCAAGATAAGTGGATAGTTGGCAGTCAATTGGTCCTACATGGTGTTTAGAACAAAATATGGCACTAAGGTGAAGATTGAATTAGAACCTATTCATAGATATCACTTAGAACCATAATCACCTAAGGTAGAGAATATTAACTATGATATCATTGATGAAGAGGAGCTTCATATTGACCAATCTCCATCATCTTCCCTCGAAGGAGTTGATGATTTGTTCCTAGATGAGTGGGGAAATGACAACTATGAGCACGATCCTTACAAGTTTATTGAAGAATCTGGTCTTGGAGTTTATTATATGCATTAGAAGGGATATTTCATGCCTAATTTGATGAATCCAAGTCATGATGTGAATGGCTTATGGTAACTTTTCTTTGATGGGTCTAGAAGCAAGATGGGGGTAGGTGGTGAAGCTATGTTAGTTTCACCTTCAAAGGAAAGGTGTTTTTAGCCTTCATATTTCAATTCTCATGCACCTGTAATGTGGTAGAGTATAAGGCCCTCATTCATGGCCTTGAATGGGTAAGGAAAATAGGTGTCAAGTAATTGTAAGTGTTTGGTGATAGTGAGCTTGTTGTGAATCAAGTTAGAGGGCAGAATTTGACCAAGATCTCTTTACTCAAATCCTATAAGCATAGAGTTTGGGACCTTGTAGAAGATTTCATGGATTTTAACATCAGATCTATTCCAATGGGAGACAATAATCATGATGATAGGTTGGCATTTTTTGGTGCTCAATTTGATGTTTCAAAGGGCATAAAGGAAGACAAAAACTAGCCCCATCTAAAGGTGATTGTGAGACCATCCATACCAGATAATGTCACCAATTGGTAGGTCTTTGATAGTGACCAGAAAATAACACTTTATCTACAAGAAGAGGCTCAATTTTCTTCCAATAATCATTCTAAACTGTAGTAATAATATGAAGGTTAGATTATCCAACTAAAGTCTAACAAGCTCCCCAAAGGCCTAGTGACTCTTGAAAGCATATTCAATGAAGATGACCAGCTCAAGAAGGAGAAGGTAAGCATGTTAAACAAGAAAGAGAATTATGAAAGGGTATAAATCTTTAAAGATAAGCTACTTACACTTGGGAAGGTATGCACTAGTCAAGAAAAACATGATTTCATTGAATTATGTAAGGAGTTTAGTGATATTTTTGCATGGGAGTATAGTGATTTGAAGGGTTTTGACCCAAGTTTGGCTCAACACACCATAGAGCTAGATGAAAATGCCAAACCCATCAAGAAAATACAAAGGCCAATCAATCCCAAGAGTGAGCCTCTCATGAGGAAAGAATTCACCAAACTAATTGAGTCCAAAATTATCTTTCCCATCAAGCATTCTTCTTGGTTGGCTAACTTAGTCCCTGTTAGAAAGAAGAATGGAGAGATTAGGGTGTGTGTGGACTTCAGGGACTTGAATAGAGTGTCTTTGAGACACCATTATCCCCTCCCTTTCATGGATCAAATTTTTCAAGGGCAGTAGGTAGTGAGAGGTTTTCCCTCGTAGATGGTTATTTCAGGTACAATCAGATTTTGGTGAAAGAAAGTTACTAGTAAAAAATATCCTTCACCACCAAATGGGGCACATATGCCTATAGGAATATGCCATTTGGATTGTAAAATGTTGTAGATACTTTTCAATGTGTGATGGTTATATATTTTCAAGGACTAATCAATGACATTGTATTGGTATATCTTGATGATGTGACAATTTTCTCCAAGGAGGCAAAAGATCATTTGAATCACCTAAGGTAGATTTTTGAGAGGTGTAGAGAGTTTAGGATCTCTATAAACCCAAAGAAGTGTGTGTTTGTTATGTATGAAGGCAGACTCTTAGGCCACATTATTTCTAAGAAAGGTCTATCTATTCATCTTGAAAGGGTAAATGCCATCTTGGCATTATCTTTGCCTAATCATAAAAAGGATTTGCAAAGCTTCTTTGGTAAGATAAATTTCATTAGGAGGTTTATTCCTAATTTTTCTAACCTAGTAAAGCCCTTGACCTCCATGCAAAGGAGGGATGAGATATTGGCCTAGATAAGGAGTAAAGAAAGTTTTGAGGAGATCAAGCAAGCCATTACCCAAGCTCCTACTCTTGCAAGTCCAAAATTCTCTAAAGACTTCAATTTGTACACTTTTGGGAATGAAGAGGTACTCTGTACAATGCTTACTCAAGCTAATGATAAAAATTTTGAATAGCCTATGATATAGAGTTTAGTTTTAAAAAAGTTTCCAAGTTGGGATGAAACCAATTTCACAGCGTAGAGCTCGTCGAGAGCTTTCTGACGCTTTTCTCGATTTGCAAAATGGACACCGTATGCAAAAGTTATAAGACATTGAAGTTCTAATGCGACAGGTAAAAATGTGGTGTCTCAAGATGATGCGTCATAATGCAAATGTGACAAGTGGACCAATCAGGGGGTGACACATGGCAGTCAATAGAAGTTCAAAAATTTAGGTAACTTTTGTCTTTGACAGCGTGTACGGATTAGACAATGCAATTATATTTGAATTACATATTTTTAAACACTTTGTAATTTTCCTTGGTAATATTTTACTTACCAAGCCCATATGTCACATGGAGAACCAACATGCCACAAAAGGCATTCCAACAACCATGTCGAGTCAATCCTTCCACATGCCTCAAGATTGGAGACTTAAGTTGTTCCACGAAGACCGAGCTATATGTCTTTCTATATTGGCATTCAAGTTAGCATATATACTAAAGTTGGTACTTGATCCAACAACCCATGCTAAATGTGGTGCCTCAAGCCCACCAAAAGAGGTGTTGGTAGATTTAAAGGAAGCCGCCAACCTATTAAAAGGATAGCAAGCTGTTTAAACTAGCAAATGTGGGATTAATAAGATAGTCAAGCACCCAAAAAGGAAGGGATAAGACTTGAACTTGTGACCCACCATGTAAAAGTGATAATCCTTGACTGCTTATGCTATGGACTTCCAAATGTTTTTAAAGGAGCGAACTTGTATTTAAAGGTAAGCTTTTGGCGGACTGTGTATTAAAACTTATAGACTAGTTTGTTGTATTTGGTCATTTTGGAGCCCTTAGAGGCCGAACTAGAGCTCGGAGTAAACTACAAACTTGTTTAGAATTCTGATACACTCTATGAAGTATATTAATTTACCCATTTTGGAGAATAGGTGATGACATTTTGATCTATATAAGTTACCAATTTTGATTTGGAGAAGCCTCTGGGTGTGATTCAGGAAGGTGAAGGACGTGTTGAGTCATCCAAGGTCTTTTGAAGGTCTGAAACACTATTTTTATAGAGAGATATGATCTTTTGCTGTTTGTAAGTATTATTTTATCTTGCAAATTTTACCAACATTAATGGATCGATACGATAAGAACTCGGGGACGTAGGAATTCTGAACCCCATAAATAATTTATGTGTTTTGATCTTTGAATTCATTTTTGCATTTCAATTTCAATTAATATTCAGATTATAAATTCAAATTTTTAATCAGAATGCAAAATTTAATGAATTGATTATTTATGTGAAATTAGATAAAATCAAGAATTTGAAAAAATTGACGGTTTCAATGGATAACTGAAGTGATCTTTCAATTCACTTTATTTCAGTTTTGAAACTTGATTTGAATCAGATTTTAATCAATTTTTACTCAATTCCAACATCTAATAAGTTGATAAATTTATGCTTCCAATTCAGTGTAAATTTTGGAATTGAGAATTTAAAAGATCCATTTAAACATTTATAAAAAGTAGTGAAGTTCCTACTAGTGTTTACGGATCAGCCTATCACCTTGTTTAGTCAAGGTTTGGAAGGCTATGAGATAAGGTACATATATTTTGAGACACAAGTGCTTTCAGTCATAAGGAGTTTAAATAAATTTAGGCATATGTTGTCTAATAACAAGATTCACATTTTTTTGCCTCATGCTAGTGTGAAATAATTTCTATATAGCAGAGATTTGAATGAGAAAAGGGCAATTTGGATCACCAAAGTGATGGAGTATGATGTGGATATCAAAACAACCAAGCTAGTGAAGGGAAAAGGACTATGTGAGCATCTTGCTTCAGACTTGAAAGAGTAAAGGGAGGTTGTTTTGGCACTCCATGATAACCATCTACCAGTTTTACCTTGAGCCATGAGGATTTGGACATAAGACATGATTCATTTCCTTCAAACTAGTGAGTGTCCACAAGGTCCTTATAGGGCTAAGAGAAGGTACTTTAGGCTATCCATTCCTTATGTACTTTATGATGGAGTGTTATTTAGAAATTAATTTTTAGGTTTGTTATTCAGATGTATTAATTTGGATCAGATTGACAAAGTGTTACATGAGTTTCATGATGGACTAGCTGGTGGTCCCTTTGCTCCAAGAACCACAGCTGCTAAGATTATGAGATTTGGTTACTTTTAGCCTAACTTGTTTAAGGACACTCACTCTTAGGTAAGAAAATGCCAAAAGTGTGCTCTTTTTTATGAAAAATAATTTTTTTTTTACCTTGCCTCTTCATCCAATCTAGGTTGAGCAACCCTTCATGCAATGGGATTTGGATTTCATAGGTCTGATCAATCCTCCTAGTGATGGTCACAAATGGGTGTTGGTAGCCACTGATTATTTTTACAAGATGGGTGGATAATTTAACTCTTAAGGAGGCAAATGAAAACTCAGTCCTAGACTTCTATGAAGGTATAGTAACTAGGTTTGGAGCTCTTTCAACAATCATTTTACTTAATGCATTAGCCTTCTTAGGAACAAGGACAAGTGAATGGGCTTTAAAGCATGGCATTTATCTTAGCACCTCATCCAACTACTATCCCTAAGGGAATGGACTAGCTGAGTCCACAAAGAAAAACATAATTAGGATCATAGAGAGGACTATGGAGGAGAATCAAAGGACTTGGCATACCAAGCTGAAGATAGCCCTTTGGGATGATAAGATCACCCCAAAGATAGCAATTGGGAACTTTCCATACACACTTGTGTATGGAAGGGAGGCTAGGCTTCCTATCTCACTTGAGTTACTAGCTTTAGACCTCACCTATCAGCTACAATTGATGGATAATGAGAGCATGGGAGTCAGATTATGTGATTTGATGGAGTTTGAGGAGACAAGAGATCAAGCTATCCAAATCATGACAACACACCAAGAGCAAATAAAGAAGTATTTTGACAAGAAATCCATGAGAAATATTTTAAAAGGAGACATTGTCCTAAAATGGGATGAAGATAGGGCCAAACCTGTAAAGCACACAAAGTTTGATGCTTTATGGAGTGTCCCATATATGATCATACAGTGCAAACAACACAATGATTTCCAAATCTCAAACTTGGATAGAGAGGAGATGCATATCCCAGTAAATGGGATATATCTAAATCATTTTTGCTGAAGTTCTTTTTTCTTTTGTACATACAAAATTTCTTTTTTCTTTTGTACATAGTTTCATGTTTTCCTTGTGTTCTATAAGTGTTGATGCACATGTGTGAGTTTGTCTTTATCTTTTTTTGTTTTTTATTGGTCTTGTTGTTATTGTGTGGTGTGTTTCTTTGTGTTTTATTTTGGCATAATCCTTGTTGTCATCTTCAAGAATCCATTGACTCCATTGGCCCTAAGTTGGATAAGGATATTGGTCTAGTTAGTATAGCAGGCATACTATCCCTATGAGTCATCATTTTGTTGACCAAATTTTGGTCTTTTAGGTAAAAATTGGGCACCCCTATTTGAAAAAAATAATATAAGTCTATATCTTTGGCCAAGTCCAGTATTAGTTTTTCCTTAGAAGAAGTGTTCTTCGTCAAGCCCCAACAAATGTACAAGTCTAATTCTTTCAAAGGGATTGTTTTAGTCTTTTGCTAAGTGTCTATTCTTTTGGGTTTTTGTCTTCGAGTTTTTGTTTAAGTGCTAAATTATTTCAAACAATTTGTTTGAGACAGATTTTTTGAAGGAAAACATACAACTTTTCCAAAGGAATTATTTCAGACATTTTGTCCTAAACAACTTTCCCAAAAGTTATCTTTCTCATAAGAAATGGTCCACTTCAACTTTTTCAAAGGGTATGTTTCAAATTTTCTAAAGGAATTTTTCAAGCTAAAGGACACTTTTCACTTTCCTGAAGGGTCATTTGCAAGAAGGCCGAAAGGTAATTTTCAAAAATTATGAAGGGCATTTCAACTTTCTTGAAGGGTATTTTCTTTGGAAAGTGGACACTTACAAATATTTTGAAGGGTCACTTGCAATTTTTATGAAGGGGCACTTGTATTTTCAAAGGATCATTTCATTTTTTTTAAGGACACTTTCATTTTTATCGAAGGATACTTTCAACTTTCTTGAAGGGCATTTCAACTTTTTTGAAGGACTTTTTCAGGCTAAGTGGAGACTTTCAACTTTCCTGAAGGACATTTCAACTTTCTTGAAGGGACATTTTCAGAAGCCCAAAAGATTGTTTCCATGGGAGAGTGGACCATTTCAATAAGTTGAAGGGTATGTTTCCTTTCAAAAAGGGTCTTTTTCACTTTTCAAAATGGTCATTTCAAAGAACTAAAAAGGTCCAAATAGAAAGTTTGAAGGAATTATTTTAGAGAAATTGTCTAAGGAATTCTTTTAGAAAACTTGAAAAGGTGCCAAAGTCCAATTCTTTTAGACATTTTGTTTGATACAAAGAAAACATGATTTCCTTTGGATTTTTTGTCTACAAAAATTTTTTAAGGCATAAAAGACCAAGCAAAAAGCCAAAGAAAAGAACAAAGGAAACAAAAGACCTGAATAAATTCTTTTGGGAAAAGTGTCAAGATAGGAAGTCTAAGGAAATAAAACTCTAAAGAAACACTTGAAAGGTGATAGCCCACAAAACATCAATTTTAGACTACAAAAATTAGCCATTGGAGTTTAAAATAAAGGATCAATGGGAACCTAAAGGTGAGGATAAAGGTAACAAGTAACAATTGTAACTGAGGTTTTGGTTCAGTTGTAACTCACTCTAACTGACTCATTTTATGACATGGCATAGCTCTCCCACTTCTCTCCCTTGTAAATGTAATTGATTTTTTTAGGATGACACATGTCCAAGTGACCCTTAAACTTTCTTTGATTTCTCTACCTCTCAAAGGCTATATATATGCATTATTTTGGCTTGTTTAGCATCCTCCACTAGTTATTGTGGAAACTTTGGCTAGATTTATACTTGAAGAACTCTTGAAGAGATACACAAGTGTGATTTCCTCTCATATGTTGTAATATTGAGTAATGACTAAATCATTATTGGTCTAGTCTAGTGAAAGATTGTCTTTTCTAGCTTGTACTCTTGATGGTCTACTAATTTATAGAAAGAAGATTGTTGCAGGTATTTACTAGTATTTTTTTCTAAGTGTAGAGATATCCTAAAAGTGATTCATGATTGTATCTTTATATGGATTATTTATTTCCTTCTTAAGAATCATATACCTTCTTGAATCTAGCATATGAAATATTATTCTAGCAATGGATCCTAAGTTGTGAGTCATGTGCAAGAAAACACCTTGTTTTGTCTTTAAAGTAGTGGTTTCATTCAATTGGGAGGATACCAAATATTCGTACATCACCATTTATTTTTTTAGTTGTTTTTTGGAACTCTTTTCATACACACTTGATAGATTAGAGAGAGTATTAAAGTTTCATCAAGGGGAGCTATCCCCTAATCTAGAGATTCATCTCAATGAAATTGACACCCATAACAAGAGAGATGCTACCATTTTACCACTTGGATGAGGAGACTTGAGCATCTCCTCAAGGATGCAAATCCAAGCATCAACAAAACCATATTACAAATATAAGCTAATAGATACTAAATCAGATGCAAAGATTACAATTAATGTTATTTCTCAACATTATAACAAGATTATTTTATCAGAACAACTGAGGAGATAATTATGGAGATTACCACAACTGCCTCATAAATTTCTATAAAAGTTACTTGAATGCAATTTAATTACTCTATCTCCACCATTTAACATTGACATGAGTAAACCTCAAGGTAAGTATTTTAAAAACAATGCATATTATGATTATCATAAATGTAATGGTCATTATAGTAATAAATGTTTCAAGCTTAATCACCTTATTTGATATCTTATACATAAAATTTTCATTAAGATAGGAATTCGTCTAGAGAAAATTAGGTCTAAAAATAATGAAAATTTAAAGTTAAATATTCTCATTGATCCCTTTTAAAATAATAATACCAACAAGGATAATTAAGTAGTGTATTATACCTACAATGAATATCCACCTCCTAAATGATATTATCATCCATTAGATGGAATAATTGGTAAAATTGTTCAAACTACTCCACAACATCTTATGATTACTTTTGATGATAGGGAGATAGTGGATTATGATTTGTATTTTAATGCTTTATGTATATGAGATTATATTATCAATAACCCATTCATAGTGTGATAATTGTTAATGGATCAAGTCAGAATTCATGCATAACGAAATTACCTCATTTATTGGGTTACACACAACATGTTATACAAGAAACTTCCAAAAGTGTCAAGATTTAATGGGAAGAAACAAACCACTTTGGAACAGTTAGTGTTACATATTCAAGGGGGCCTTGTTATCCTATCTAATCATTTCCTAATTCTACAAAAAATGAGGTCTTTAACATGATATTAGGATTCCCTTGGCTGAAAAAGATTCATGATGTAATTTTTATGATACATAGATGCCTAAAATACATTCATTACAATCAAGTTGTTACACTATCAAGAATCAACTATGAGTACTTATTATTCCATAAAATTATCAAAGACCAATGTCACCTAAATTTATAATAAATATATGTGGATTTATTTTACATTTGAGTCAAATAAGATTGAAAAATTCAAAAATTCAAAATCAGCCAAGTATATAAGAAAAACATGAGAGGCACATTTTGACATCCCACACAGCTAGAGGGTTGAACCTCCCCGACCCTCAATGCATGAAAGATGTGGATACACATGTCCTATGGAATATTGGACATGTATCCCCCACCTCTATGGATGACCCATCCATCCTCATGAATGCAAAATATGTGAATCCATGTATGCACTCACGTGTAGATGTGACCTCATGTCCATCAGGACCATGTGGATGAACAAACCATTTATATAGTCATGTGAGGTAATAAATGTGTGGGGTAGAGATATTGGCTATGACATGCCAATCCATATAAAAAAATGGGCTTAAAATCATTTTAGAGTATCATTCCTCCTTATCATTTTGTCCAATTCTTGTTGAAAGCTCTGCCCCAATCCATTTTCTCCTTTGATGATTTTATGCTACCAAAACTTTGTCAATTTTTTTCAAATTTTCAATTAATTCATAATGGTTCCCCTTTTATCTCTTTTTAATTGAGATTTCAACTAGTTTCCTCTTCAAAGAGACTTATCCAATTCAAGGAGCAATTATTTTAGGTACTCAAAGTGTTTTCTCTAGGGTTATTTCATAATAATTGGGTCACATATCATGACCAACGTGGCATGTTTGTTCTAACCTCATCAACACTGAGAATTCCACAAAAGTGTCAATGTGTAAAATGTTAGTACCTTGACTATTCATCTTAAATGTGGCTTATATGAAGTAATTGGCTTTCCTAATTTAGTACAATAGTCTTATTTTGCATTCACCTATGTAAAGTAATACAACCCAAATACTAAATAAATAAAATCAAGCAGAGGGTCTTTGATGGTTAAAATATATGGAACATGAATGGGGATGACTTTGAGAATCCTAGTACATGATACGTACACAAGAGTGAGCATAATTCAAAGACAACATTAATGGATCAAAAATTCTAAAAAATGTTTGGAAATCATTAATGAGTCATGGCTAAAGCAAGAAATAAAAAGGGTTTCTAAAATCCCCAAGAAATGCTACCGATCTAATTTCAAAAAATAAATATTAGATATGATAACTCTTATAAAAAATGTAGTTGGAAATGAGAACAGCATGAACATATATCCTTAGATGTTCACAGCTTTGAACATAATTTGAAATGAAAAATAATTTATTGACTAGGGAAAATTTATCAGCAATGCCTTGCATTAACAATTAATCAATTTAGATTCAACGGAGTAGTTTTTCATGACTTTGTATTTAGTATACTTGTTGCATCCAAAAGAGTATATCCAAGTCTCTCTTCACACGTTAGTTTCAATTCTTATACTTAGGTGTAAAAATAATATCCTCAACAGACCATGTAACAAAGTAACAAACACTTTAGAAGGGTCAATGTCACCTGGACAATGATAATAATCCAAGTTATGGATGAGGATTGGGGAATAATAATCTTAGATGAGGTGAAAAACATGATTGGAAAATATGGAAGTTATTTCATCCAATTCCATAAGTTCACATATATAATAGTTGAAGGATCCAATGGATACCCTTTAGGCAAGACAATAAAAAAATTATATTGATTGAATTGTGTAGGCAATTAGTACTAATTCATAAATGCTATAAAGATATATATGTGCTAGGAGTTGCATTCCCAATCTCTTTGGGACATTTTTCATGCAAGAATGCAATAAATAATCAAGACATTGAGTCTAAAATCTCTTAATTTACCATGCATTTGTATCCTAGTCATGCATATTTTGTTAGTAAGAGATTCATTAAAAATAACCTTGACATTATTTCTTATTATGATCATGTGCCACACCTAGAAGATTACTAGGTAGATAGCTTTGATGAATATGAGGTGATCATGCATGATTGGAGTTGAATGACTTTGGATCAAATTAGTATATTCACAGACGAATAGGCTCTAGATAATATGGTAAATGACAAAACTGATCTTATCGATCTTATATATGAAAAAGAAGTTATTTATATCCCTTTCCTACTATCAAATAGTCATTGAAATAACTTTCCAATTTTTAAACATGTGTTAGACTGATCTAAAGAATGGTTTAGTAAAAAAATTGTAAGAATTCACTAGACTAGGTGGCTCTAAGAGATTGCAAACCTCAAGCCCTTCAAAAAAAGCACTTGCAGTGAATTAGAGAACCCATGAGAAGGGTAATGATAGAATAATGATTTAGTCATTTTATTTTTCAATATTTGATGATGGGGATGAGGAAGATCCTAAATACACAAAGCCACGAATAAAAATCTACAAATAAATCTAAAAGATAAGAAATATATTATATCACAATCCTCCTCCCCTCTTAGTGATCCTTCTCTTTTGATCCTGTTAGAGTGGGCCATAATTAAGGATCTCCTGGATAGGATTGAATGCACAAAGAAATTACATGTGTGTAGTAGCAAAATCAAACATGATCCAAAAGAAGCTTATTACTCAATAATCAAAATATTACAATATTAGTATTAGCATCATTAGCCATAAAAGATTTAGGAAGGTACATTATATAGGTGAAAGATAAACATGCCCTCCCTTCCTCATGAATGTGGGATTATCTTTCACAATGACCTAAAAATACACCTAAGCAAGAGAACTAAACATGTGTGTGTAAAAACCATTAAATGGAATAAAAACCTACACAAACACCCCCCCTTAAGAGTATCTTAGATGGGTAATATAACTGGGTCCTAATACAAATGCTTAATGAGGTGCCCAAGTATAATAAAACTCCCCCTAGAGGAAGATGCCATAACTTCTCAAACCCCAAAAAGAGCCTACAAATGAATATTATTACTCTTAGTGGAGGGTTCAGTGAATATATCAATAATTTGCTCTATTGTCTAGATGTAGTGGAGATCAATTAATTGCTCATGGATGAGCTCCAAAATGAAATACATGTGAATCTCAATATGTTTGGTATATTGATGGAATGAATTCCTACAAATCTAGATTTTGATTTATTTATCACAAAATGTGACTATTGGTCATCGAAACTAGATGTCAAAGTTAATGAGAATTCCCTAAAACCAAATAACCTTAGTGGTAGTATTAAAAAATCCTCTATATTATGCCTTAGTATAAGATAGAGCAATATCTATAATCATATTTTATGTTACCCTACTCCTCACTATGATTACACATCAGCTCATATACAGACTACCAACCCTAGTCATCTCATTTTAGACATCTACCACCTTCTTAAAATTTTCCCACGTCATATTCTTACCCTCCATATATCCTTAGTCCATTTTGCACACAAGATAGGCCCTTTAGGGACACCATAGGGCCTTTTAGGAGCCTATTAACCAACCTAAACCCTTGTTTGACGCAAGCCATGACTTTTGTGAAGGAAACCCATGGCCTAGGCCACACATTTGCTTCACAAAATCCATGACCTAGGTAGAACGCATGCAAAAGTGCATGTTTGGAGTCAAATGGTCAAAAATAACTAGTTTTAAGTCTTTTAACAGAGTGGGGTTGGGATATATACCTCATTCTCATTCATTTGGGCCTCTCTCTTCTCTCTCCACCCTCTCTCTTTATTCTTATTCCCTCTCTTGACTCTCATGCCTTCTTAAATATCTCTTGATTCATTCTTGGCACTCTTGAGCTTGATTGGTGATAGAGGATCCCATATATTGCTACACATTTGCTTGGAGACTCCATTGCTACTCTCAGTTGTTCCTACTTCCTTGTGGCTTACTTCCAGCTTATACATTTGGAATTGCACCTAATTTGTGCACTTGGTTGGATCTCTTACACCATTGCAAGTTCTCACTTCACCTCCTCCTTTGCTTTTGGATTTTGGTTTGGACTCCAGCTTACACATAGCTTAGTCTTCCTCCTACATTGCTTCTTATCTTAGATTCATGGTTGGTAGAACATTTCCACATATTCTTTGAGATTGATCTAAGGGCACTTTTCTATGAAAAGTGAAACTCCATTATTTTGTGTAGTATATATGCTAGGGTTTGATTTATTTTGGTGACTTAGTTATTTTATGCATAGTTTAGAAGAGTGTCTAAAGTATATGCATTCATATGTGGTTACAAAAGATATTCATTGCTTGAAATATTAAAAAGTACATGTTATGTTTGCTTTGGAAACAATGTTATTACATAGTAGGACTCTTAATTCTAAAAATGAACTAGACAACTCTCTCTCTCTCTCTCTCTCTCTCTCTCTCTCTCTCTCTCTCTCTCTCTCTCTCTCTCTCTCTCTCTCTCTCTCTCTCTCTCTCTCAACATTGCATTTTTTAAAAACAATAATGTTGAATTATAAAGATAGCTCAAACCTAGACTAAGCATGCTCTTGAACCTCTTCTTGAAAATGTATTTATTGCTTAAAACATATTTCATTTGGTTTAAAAGTGCCTTAGCATTTAGATTTACATTTCATTTGTTAGCTCTCTTTATTAATTATTGTTGTGTCCACAATTTATATACAATCAATAGTCTAGTCTTAGCTACTTGTGTTACTATGGTTGGATTTGTAAGAGATACTTGCATCCTTTGTGCACTTGATCATGCTAACCCCAACCTAGTTCATAAGTCTATCTATATCTAGGTGCAAGTTAGCAAACTAGATAACCATTACAGACCGCATGTAACCCATAGAAAACTTGAGCCTTCTAACCTCTTAGTGTTTGCTTTAGCACCCCAACCTAGTTCATAAGTCTATCTATATCTAGGTGCAAGTTAGCAAACTAGATAACCATTATAGACCGCATGTAACCCATAGAAAACTTGAGCCTTCTAACCTCTTAGTGTTTGCTTTAGCACCCTAACAAACACTAGTGGTTCTATTTAGATTCTTAGAGCTACATTATAGCATGCCTGATGGGACCCCACATAAGGTCTCATTCTAGTTTTATCCTCTTTAAAACTCCCTTATCCAATCCCCCTCTAATAGCCATAAGGCTTTTTCTTTCAGTTGTGTTTTGGATCTCTCTAGTTGTGTGATCTTGTTTTTGGTTTTGTGTCCTTCTCCTTGTTGGTTCTCTGACTGGTTTCATTTTTTGTCACTTGTGTTGCTCTTATTTCATTTCATCCATAGCCATCCTCCTACCCTTGGGATGTTAATTCCATCAGATTTAGGGTCTTGTCCCTGAGCTCACTCATGATTAGGCTCAGGATGTAATGGAATACCATGGACACCATGAGACCAAGAGTTTACCTCAACCCATCATACTGACCTTGACCCTCTCATTTTTATAGGGAAAAATATTGGAAAATATATAACCAACAAACTTGATCTCATTTTCACAAATCCAAACTTCATTCATCTGAGGATGTTTCTTCTCATCCTCATACCACACCTCATTCACCCACTGAAGGTGATGAGGATCCTCTTGCATGACTAGGGACTGATGAGCTAAGTGAAATAATTGATGATTATCATATATGCCTTTAGGTGAATAAAATGCAAACCTTTCTCCCTAGGAGTTAGTGGTGTGTTTCCTTTGGAGACATAGCTCACACTCATTCCGGCTCAAGTGCCTCAACTAGTTCTCACGTGAGTTCCATGCCTCTTTCTCATCAGGATAATCTATAGAAAGAACCCCCTCATGTCCATGTTATGGGTCATAGGTATTCTAATTGAACAAGTTTCCTTTATCATGTGGATTCCTCCTATCTTCCTAGTCCATCCTTTAGAGTTTCTATTGAGCATGTTGATTTTGATCACCACCTATAGACTAGAAATTTGTAGGATGCCTATCAAGAGCATCATCACCTAATAATTGACCCTCATCTAATGGCATATTACCAGCATCAAGGAGATTTAGGCCATCAAGACCATTTCCATGAGTATGCCACATTGTCCCATCTTCCTCATGGGGAATGTTATCCTTCCTGTGGTCATTCCACACCCCATGGTAGAGATGATTTCCATCATGAGCATCCTCCTTATCAAGAGCCCCCCCCAGCATCATCCTTCTCATGGTCATGGTCATGGTGATTCTTATGGGCATAGGTAACATCATCACCATCATGAGCCCCTTCTCAGAGTTTGTCACCATCCTGCTATCAACCATGATTATGAGGATCTTCATTGAAATCCTTTAACCCCTTGGGTACATGTTATTCCCCTTCTTACTCCTATCTCTGAACTACCTAAGTTCAATGGGATGTAGGACTCTATTCCCATAGAGCATATTATAGCATTCATAATGGCGTATATGGATTAGGAACAAGATGAAGGCATGATGTTGAAGCTCTTCGATTGTTCCCTATGAGCCAAAGCTCTTGTTTGGTTTCAAAATCTACCTCTAGATTCTCTCTCTAGTTTCCAGCTCCTTCTACATGACTTCCTCCAATATTTTAATACTTATAGACCTTTTAACCTCAACATCCTATTACTTACCTCCATGACATAGGCCAAGGGTGAGTTAAACTTTGATTTTGTGCATAGGTGGTGTTTAGTGGTTCATACATGCAATACTAGGTTCTTAGATGACCATCTTTATGATATGTTCACATGATCATTAAGTTAAGAGGTTCACCTTGAGGTCCTGAAGAATGAACCCACATATTATGATGAAGTTATTAGTGAGTGTTTAAAGATCTAAATGTTTGAGGTACACATGGGCATGTAACCCATATCTTCCCAAAAGTCATCCTCTTCACATGATCACAACCATTATGCATCTGGTGATGGTGGCACTAATTCTCCTCCCAATAAGGATAAAAAGGATAGCCATGAGGTGAATGCCTTGAGTAAGAAGCTAGATAAAAATAAGGATTTTGAATCAAGCACAACAAAACAATAGACAATGTTTCCTTATGACCCCACCAATTTTTACAAATTCCATCAGATGATGGGGCATGATGATGCCAATTGTGCCATCCAAAAGTTTGGTGGGAAAGCCTCACCTCTGTCACAAATTTCTCCTCTTACAAAACCCAACTACAAGTTGCATGTTTTAAAGGAGCCTCTACCTGATCACAACAAAGAGAAGAAGAAGAAAAAGAAGAAATCAAAGGCTAAGGTCTCACATTCTCCTTCTTGTTCTTTCACCTCTTCTAACTCCTCCTAGGCTGGCCCAAGAGGGAAATCCAAGTAAAAGAGTAGTAAGGTTGTTGTTTCTATCGACATAACTTCTACTAGGTATGAATGCTTTATCAACACACTCTGATTGGGCCACCAACCCTATTGGAGAGACTAGTAGTTTTAGGCCCCATGTACAACCCATGGGAGTAGGGAACCCTAAAGTTAGATTTGAGTTTAGTCATAACATCCCTCCATAAAATAGATAACATCCTTACTCCATCATAAAGAAGTTACAAGGCCTCTATATTGGGATCTCGATTTGGGACCTTCTTTGCCTTTGCCCTGAGTAAAGAGGTCTCATCTTTGATGAGATTGGTCTCTCCTATGAGGTTCCACTATATGATAATGTCAAAGTGTTGTTCAACTCTGATGCACATGAGTAACCTCATCCTCCCATCTTATCTTTCAACCTAGCTTCTTTACTATATGCTTCAATTTTGTCAAAGAGGGCTCGGTTCCCTCTCTATATCAAGACTTTTATTGATGATCATCATATCAAGTGGTGCATCATTTATGAAATATTTGCATTGAATATCATGCCCCTACATGTGTTTAATGAGCTCAAGATTAGTCAAAAAAATCTCTCCAATTCTTGCTATAACTATGTTAGTTTTAATAATGACACAGTTACACTAATGGGGAATGTGAAGCTCCAGGTCAAATTTGGCCCCAAGATAGTCAGAATAGAGTTTTATATGTTAGACCTTGATATTTCATACAACATGATTCTTGGTCATCCTTGGACCACTGCCATGCAGGCTATCATGTCAGCCACATTTCACATGGTTTAGTTTATGCATGAAGGTGAGTTTCATACCTTGGAGACTGACCCAATTCCATAGGCATTACTCTATGTAAATACAAATCCCTTAGGCAAGGATTTGGCTATTTCCTCATGGGGTTTTTATATTCTCATACACCCCTTATTTTTAAGTCTCGTTTATTTAAGGATGAACATTTTGATCTGGGTGAGTATCAATCAACATTCATTCCTTCAGGGTCTGGCACGCATTAGCTGACTCCCTCTTTCACTCTATGATGCCAAGTCAGTTCATCCCTTTTTGGTGATATTTTCCACAATGTTTCCCTAGATGTTGAGATCCTCCATACATCATGATTTACCCATCTAATTATAGGTTCTCTCCATGCATCTCTCGCTGAGACCACTAGAGTGGTTGAGTTTGATCTTGAGTGTTATTTCATTCATGTTATGGCATACAACATGTTCAAAGAAAGAAAGGCTTACCCCAAGTTCATGTAATATTTTCATAAGTATCATTATCCCCTTGATCATCTTGGTTTAGATATTTCTCTCACAGATTGACCAACCCTAGGCCTTCTTATGGTGAATCTAGTGGTTGAACCTAAAGTGTTAGATGAGTCACTCCTTTCCATGCCTGAGCATTTAGAGGAAAGCAACACTATGGATATTGAAAGATCCATCAACCTTGGTACTTCATCAAGGCTTAAGATCATCAAGATCAGTACCAACCTTGCTCCAAAGGAATAGAATGTTTTGGTCACCTTCTTACATGAATTTTTAGATGTATTCACTTGGGAATACATCAATATAAAGGGCATGGATCTTGACATAGTTACCCATAACCTCATTATGGTTAATGAGACCCAACCTATTTGGTAAAAGCAACAACTAATGGCACTTAAATTCTGTCAATTAGTCAAGGTAGAGATCAAGAAACTCATCTGAGTTGGCTTTACCCAAGCTATTGACTATCCATGATGGATTTATAACATTGTTCCCTTTCTCAAGAAGAATGATACTATTCAGATTTGTATCAACTTTCAAGATCTCAATAAGGCTTATCCAAAGTATAATTTTCCTACTCCTTTGATAAACTAGATTATTGATTCCACCACTAGTTTTGAGATCATGTCCCTCATGGATGATTTCTCTAGGTACAACCAAATCCAGATTGCACTCAAAGACCAACACAAGACAATGTTAACTACCTTGTGGGTTACTTTATGTTACACCATGATGCCTTTTAGTTTAAATAATATTGGGGCCACATACCAACACGCCATGACCCAATCTTATCTATAAGATCATTAATTTTTATGTTGATAATCTCGGTAAATCATACAAGTAGGATGAGCATGTGCGAGACCTTAGGATCATATTTGAGCATCTTTGAGAGTATCACAATAGTCTTAACCCCAAAAAGTGCATTTTTGGCATTTCCACTAGAAATTTTCTCATATTCCACATTTTGTAGAGGGGTATTAAAGTGGATCCCAATAAGATCAAGGCAATCCTTGAGATTCCTCCCCCACATAACCTCATCTTATTGCAGTCCTTCCTAGGAAGACTCAACTCTACTCAAACATTTCTTTGATGAGTATGATCACAAATCCATACCCCTCACACATATCTTGCATAAAGACACTCCATTATTGTGGTCTAATAAATTCTAAGTGGCTTTCAAGGAATTGAAGCATATGCTTTCATAATCCTCCCATATTGATGGCACCCATTAAGGGGTGTGAGTTCATCTTATATACCTTTGTCACTGATCTTTCCATTGGGGGCATGATGTGCCAAAAGAATGACACTAGAAAGGAGAGAGTTGTTTACTACATCTCTCACATGTTGGTTGGACCTAAATTAAACTATTCTCTTGTTGAGAATCAGTGCCTCTCCCTCATCTTTGATATGAGTAAGTGGTTACATTACATGTTGGGCAAAACTACCAATGTGGTTTTCCAGTCTAATCTACTTCACTACTTGCTCAACAAGACACATCTTACTAGCAAGGACTATGAGGTGGATCATGCTTCTTCAAGAGTTTGACCTCTACATCATTAACCAAAATTCCACCAAGGACTTGTATGTGGCTCACCAACTCACTAAGTGCCCACTACCCAACCCTAATGTGAAATTAGGTAACGATGCCTTTCTTGATGAGATGGTCTACTCAGTCAACCATGTTGAGGTCTTCAAATGTGATTGGTATCAAGACATTATTCATTACCTTGAGGACCAATCTTATCCCATCATTTCTTCTTCATAGGAACACTATTAGATACATAAGCTTGTCATCTACTATATCATCATTGGTGGCATCTTATTTAAGAGGGGTCTCGATGGTGTGTTGATAAATTACCTTGCCCTCGAAGATATCCCTCTCACACTTGAAGAGTCTCATAGGAGAATTTATGGTGACCACCTAGGAGCGAAAGCCATCACTCAATGTATTATCAGAATGGGCTATTATTATCCCACTCTTGTTAAGGATGTCGTCCAATACACCAAGAAGTGCAAGATGTGCCATGCCATTAGGGATGTCA
This sequence comes from Torreya grandis, assembly GCA_037957365.1. Classification (NCBI taxonomy): domain Eukaryota; kingdom Viridiplantae; phylum Streptophyta; class Pinopsida; order Cupressales; family Taxaceae; genus Torreya; species Torreya grandis. The sequence continues at coordinate 5,686,930 of JARHVA010000002.1, forward strand.
TAAATGCCCTCTCTAACCTCTTACACTCTATTTCTACACCTTGGCCTTTCTTGATTTGGGTTCTCAACTTCATTATTGAGTTTAAACCCACCTCTTCTAATAGTCATCATTGGTTCATCACCACCACTGACTCTTTTATGAAGTGGGTTGAGGCCATACCTCTTAGAGGCATGTATGGGAAGACTGTCACTAATTTTTTCCTGAAATAGCTTATTTGTAGGTTTGAGGTTCTCACTATGATTATGGTCAATAATGGCCTAGGCTTCCAAAGCCTCAAGATGTGTGATCTCACTGAACACTTTTGGTTCAAGCTCCGCTTCTCCTCTACCCATCACCCCTAGGGAAATGGGCAAGTAGATTCTTTAAATAAAACTTTGAAGAAGATGCTTTTTTTGTACCATTGCCCAGTCTAAGAGGGACTAGCATCTCATGATATATCCTACCCTTTGGGCCTATCAAACTAGCTTTTAAATGACCATGGGGGCAACCCCATACTCTCTTGTGTATGGGTTTGAGGTTGTCCTTCCTTTAGAGGTCTTAATCCCTTCACTATAGATTAAGACATTCAGGTCCTTTTCTAATGAGGAAGAACACGTCACTCACCTTATTGAGCTTGAGAAATTAGATGAGCGATGCCTGGTTACTCTTAAATATAACCATGCTTACCATCATTATCAATTCCACTAATTCAAGAAGTTTGTGTGCCCTCATCAATTCAATTTAAGTGATGCAATCCTCAATTGTGATAAGGAACACCATAAGAATCATAAAATCACACAAAAGTGGTTTGGCCCTTTTGTTATCACTACCTTTCTAGAGAATAGGGCTTTTATCTCTTGACCCTCGAAGGTAAGCCCCTATGACACCTGATTAATGGGTTTTGCCTTAGCACATTTCATGTTTAGGACCCACGTGGCCCTCCAAGAAAGTCACCTATGGTGGTAAGGTGAAATTTTCCTCTCTTTTAGCACCAATAACCTTTGTTCCATTGATATATGTGTGTCCACATGGGTTCTTTATTAATAGTCCCTACCATCTAATCAAATGTATCTAGTAGTCTATATTAGATGAAACATACACATCACACACAAAATCATATACACACATGTGCTAATACTGAGAAAACCATATATATATATATATATATATATATATCACAAAAAATGCATGTCTTTCTTTAGGTACATCACACGGCTTTTTATCAGCCTAGGCTCATAATCCCCAAAAATTGCGACATGCATGGCTACATATGCATATCCCAGTTAGCCTATGACTAGGCACTATCTATGGTAGTCATAATCTAGGTATAGATCTTGATCTTTGCCTCTTGACTAGTCAAGCTATGGTCTCCTCTAGTGTAGCCAACTGGTCTACCCTCACTCTAAGTGCCTCAACTCCTTTGGCCTGCTCTTAGGATAGCTCAACCCATAACCAATCGATCTCAGCCTCTACTTTATCTACTTACAAATTGACCTCCATTGTATTCACTATTTGGTTTACTGTAGATGCCTTGTGTCATGCTAACTCTACCTCTAGATGTGGTATCTGATGTCATGCCCTCACCATCTTGAGTGAAGCTCGTGCACCCACTTGCCAAAAGTGAGTATGTGGCTCTACCCTCATTGGTAGATATGGCACCCACTCCATCATAGGTGTCTCTACTACATCAAGTAACATATCCCTCAATAGTAGGTCTACCTAGGATCTAGTCTAGCTAGATTGGTCTCCTACACACACACATAGAGCATATGTGTTAGTCACATATCAACTCTCACTAAGGATGAGTACAAAGATAAAATGATATCTAACAAATACACTTGTCTTACTCAATAATGTTGATGGCCTCTACGGCCTGCCTACAGGTCATGCTCCTCTTGGTGGTGGTGGTCCTCACCATGATAGCCTCTCTCCACCACCACCCCCTCACTCTATCTTAGTTGCCTATCAAGATCATCCCCAACTGACTTGGGTTATGCTTGTCTCTCCTACCCCACTAGAGCTTGTCTCCTTGGATAATGGTATGACCCCTATGGACCTCCCATCCCACATATGGCTCTACCTTGACATCCTTTGGCCATGTTATAGACCTTCAAAGATCATTAATGTAGCTACCCACTACATCTAGATCCAAGGTGGTTCATACAAGCCCAACCCTATATAAAAATTATGTGGTCCATGTTATGCCCTCCTTTAGTACAGGGTATGCATTGTTGCCATATGGTGTCCTTGGTCGTGTCAGTGGGAGCCTCTCATAAGTCTAAGAAATGAGTAAGTTGGGTTATGTCAATCTACCTGACCTTATATATTGGATGTGATCTAGTTGTTGGTATAATCTACCTAGGATATATTGGCCCTAGGTATATATTTATCCTCCCGCCATGCATTGGACAACTCTTATCTATGAGATTAGTAGTCGCCTTGTACTCTAGCTAGTGTAGATCCTCCTGACCATAGTCCCTACTATCACTGTCTTGAGAGTGGGTACCCTCAATGATAACTATGTGATATACACTCTATGGTTATTCCATTGAGGGTGGAGTCCCACCAAGTAGAGCTTTGTTACCATTATTCCTATATTGGTGGTAGCTCTATCTCTCTGCCCATCGACTCTATCCTATCCAGTTGGTAGATGTCTTAAATGCTAAGAATGACCTCTAGCTTGGGCCCTAGCTAGAAAACATGCCTCTCTAGTACTCATGTAATCACCAACATGTTTACTAGGTCCCTAGAGTAATGAATTGATGGCACATGTACTAGTCTCTAAGTTCCTACACTCTATAGGTGATCCTAGTCTGCCATAGGTAGAGTTTTTGCTTTCTTGGCCAACCATGTTGGGACTCTCTCTCAAATGGTCGCCTCGCATGGCCCATCTCATTATGTTGGTTGATCTATCACCTTTGAAGGTCTTGTTTCCTTTGGTATGCTAACTCCTCTACATGTCTATACAAGCAAGCAAACATGCAAATGGATTAGTTTACTAGCCAAAAAAAGAGCAAGAACAAGTAAAAAATAACATTTTTTATCTATCTAGTTTATTTTTCCTTCTTCCTTCCTATTCCAACCCCTTCCAAGACCTCCCTGGCTCTTCTGGGCTCCTCAAGGCCTATCTTGGGGATTCCCTACCCTAGGACATAGCTTTTTGGGCAAATTTATGGCTTGCATTAGGATGCCCTTGGGAGCCCTAAGTCTCCTTCTCTCTTACCCCACATGCAGCAGTTCACGCTCTCATGGGTCTCATCTCTTCAGCTCATCGACCCTGATATTTTGACTCCTTATTTCATCTGATTCATGCATTAAATCATCCAAAATGAGTCATAATGCATTTAGGGATTGTTTTGCTCATGGGATCTCCTTTGGCTCTCTCAGAGTGAAAACAAGAGTGAAAATTATTGACTTTTCTCTCTTTTTTCTCTTTTTATCCCTTTTTCTTACTTTTTGTGGGCCCTTTTTGGGCATTTTTCCCATTTTTGCATTTCAGACCACAAAACCTCCATCTTAGAGGTTTTGATATGTTTTGAGCACATTGATGGCCTTCATTTTTTAATTTGGGGCTTCCTTGGACCCACTTTGGTCCCATTTTGGTTCTTAAGACCCCTTTTGGGTCCCCATTAACCTCCCAAGATTATGCCCTATTTTGTGGGCACCTAAAGATAAAAGTTACTTTTTGTTCTTCTTTGAGTTAGTCATTTCTCTTCTTTTCTATAGTTGATATATTCTATTTCCCTCTCTCTTGTTCATCATGGTTATAGGTAGGGTTGTTAGCTAGCTATGATGGTTTAAGACTTGCTCTGATCTTGCCAATTAGTCTTCATCTTCTCTAAACTTCCCCCCACTTTTCCTTGTTACCTCTTTCCATGGTTGGTGTTAATAAAACATTCTGATTGTGGCTTGGTTCCATTTTTTGTTTCCCTCATGCAACTTGCTTACACCACTTCACTTTGAGATCACATTTTGGTAGTTGTTAGTCTTGTATTCTCGACCCCCATCATGGTGCACCTCGTAGTGGTGATTCACAATGATGGCGGTAGTTAGGGTAACCCAAGACTAGTAGTTATGGCTTGGGTTATCGATGAACCATGGGGCCATGAGCTTGTTATAGATGGTTTCTTCCTTATCAGTCACATAAATAATGTCATCAAGTATCATGCAATTATTAGCACCTTTTGACCAATGTTTTTGAGTTAGGCACATGTTATTTTTAGTTATTCTCTAACTCATTCTTATCCATTTTTAAACTCACCAGGGTTTAGGTCATCCTTAGCTCTGAGTTCTTCCCCCTCTTAAGGTAGCACATGATTTGCTCTCTTTCATCGAGGAAGTCCAATTCACCCATATCCCTCATAGAGAGAACACTAGGTATGGAACCTTATTAAATGTCATTATGGATAGTATGATTTGATTTTATATCACTTGTGTCCCTTCTTTGCGGGAGCTAGAGCTAGAAATGGAGTTGGATTTTGGATTACACAACATTTGCACTCTCACTTTTGGATCATGCCATCAAATTTTTCCACTGTCATCTTTATCTAGTAAGTATACGTAATGTTTCTTTTTATCTTTTTATTTCTTTCTTTCTTTTTTTTTGGTTTGGCTTCTAGGTAATACATAGCACTCCTTTTTCATTCAAACACTGACTACTTGTACCTCGAGGGCATATGTAATCATACTTCCCATGGCTTTACTCCTCCCTATGATTACACATCAGCTCGTGTGCAGATTACCAACCCTAATCATCCAATTTGAGAAATTCACCACTTTCTTGGACCTCTCTCACATCATATTCCTCTCCTTCATAAATCCTTAGTCCATCTTGGCCCTTTCACACCCAAGACAGGCCTTCTAGGGACCCCTCAAGGCCTTTTGAGAGCTTGTTGACTATCCTAGGCCCTTGTTTTACCCAAGATATACCTTGTGTGAAGGAAACCCAAGGCCTAGGCTGCATATTTCCTTCACAAAATTTGTGGCCTAGGCTATAACCTAGGTAGACTGCATGTAAAAGTGCATTTTTGGAGTCAAATGATCAAAAATAGCTAGTTTTAGGTCTTTTTTGTAGATTAGGGTTGGGATATATGAATCATTATCATTCATTTGGGCCTCTCTCTTCGACATAGCACTCCTTATTCATTTAAACACTAACTACTTGTACCTCGAGGGCATATGTAATCATACTTCTCATGACCCTACTCCTCCCTATGATTACACATCAGCTCATTTGCAGATTACCAAACCTAGTCATCCACTTTGAGACATTAAACACTTTCTTAGACCTCTCTCACATCATATTCCTATCCTTCATAAATCCTTAGTCCATCTTGTCCCTTTCGCACCCAAGACAAGCCTTCTAGGGACCCCTCGGGGCCTTTCGAGAGCCTGTTGACTAGCCTAGGCCCTTGTTTGACCCAAGATACAACTTGTGTGAGGAAACCCATGGCCTAGGCTTCATATTTCATTCAAAAAATTTGTGGCCTAGGTTATATCCTAGGTAGACTACATGTAAAAGTGCATGTTTGGAGTCAAATGGTCAAAAATAGCTAGTTTTAGGTCTTTTGGTAGATTAGGGTTGGGATATATGCCTCATTATCATTAATTTTGGCCTCTCTCTTCTCTCTCAACCCTCTCTCTTGATTATTCTTCCCTCTCTTGACTCTCATGCCTTATTCAATCTCTCTTGATTCATTTTTGGCACTCTTGAGCTTGATTAGTGACAAAGGATCCCATATGATATTACACATTTGCTTGGAGACTCCATTGCTGCTCTTAGTTGTTCATGCTTTCTTGTGGCTTGATTCCATCTTATACATTTGGTATTACACCTAATTTATGCACTTGGTTGGATTTCTTACACCATTGCAAGTTCTCACTTCACAACCTCCTTTGCTTTTGGCTTTTGGTTTGGACTTCAGCGTGTGCATAGCTTGGTCTTCCTCCTACATTGCTTCCTAGCTTGGATTCCTGGTTGGTAGAACATTTACACATATTCTTTGAGCTTGATCTAAGGGCACTTTTCTATGAAAATTTAAACTCCATTATTTTTTGTATTATATATGCTAAGGTTTGATTTGTTTTGGTGATTTAGTTATGTTTTACATTATTTAGAATAGTTTCTAAAGTTTATGCATTCATATGTGTTTACAATATATCTTCATTGCTTGAAATATTTACCATTACATGTTATGCTTGCATTGGAAACATTTTTATTACATAGTATGACTCTACATGCTCAAAATTAACTAGAGAAATTTCTTAAACAATCTCTCTCTCTTGCTAAACTAGAACATTGCATTGTTAGAAAATAATCATATTGAATTTGAAAGATAGCTCAAACCTAGACTAGGCATGCTCTCAAACCTCTTCTTAAAAATTTATTTATTTCTTAAGACATATTTCATTTGGTTTAAAAGTGCCTTACAATCTAGATTTATATTTCATTTTTTAGCTCTCTTTATTTTGTATTATTATTTTTGTAATGTATATGCAATCAATAGTCTAGTCTTAACTACTTGTGTTATTGTGGTTGGATCCGCTAGAGATACTTGCATTCTTTGTGTGCCTGATCATGATATCCCTAACCTGGTTCATATATATATATATATATATATATATATATATATATATATATATATATATATATATATATATATATATATATATATATATATATATATATATATATATATATATATATATATATATCTTGGTGCAAGTTATCAAATTGGATAGCCACTATAGACTTCCTTTAGCCCATAAAAGCCTTGAGCCTTTAAAAGCCTTGAGCCTTCTAGCAACTTAGTGGTTTGCTTTATCACCCTACCAAAAACTAGTGGTTCCATTTAGATTTTTGGAGATACAATATCATTATACTCCTTTCTAGTCCAACTAATTTAACTTGAATTGAGGGAGAAACTATATCTTGAAGTAGACATACTATTCTAACTATCACTAATCCAATCTAAATTTCTATAACCAATTAAGTCAATGTCTATGCCTGCTCCATAGTGAATCTTGAAACTATGAGTACCCTAAATATAGTTTAGAATGCACTTAGCTACATTATAGTGAAAATCTTGTGGTTCCTACATAAATATAGAGACCATGCCCGTTACATATGAAATATTAGGTCTAGTGTGCATAAGGTAGATGATACTACCAATAAGTTATCAATACAAGATAGCATCAACCAAAGGAGATGGATAATCAGCCTCAAACTTCACACTAGATAAAAAAAGAGTTGGATTTGGCTTATAGTCAGCCATGTTAAATCATTAAATAAAATCAAGAGCATACTTGGATTGTGCAATAGTGATCCCAGAGCTAGACTAAGAAATTTCAATCCTAAGTAAGTAATTCAACAAGCCCAAGTCAATCATGAAAACCTATTAGACAAAGTAATTTTCAATGTTGCAATGGTGGATGAAGAAATCCATGTGATTAAAAGGTCATCCACATGGATAACTGGAATCAGTAGTGAATCATCCTATCATAAAATCTAGATTAAGATCATAATGGCATGTGGTGAACCCAAACAAAATAAGAAAGGAGTCCATCTTAGCATACCAAGCTTGAGGTGTTTATTTGAGGCCATAGAAATATTTATGAAGTTTTCAAACTAAGGAGAAATCTTCCAAAAATCTTTGTGGTTGATCCATGTATATTTCCTCTTTGAGGTCACCATGAAGAAAGGCACTCTTCACATCCATCTGATGAAAATCCCAATGATATATTGTATAAATAGTGAGAGTTATTTAGATTGAGTTCATTTTGGAAACTAAGGTGAACATCTTGGTATAGTTAATGTCAGGTTCCTAATAAAAACCCTTTTCTACCAAACATGCTTTGAACTTGTCTACAAACCCATCTATTATAAATTTTATTCCTAGATCTACCTACATCAAACAAGTTTTCTTCCCTTAAGAAGTTAGACTAAATCCCAAGTGTTATTCTTTAGCAAGGAACCATACTCCTCTTTCATTGAAATATCCCACTAAGGAGTGTTTGATGCCTCAAAAAATGATTGTGGATTATAAGCATATGCAATGAAAGCATGTGGGGCATTCTATAATTGTGAATGGATTCACTTGGTGTCTAATGGATCTCTAACCCATTGTATAACACTTTTTAGTGTTTGTCTATCCCAAAGGGGACTAATGATAAGAGAGTTAGGAAGGGATTCCTCATCCTCTAAAGATATTCTGAGAGAAGAAGGAAGAGAATCCTCATCACTACTCTCATCATCATAACTATTAGAAGAATTTGGATCATTAAGAAGCTACTCAGATGAATTTGAATCATCTGAGTTGTCATCAAATTCTAGTGTGTCTAAAAATGGGGAGAGGTGTTGAGTGTAGAGTCTTAAGTACCCATCTTGAAAATGAACACTCATCTCAGTGAAAAACTCATGCATGGTAGGATGGATAAACTTATATCCATTAACACCCTTAGGATATCCAATAAATATTCAAGGATAACTCTGAGGTTTTAATGCCTTATGCTTCTTATTTAGAATGTGGGATATAGTAGGAGATCCAAACACCCATAAGTGCTTCAATACAAGTTTATATCCACTCCAAGCTTTGAAATGAGTGATTCCCTTCAATGATTTATGAATAACTTGGTTATAGATATAAAAATCACATTTGATGGCCTAAAGTCAATACTGAGGTGTAAAATACTTAGAGTGTATCATACAATTGTCCATTCCCTATAAGGACATGTTCTTGTGCTCTATAACACCATTCTACTAAGGCTATATGGAATTGTACATTTTAGTTAAATTCCCTCTAATTGTAGAACTATTTAAAATAATTACTAACATACTCACCACCATTATTGGTGTATAAAATCTTGATGGATTTACCTGAGTATTTTTTTAAAAATGCCTTGAATTCTTGAAAATGATCAAATATCTCTAATTTTTTATTAAGAAAATACACCCAAAGTATGCCTTGAAAATTCATTGATGAAAATAAGAATGTAATTTTTTATATTTAATGAAGGTTTTGGAAAAGGACCAGTAATGTCATGGTGCACAATCTCCAATATATTTTTAGTTCTCCATGATTTGCCCTTGTCTTACTTTTTCTCGAGATGCTTACCAAGTATCTAACCTTAGCAAACTCTATCATAAAAATTGAATCGTGTTAGCCTTGAAACCATATCTTGATGACTGAGTTGATCTAGGTAGTGATAATTGAGATTGCCAAATCACTCATGCCATAATTTACTCACCCCATATAAATGAGTGAGTAGTGTAGTAGAGAGTTGATTAGGTACAAAATGTGATAAAATATACAATTGTAATTGGTGATCTACTTTCCCAAATGCAACAATGGAGTCATTATTTACTTCCCTAATAACCATTGAATTGGGCATGAACTTAACTCTCTTACCTAAACTAATGTGAGTGATCTTAAAAATAGATAGGAGATTTGTGGATAAAGAGGGAACACATAAAACATCATAAAATGTCCCATCATTCACTTTAATAGATCCACTCCCACTAATTAAAATGAAAGTATCGTCACCCAACAAGATAGAAGGCATAAAACAAGGCTATAAGAATGAGAATATGTCCTATGATGAATCTATATAGTTCAAGGCACCAAAATAAATAACCCATGTGGAAGGTTGGGATGCAACTGTAATGAGTTCTATAACATTTATCTTTTTCCTTCTTACCATCTTTGGCCTTAGAAGGACTTATGTGCTGATGATTGTTGAGTGAAAGAATCAGGAATATTGATTTTGTGTTTCTCAAGCATCTTATTTAGTTGTTCAATGTGTTTCTTCATGAATTTGGATTCATCATGTCTATAGTTCTTGTAGTAGCCACATGTGAGTTATTCTTTCTTAGATTTTCTATCCGAATAGGAGGACCCTTTTGATGCTTTTGACTTAACATCATATTTTTTACCCTTTCTTTGCTCTAGTCTTTGTTCTATTTATTCTCCTTGATACTAAAAGCCTTGTGTTTGTCATGAATCATAATTAAGGCATGTAATTTAGATGACTTCAGTTTACCCATTTAAATTAGTTTATCTTTTTCTTGAGTCAAATCAACAATAAAGTCATCCAAGGATGGCATGGTCCATGTATCACTAAAGCATGCTTAGTGGCATGAAATGTATAAATGAAGATAGAATAGTTGGAACCCAATTTGGCAAGGATGAAAAGAATTAATTAATCATCCTTTTTGTCAATGCCACATAGTTTTAATTGTAACTTGAGTGATTTGAACTTAATGAATAAGTCTTGTATCATATCAAAATTGTTTGGGCTCAAAGTAATGAGCTCATTATCCAAATCATGGCCTCTCATTATGTCATTATATCTAAAGATTTTTTAAAATATGGTCCATATTTGATTTGGATTAGTATTCGATTCAATATGAAAGACTAAGTTGAGAGACATAAATAAGCATAGTAAACTATAGGTTTTGCCACTTCATTTGTACCACTTCACCTTCTCTATTTTAGGTGTTTTTTTATTTATACACCCTTATTGATTGGATGTAAGCCTTTACTCTTCAAGAGGATTTGTATTTTGAAATTCCACTTGTGATAGTTGAACAATGTAAGAATCAAAAGTCAACTTAGATCCATGATGTAGAAAGGAAGTATGAGTTGAATTGCATGTGCTTAAAGATAATGATATGCAATCCCATGAATCTACAAAGGTTTAAATTTAAAAGGCATCATAATATTATCAATGTGTAGATCTCAAAAAAACTTTCACTTTTAAAAAAATGACACCTCAAAATGAGCATTAGGATGAAAGTTATGTGCGTTTGAACTTATAGATGGCAAGGGCAATCTCCATTTTAAAAAGTGAACAAAATTGGATTGGGTGCTAAGGTTAATCCCCCACTAGTAGGAATCAATATTTAAGCCCCATCCATGTGACCACACCATATTACCACGGGGATAAGATCTTTTGGTGTGTCCTCATAGTTGTTGAGATTATTCATTTCTCATGTACTTAGAAAGTCTGATGTCAAGGTTTGGTGTTGGAGTTGCAAGGCCCTCTTGCATTTGTTAAAATTTATTAGAGTTCCCAAAATAGGGTTTAGAATTACATGCTCACCCAAAAGTACTAATGTCAATATTATCAACTCTTCCAATCGTCAAGGTTTTTTAATACTCCCATAGTATATAATCCTAATGTTTGGGCCATGAACTACTTTGGAATTCAAAATTATTGATGTTGTGATTCTTGACTGCTCTAATAGTTGATAATCTTGATGTTGGGATTGTGGATGGCACTCGTAGTTATTAGTTCGAATGTTGAAACCTTCCATTAGAGATGTAGCTCACCTTTACAATCATCAGGGTTTGGGGTGTTGAAAGTATGTGGGGTCTTCATAGATGTCAAAGGAGATGATGATTCTAGCAATGTCAAAAATGCTAGAGTTTCCTGTAGTATAAGGAAAACCCAAAGTTTTAGTAGTATGCACATAGGTACGAAAACTCTACCTATCAAAAAATCATCAGATCTGGTATACCCCTTGAAAAATAACCAAAGACCCATTAAGGATCTCCAAAAACCTAAAAAATAATTTTCCCTTAGAGAACCCAACTGTATAGATTTGCATGAAAGTACTAAAAAATCTTGAAACCCTTAAAAAATGCCAAAAAATTACTATCACAAAACTAAGTCATGTTTAAAGTCAATCTTAGTGTTTTGACACCTTATGAATCCAATGATTCAAACTATTTTTCATGAAAAACTACCAGATGAAATATGACTAGAAAGAGACACCTTTCTCTTATTCTTTTTCTAAATTTGGATGAGCAAATGACCCTATAAGAAGAGAAAAATATGAGAAAGGGTGAATCTTTAATAGCTAAGTCAACAAATGGTAGATTTGTCACAATAGGAATAATGACATTCATCTACCATAAAAGCTCTGATGTCATGTTAGAGTGGGCCACAATTGAGGATCTACTAGATAGGATTGAATACATGAATAAATTACCTATGTGTAGTAGTGAAATCAAACATAAACCAGAAGAAGCTTATAACTCAACAATCAACAGCTTGTAATATTAGCATTAGTATCATTCGCCATAAAAGCTTTAAGAAGGTACATTATATAGGTAAAATATAAACATTCCCTCATTTCCTCATGAATATCGGATTATCTTTTACAATAACCTAAAAAGACACCTAAGTAAGCTAACTAAACATTTGTAGGGAATAACATTAAATAAAATAAAAACCTACTCTAACAAATCCCCAATAATACTCAGTAGTATCTTTCCTTTGTTTAGGAAGATTTTCAATAAGTAATTGTTAGTGATTTCAAAATCTTAACCTCTAAATATCCTTTAGTTTCTCCATTTTTTCCACCTCCTTCAGAAACTTCACCCCCAAAGCAACCTACACCACAACTTTCAGATACCTAAGTGACTAGTTTCATTGAAATGTAATTTCGATGGATGCAAATTATGCTAAATAAAAGGAAGAGGGTGGTGGAAGCAAAAGTTCTACATTTTGATGTGGTTGATAATATTCTTGAAACTCCTCCAAAGAAAGCAAAAACCACATACATGTTGGTATTACATCCCTAAAGAGCTTAGTTTATGGATATTTTTGAACCTAATGTGGAGAAAAATGAATTAAAAATGGTTGAAAGTGACTATACTCTCAAAAGGATGTCCCTCGATGAAGCCACTAGATAAAGTGATGTTCATAACCTATGTGAAACCACCAAAAGTATGATAAAAATATTAGAAAATGATGAACTCACTCAAGAGTAGCTGAAAGATAAAATTAATAAACTGGATGGATACATCAACTACCTAGTTAATCTATTTAACACACCTATAACACCTCAAGTGGATGCCCCTTCTTAGGTTCATCGTATCAGCATATAAGTCATTACCACCATAAACAAGTATAAATCATATGGTAAAACTCTATAAGTTTATGTGGATGAACTAATTTTGAATGGTATGAAATATATTGAAGAGGTGTTGAAACTATATGGGGTTGTTGATACTAAAATCATCAATATAAATCAACAAATCAAAACTCAAGATAGTGAATTAAAATTTTGGGAGAATGTGAAGGGTGACATTCATATAATGATTGATAATGAAATAGAGGTGATGGTGACAACCAAAATATTTGAAAAAATTGGTGATGACATTTCTTGCAAGTAGTCAAAATGCATTCTCCAAAATATTGAAATCTTGAACTGAGCAATAGAAGAATTGCATGAACATGTCAATATTAGAAGAGATAATCAGAAATTGGTCTCTTCAAATATGGATGAAATACATTTTGATCTAATCAAGGAAGATACATTCACCTTGTGCACCATAGATGAAATGAAGACCTAGTTCAAGAAACTAATCCAAGAGAATTTATTCAAAGAAAATACCTTTAGTGTCACTTTTATGACCATGCTTAGTGAAATTCACATTTCATTAGAAGAAATGAATAATAAATTCACCAAAATTTTAGAAGTTATAAATGTTATGTCGATGGTTTTATAAATTTGGCTAACACATTGTAAGCATGTGGTGGTACCAAAGGCGAATGATATTATTATAGATGTCAATAAATTTAGAAAATTTTAAAGGTGCTCAAGATAAAGAATGGGTCAGAATTTTTACAACTTCTCCAAGTTTTCAGCACTATCCATCAATCTGAAGAAGACTTCTTAATGGTTCTACAAGTTTTTGTTTTTATTTCTTTGAGCTTTATATTTCAAGAAAATTGTATTTTCCTTGTATAAAATTAAAAATAGAGTAAGATAAAAAATAGAATACCAAAGGTCATATGGGATATGAAGGGTTAATCCATTCCATCCTATATTTATAAATAAGAGAAATGAAAATTTTAAAAGGGATTTTTGATGTTCACAATAATTGAATTTTGAAAGGAAGGAGAAAGAAATTTTGTGTCTGTTATTTAATTGAGAACCCAAGGAAATTCAAAACTTTGTGTCTTGTTTTTCTTCAAAGATGTGTATTTTTCTTATGTTAATGCATGTCTCTTTATTTTAGGTAATAATTGTGTTGAACATCAAACAAACATGTTATTTATTTTAAACACTTTCCTATAACGTGGTTCATTGAAATATGTGTTTGCTCATACATGTGTGACTTTTTGTCTTCCTTCTTTTATTTTTATTCATAGCTGAATGTTATAAAACCCCGTCCTATTCAACTCATAAATATTTTAAATATGCTTAGTTTAGTTTTTATTAATTTTTATAAAGGGAACCTCCCCTCCTAATATATGATGGAATTTTCATCTCCTTTACTATTGTGAAAACTCTTTTTGTCATGAATTCCAAATATTTCACCAACACCCTTTACAATCTATGGAACCTCCTCCTCCCCATCCACCACCACAGTTTGATGATACATCTATGAAAGAAAAAAACACCTTTATATATATTGCACGTAATCCAAAAATTTATACTAAACTAAATCATAAAAAGTAATAAAAGGATCAAAATAAACCAATGCAAAAGCAAGTATATAAGAAAAAGGTCTCTTATTCTCAACAAGCACAATCACATGCAATATCTCCTAAATTGGTGATACACACAGATCAATATATTACTCATAAATCACAACATGTAGCATAATAGCCTACTATTTCTCATCATATTCTACATCATTCTACATTTTCTAAAGCTACTCCTACATAGGATTACAAAGTAGTGATCTAGATAGATTTCTTACAACACATCATGCATTTTTTATTATAGTACATGCCCATCTAGTAAATTGTATTCATGTAATTTAATTCATTTACCACTTATCATATATTATTATTACTCCCATATTTATGAGATCATTTTTTACCTTGTTGCATTTTTAAATATTCTAAAAATTTTAAAAAAAAATCAAATACTTCAAAAAATCTAAAATTTGATTATACATAGCTTCTTAACTCATGTATCATGTTATTCTAATACTTTCATGTGATATATTTGATAAACTCTTATAATACCTTGGATCTTACTAAATTTTTTACCTCTTTTCTCTTCTCTTTCATTTTCCAGATCTAAACCATTCAAAACAATGATTAATTCTACCATATTTTTCCATTTATCCTGTTATTTTCACTATCTACACTAATAAAATTACATTTTTATAAAAAAGAAAATAACATCCAATATAGGATGTGAACATTTTCCATTACTATCACACTTTGGATGTTCATGTTTGTTGATGCACTTAATGTGCTCCATGTGTCACTAGGGAATAGGAGGAAAGTAATAAACTCAATTTTAAGTCCTGGAAGACTCGGGGCTTGAGTTATTTACACAACTACTACTGAAAATAGAAAAACAATAGAGATATATCCACCACTTGTAAGTTTGAAAATAGACCCTACTATAGGGACAAAAAATTATACACACTGACACTTTATTTCTTGTTAATCTTTATGAAATTGTTCTAAACTTTGCCAATTATTGCCTAAACACAAACAAACCATGAATATTTATAGAATGATCCAAACTAAAGTGACTCATGTGGTAGATCCAAAGGTAATCAAGGTAAGAAAAAAATAAAGTTTTCTTCATAGGGTTATCGATGTCAATTCTTTAAACCTTTATGAAGATAACATGTAAAATTGGAATTCACCAACCTTAGTGTAATACTCAAAGTCAAATGAACGTAGTTGAGACTTCAAAGGAAAGGAGATACATATATATGAAAGCATATGTTGAAATAAAGTTACTCATTCAAATTAAAATACATAATCACATTAAACTATAAATAAGATGAAAATAGAGCACATAAACTAGCATATTTATTAGCCTAGTGTTAAACTCAAACCAACAGATACATACATTGATATTATTGATAGATTAGTCAGTTAAAAGGAAACCATTAATTCTCTAAATCATGAGAAGTAGAAACTATAGAATCACACAACAAGGCATTTAGACAATATCACAAATTCTTGGTTCTTTTTCACTAATTATATAACAATTGTTCCTCCTTTATAATGAGGGGGAATACCCCTATATATAGGCTTCAAAATGCCTATGCAAGTTCAAGTGGGCCCATTAAAATATGCCTAAATACATTCAAGTGGATTTTAGCTTTTGAATAACAATAACTAAAATGCCACATATTACAATGGAGTATTCTAAATTTGTATTTATAAAATAAAGCCAAACATTCCTTAAGGCCCTAGAGGAGGTTGATGACCAACTTGTTATTGTTGCCTTTGTTTCTCTGCCTCTTCTTTTATCCAAAATTCAGTGAATGCTAAGTAATCGTGGTCAATTTGACCAACATATAGGATCATAGGCTAGAATAATTTAGGCATTAATTGAATAAGCCTATCATGCTCTGCAAGCATAGGTCTCAACATTTCTTCAATGGCCTCGACTCTCTCTACCCTTTAGTTGGTAAAAGCCATAATGTTCATCACTTTAGTGGTAGTCTTGGCATTGGCTATATCCTATTAGAACTTTGTAACAAATACCTTCATTTGAGCCCTAAATTCCTAGTCATCCATGAAGCTACTATCATATTTGGTCACCCTAGTGACCATAGCATCCTTTAGTGATAAATTAATCTTGAATTCTATTCTTTCTAAGGATATAATTACATCCTTAACTTGTTCCAACCACCTTTTTAATATCCTCTTTCTATTCATCATTACGGTCTATGTCAGGATGATCTCTTTAAGTGGTAATACCTTAAGGTCTGAGAATTTGTTTCTCCTTGAAACTCTAGCCAGGTTTCACAACTTGGCATCATAGAGTGAAATTTTTTGGTCATACTGAATTACCACATTATACTGTAGAGTCCCATCTTCTTGCCTTCTCTTCATGACCTTGTATAAATTGTAGACATTAATGATTGTATTAATTACCTAGACTATAGTGTTTTTGGGTACTATAGACAATGCTTGTTCCCTCAATCTCTTCATATCCTATTGCATACCTTTCATTAAATCCACCTTGGATTCTACATTGGCTTGGATCGTGGACATAGGGTCTTTTGCATACTCATCTACTTCACCTAGACTAGCCTTTCTCTTCTATGTTAAAGTGATGAGGGATTCTTCACTTTAATGAGCCATAACTCAGATAGATTGGGGTTATTCAACCTACTTCCTCACTATTCTTGTCATGGTACTTGTAATAGCATCAAATCTCATACTAATATATGGTGTAGAGAGAACTACCTGAGGTCTCTATTGTCTTGTTTCTCATATAATGTTTGTGACCCAATTTGGGACAATAAAAGGCATTAGATTTGTTTGAGGTGGTGTAGTTGAGGCAAAGGCTAGAGATGTATCAATAATGTGTGACAATTTTGTTGGTTCCATCTTCCCAAGTGTGCCAAATAGAGCTATTACAGGGCCCATATTTAGAATAAATGAAGGAAATTGTGGAGGCACACTTACCTTTATAGTCATGGAAACAATGAATGGAGATTAAGGCAAAGGTGTATTTGTAAAGGTGAAAAGTTTTTAAATGGGCCTTAATGGCCTTGTTGAAATAGGGGAACCAATAGTAAACACTGCACTAGTTGTTGATACCTGGGAAGAAGTGGAACTAACACCCTAACTAGTATTAGTGCTTGATGAAGATGCAATATTTGTAGTGGTATGAGAAACGAAATAGGGGATGGTGAATCCTAAGGAACCACTAGTTTGGCCCATGTTAGTATTTACTTAAGGTTGAGCAATGGTAGGAACAGTTGTTGATGATACTAAAGCCAATGGGGGAAAAATGGTGGGAGAAGCAAATGCAGAAGTAGAAGTTTGAAATGTACTTATAACTAAAAAAGAATGCAATGGTGAGGCACCTACATTTAGATATTTTATTCCAAGGGTAGCCTATGGTGCACTAGTGGGAATAGCAGTAATAGTGTTCTTGGGCTCCTTTTTCCTCTTGTAAACCTTCTTAGTGTTTCTACCGGCTAGAGCCTGCACTTATCCATAGAGAGATCAATGCCTTGTTATAATTCCTCAAAGTTAATAGTAGTAGGGTTATGTTGACCTAGGCTTTATAGATCATCTCCCATAGTAGATACAAAGTTTATTTTGGGCTCTTGGGAGGGGTCAAGTTGACTTCTAGATCTTCCTTACTTAAATCTTGGAGGTAAGTCTTGAATGCTTGAAGTGGAAAGTCATGGAGGTCTAGTTGGCTTGTTCCTAATAAGAGGAATGCTATCTTCATCTTCTTCATCTTGCCCTTCTTCATAGTCAGCATCAAACATGTTCCCATGTGTTTTTGGTGGCTGAGACTTAGTAATATCCTCCTTTTTCTTCTCCCTATCTAGTCTCATTTCTAGTTTAATAGTCTTTTTTATAGCATTCTAAAGCACCATCTCATCATTGAGAGCATATCTATATATCCACTCATGGAATTATTCATTATTCTTGTATTTTATTGCTACATCTTTCTTGAATTTTAATAGATGCTTGGCAATGACGTTATTAGTATCCCATGTTCTGAAGTCATCTTTAGGCAATAGGTAGGAATCCCTATGCCTAGAAGCTACAATAATATCATGCCACTTAGTAATTATGGTTCTCCCCAGTTTATAAGGGACCTTATGGGGGGTCATTTTCTTCTTGTTCTTGAAGACTCCATCGACTCCATGTAGAATTTGATAGGCCATTTCTTCTTTAGCTATCTTCATTGGCACAAACCTTGGTAATCTAAGAGGGGCCACCATCACTCCTTCTATTTTAATCACTGTGTAGTTTGGGTATAACCAGTAGCTACCCATGTATCTCAAGGTTTGCCTGACTTTAGGGTAACCCCCTACATCTTGTATTTAGTGATCAACCTATGAACCATTGGCTATAAATCTTCCACAATCATTCTTATGTTATGCTTGAATCTATAAATATGCATTATAGAGAAGAGTTGAGGTAGAAACTCTTAATACTTAGGAGACCATGAATTCTGACTTAGTTGAGCAGTTGCACAGATTACATCCAATAAGTATCTCATCATAAATAAATGGGCACCATTCTTGCAAGTGTCATATATTTCATATACCAAGTTGTTGATAATTTTGCTAAGTGGGGGAATTTGCTTGTCCTTTAGGATTATCTGTAGTAATGTAATATCCCTTATGTCCACATAGGTAATGTGTTGATTGATAAATATTTTTTTCAAGAGGGATAAGCCAATTCTAAATCCTTGTCTAAATTTTTGGATGGTCAAGTTTCCTTGATCATCGATGAAAACAACTCCTATTGGGTCAGTCACCCATGAAGCCAAGACCTCTAGGGAGTGTACTTCATACCAGTTGTCGATGACAATCTAGTTATATTCTATTTGTGGTGAGGGAAGGTCATAATAATTTTTAAAGATTGATTCTTCTATGAAATTAATCAATATCCATTACAACACTGATTTAATTATCCCCCCTTTGCATTTTGACCTCCCTAAAATATTGTAAACTATGTCAGTGTATGGCATGACCTCTAGCTTAGTTGTAACTTTATGGAGATTGACTAAATTAATGGCCAAGATATTAGATGCTAATTGGATTATATGAGGCATGGTTTTAGTCTCATCAACATCCCTAGATGCTTCTACATTGAAATATATGCTACTGTAATGCATGTCACCAGATGTTATGACCTTGGGAATAAACTCAATATCTTTGAAGATGACTAAAGTACCGTTCTGAAATAGAAAGTCATTATTCCTGAAGGCCCTGCTCTTACCTAGAGTATAAGGACTTGCTTGTGCCATATTTTTGTAATAATTTAGGTAGTAATCTATGTATCTTGGTATCTTTCATCAACAGAGAAAGTAAACATATATAACTTCAAAATGTAAATAACAATAGCCTTGATTGTGTAGCCTTTTCAATGATTATTATGATTAATTCAATGTCGATGGTTACCCTGGTTTGTCCCATATTAAAAGCTTGTCAACCTTTCATATATTTGAAACAATCTTTGAACTATTACTTTTAGTAATTAATTTCACCAGAATCCAATTTAGCTTTAATTTGAATTTGATTTTAAATAAATTTTAACTTTAAAGCTAAATATTTCCACCTTTTGACATGTGGCTACCACTTTAGATCTAGCTAAGTACTTGTGTGGCCTAAATATTGACTAAGCTACCTAGTTGGCTCAAAATCTAGATACGTGGCACCTTTTAATTACCTCATGAACTTTTGAAGTGTAGCTTTGCATGATGACCCATATACATCTCACCACATGACATATTTTAATTCATAGTGGGCTCTCAAGTGGTACTTTTTAATTCTAATTGGCTATGGGAATGCCACACATCACTCTCATACGCAATCATAGATTTCCTACTAGGTGTCTCTTTTGAAAGGCTTTTGGACCACTATCAGCAAATTGGTAGTAATCAGGTGGCTCAAGTAGAGACACACATCCCTCACAAAGGTGACCTCATGGATATCAAATAGAAACAACATGAGAATGATATGTGAGATCATTATGTTAGACCAAAATGGACATGCATCATTCTCATGGGCTAATGTTTATTCTTATACCAAGTGTCATTCTCAAAAGGCAACTCGAATAGTTGTATATCACCAAACCTTGATCAGATGGCTTGAGTGCAGCTATGTGTCTACCTTGTGAACTCTCTAAATGTTTTGGATGGATGTAATGTGTCATAGACATGTGGTGACCTTAGATGAATCCAAAGGGAACACACATTGCCATGGAAGGTTGTTTGGGTTTAGATGGTTGTCATTAAGACACGTGATGACATATTGTAGGCTTTTGCACTATAGCAGGATGTGTGGTAGTTTGGATTGGATAGGCTCACTCACGAGGGTTAAGATCCTAACATGTATCCCCAAGATTTGAATTCCAATAGCTAACTTCTTGTGAGCCCTCTAGATGATGTCATGTAGCTCGTGGACTTGGTATATTTTCCCCAGGTGTTTTTGTGTGAGATATGATGAATCCTTAAGGCATTGCAAATCCTGACAAGGTGGGCATCTGTCCCTTTATGCCACAATCTAAACATTGACATCCTACAAGGCATCATAAAATTAAACTTTAATTTTACGTCCTATGAGGTAAAGCAAGAAACTAAGTTAGCTTCTTAAAGATGTCATTTCCCATCTTAGGTAAAGTTAAACAATTTTAAAGTAAAACTTTTGAAATCAAATGCCTTAAACACAACATAATGTTAATTTAACAAAAACCTAGTGAAGTTTGTTGTGTTTATGTCTATTAGAGATCTAGGTCATGCTTCCTTAGCAAAAGCTTGTTTACGCATAGTTGAACCATCCATGGTCAGTAATTCATTATTGAATAAAACCTAAATAAGACTTGTAATGATTTAAATATTTCTAAGTATCAATTCTTATTGTAAAATGAATGATTAACCAAAAATTATAGAAGTATTAAATCAATTCTCCATGCAGTCAAAAAATTTATTATTATTAACATATTGGGCACTTTAGGAAATTGAAGAAAGGAGGGTCCCCATTCTGAGAATAGGGTAATGTTGATCATCAAAAAATGGAGACCTCTATAGGGAAACACTGCAAAAATTTATAATCCAGATATTTTGTTTAAACATAAATAAAAAAAATTAGTTATCTCATTATGATCTTCAGTTAGTACCAAAAATGTGTTTCATAACTAATGAAGGCCCACAAGATTGAAATAATGTTTAAACCTTGTAGACAATCATACCATGTGTGTGATTTAAGGTTCCTTAACCATTTCCACTGGATTCATAAATTATAACTTTCAAGTTTCAAGACATCAAACAAGAAATGACTTAAAAATTCTTTAGATTTTATATAATTATACTTTGATTAGTTAAGGATGGATTAGGCATTGCTTTGATACTAACCAAGCATCCATAGCCCCGACAAAGATACATTTGGCTCCACTTCAGGCCTTGCTCTACTAATAGCCAGGCATCCATAGTCCTGGTAGAGATTGCCTAAGTCACCATTCATGGAATCTAAAAGTAGTTTATGATTTCACTTCATGGTGTATCATTTTTTTTTGTTTTTTTATACCTACATTCATATATTTGAATGGTTGGGAACCAGAATTAGCCAAGTGTAAGGTTTTGTCAAGACATAGTCTAGATGTAATTCACCTTCAGATATCAAGTTCTGCCCTAGCAATTTACTTGGTGAATTTAAGTGACAATAAGATGGTCCACATAGATTCAAACATTTGTTCAAGTAGATGTTCATTCATCTAAACTATATTATAGTCTTAAAATGACTTAGGATTTTCATGATAAAACTAACTTATAATTAATCCTACCTAACTTTTATAAATTGAAACATTGTTAAACGTTTCCAAACTTTGGATGACCAATGTTTAAAACTAGTAATCCCTTATTCTCAGTTGTAGGACTAGATTAACATAGATTGAACCAATGAATTCTTGTCCAAAGAATTTATTACTATGCTACAACACACAACAAAAAATGAATGGTAAGCGACAAGAAAAAAAAGAAAACAATAGGAAAGCAAAGAAAGAAAGGAAACTACTCTACTCCTACCTACTATAACTTTAAACAAGATTACTATCCTTTTGGAGTTTACGATAGAGTGGAAGAGAAATAATGTCTCATATACTACCCATTGACTGGAAAGGTTAAGTCATTCCCTTGTAGGTCTTTGATCTTGAATGCATTTTTGCCCATTATTTATGCCACTTGATATGGTCCAATCCAAAGAGATGTGAACTTGTCATTTTGTCCCTTATTTTCATGGGCCTTTTCCCATAGTAAGACCAAATATGATATGAAAAACACTTTAACTTTGGCTCATTTATCAAACCATATATTTAAAACATCCTGATTTTTGCTGAAATTCTTCAATGCTTTGTCTCTAACATATTCCATTTGGATGATGTTCAATACTCAAGACTGTACTATTTCATCATTTTCCATATATTTGGCCATAAACTCATAGGTGGGTAACTTTAGTATGATAGGAAAAATAGGTTGTTGCCCATAGACTAGTAGGAATAGGGATGCCTTAAGTGCCTATTTATATCTCATTTTATTTATCCATAAATCATACTTTAACAGGGACTACCATTCTTTAGGTTTCTTCTTTGTATATTTCTTGATGGAATTCATCAAGTTTTTGTTGGTAGATTCTGCAACTCCATTACCCTAAGGGTAATAGTTTGAAGTAGACTTGATGACTATTTGATTGCCGTATGCCCACTCATTGAATTTAGCCAACATAAATGTTGGGATATTGTCGTATACCAAGGATAGAGGTATCCCAAATCAAGTGATGATATTTTATTCTAAAAATTTGATGACGTCAATTGCTCTATTATTCTTTGTGGCCACTACTTCAGTCCACCTAATGCAATAATATATTGTAGTGAGTAAAAAATTATGCCTTGCCAAGGATTAGGATTGATCACTCCTACAAATTTGAGGCCCCATTGTGTAAATGACTTCATTTCAATCACTAGTTGTAAAGGCATGGCTACCTTTGTCTCTTATCAATTGAATAGTTGACATTGATGACACATTAGCATATGAGCATGGGTGTCTTTGAATATGGTTGGCCAATAGTAGCCTAATCTTAATATCTTGTGCATTATGGTATACCCTAAAGGATGACCACTTACCAATTTATTATGGGAATTGTTCATGATTTCCATGGCTTCAGCTCTAGAAACACATCTTAGATAGATTCCCTCATATTTTTTCCTTTTTAAGACTCCCCTTTTGATCATAAAATGAGATGATCTCAACTTGAAGGCCCTTTTTTGATCCATCTTAAGGTGTGGGGGATATGCTCCATGTAGTAAATAGTGAACAATATCCTTGTATCAATCACCACCAGATATTTGACCTGCTTCAACCTATAAAACATCAATGCACAGATCAGTATTTACAATAAGCTAGATTAAACCTTGGCCACTAACTAATTTAGAAGATTTCATCTCTATATCATATTCTTAGAGTTTGGTCATCCACTTCCCTCTTCATTTTCTAAGTTCATTTTTTCCTATCATCAACTTGCCAACTGGATCAAATAATATGGAATACATCTTGTTTCTCAAGATGCTGTGTCTAAAATTTTTAACAACCTTCACTAGAATGTAGGCTTGCTTATCCAAAATAGGATAGTAAAGTTAGGAATTATTCAAGTTGGTGCTCATTAATGCTATAGGGTGCTCTTTGTCATCCTATTTTTGCATCAAGACAATGGTAATAGTGTGATCAGAAGTAAAAGAGTATAGATAAAAGTCTTTGCTAAAATTAGGACTTATCAAAACAAGAGCTTGAATAATAGCATCCTTAATGTCTTGAAATGCCTTCTTTGCTTCAAAAGTCCATTCTATCTTTGCATCTTTCTTCAACATTATATTAGGTGTATTTACTATCTCTGTAAAACTAGAGATAAATTTTATTATAAAATTGATCTTGCCAAAGAAATATTTCAACTCTTTTTTGTTATTATGGATTTATACCTTTGAAATTATGTTTATGCTATCAGGGTTAATAGTCATACCTCCCTGGGTCATTATATGTCCTAGAATTTTTCCATACCTCTTGCACTTCGCTAGCACTTGTTCTAAATGCATCATGTGATCACCTTTGTTTTTATAAAAAATTATCAGATCATCTATGTAGATAATGATGCACTTACCTATTAATCCTTAGAATGCATGGTTCATTGCTCGTTGGAAGTTTATCCTTTGTTGATCAATCTAAATGGCATCTATTTGTACGTAAACATTCCCCATTTGGTAGTGAAGGCAGTTTTAATTCTATCATTATTATTCACTAGGACTTGGTTGTAGCCTAAAAAACCATCAAGGAATGACATCATTCTAGACCTACTCACCAACTGAATGACCTCATCCAAGGATGGCAAGGGATAATTGTCCTTCTTTGAGGATCTGTTTAAGTTTTTGAAATTGACATAGACTCTGATTTCTCTATTCTTCTTTTATATTGGTATAAGATTGGCAACCCATGTTGAGTGCCATATGGGAAAGATTATCCTTACATCTATCAATTTATTCACTTATTTATAAGATAGTGGTTCTAGTACTAGATTCACTAGCCTCTGTCTTTGTCTAAAGGGTCTATAGGCCTCTTTCAAGGGGATAGTGTGAGTAATCACACTAGTATCAATTATCTTAAGATCATCATATGAATAAGTAATGACATATTTTAACTTGGTTGAAATGGCAATGGCTTCTTTTAATTCTTCATCAGTGCAAACTAAACCTATGTTGAAACTTTGCTCATTCCAGGGGTTTTCCAAGTTGACTTGCTTATAATTTTTTCCACTCACCTTAGGTTGTTTAGCTTTAGTTCTTTGTTTATCCAGGTCAAACATCCTTTCTAAGGAGATCATGCCCTTGGGAATTTGGTTCTCCTTGAGTTGGACTACTCCATATTCATTGTCCTTTGAATTTTTTATAGAACTTTCAACCTATTCATCAATAATGTGGGATTCGAATATGCCAAAATTACACATGAAGTCAATTATATACTTGTCATCATAAAAAACATGGAAGTGATTGATATTATCTGACACACAGGGGCATGAAATTATTTCCATAGTAAACTCCTACAAGTTCAAAGGCTCTAGAGGCACCAAGTTTGTTTTTGTTGAAGTTAGAGCATCTGCCATTTGGTTATGCTCCCTAAGTAGGGAAACAATATTAAATGAGTCAAAATACTCAATCAAATCCCAATCTATAAATTTATAATTTCTTAAGAAGGAAAGCTTACACTAATATCTACTCCTAATCTGATTAACAACTAATTTTGAATCACCATAGACTAACAATTATTTTACCTTGTGTTTGATTTCAAATTGAAGTCTTAAAATAAGAGCTTCATATTTGTCTAAATTATTAGTTCAAGTGAATTGTAATCTATAAGAAGCTAGATATTATTTTCCTTTAGGATTTTTTAGAACAATTCCAATGCTAGAACCTTGTTTATCTCATGCACCATCAAAGTACAATGTCCATAAACCTTCACTTTCTTATTTCACCTTATTATCAAAAACAACATTAGTGGTTTCTAAAGTTTAAATAGCTAAGTTAAAAGATTGGTAATTTACCTTTTCATTCTTGGTGTTATATTCAATGATCATGTATTTCATTTTGGGTTCTCGATCAATACTAATTTGATTGGGAATCGTGTGCCAAGGTAGCCACATATGGGAATAATCAGTGTACATATATCCATTCAAGGATTTAGTCCAATCATGACTCAATAATAATCTGTAAGCCTTAGGTATGTCAATGACTTAAATATCAATGAATTTATAGATTCAAGGTTCATAAGTGAGTTGCATGTGAATATTTAATAATTCACCCACCACTTTCACTCTTGATTTATCAAACTACACCACTACCTTATCTAATTTGATTGGGTTTGGTCCCAATTTTTCATAGATTCTTAGAGGCATAATGTTAGTTGAAGCACCAGAATCTAGTAAGCAATTATGAAGATTCTTACAAAAAATCCTTAAAGTCAACAAAAATGATGGGACTTCATGCTTACTCTTACACATTATTACATTTGTATGATCCGATTTAGTTTTGCTAGAGCTAGGATTTTCATTCAATGATTTCAATAGAAAATCATGTTGTTCATTGATTTGAATAAGTCATGCAACATTATGTTTGCCTTGATTTTTTTCATATCTTTCACTATGTTATATCCACCTTTCAATGTTATGCAAGGAGAATATGTTATTGGCTGACTTTCCTTACCTTTAGGGGGTGGAGGATTATTATTCATCCTACAATCAGGAGGTGTATCTATTTTATTAGGTGGGGTGGAAGTTGTCAAAGGTGGGTTTTGACCCTTACTTCTAAAATTATATTTACTTCTCAGTATTATTGTAAATCATGTACTTCTTCAACATTATCTTTAGGCTCATTTTCATCTTGACTCAAAAAATCATAGGTCTCAACCATGAGGACTATTTCTAGATCTCTATAAGCATCATTGGTATTATCAAATCCTTTACTTTGATCAGTGTGATTTATTTCAAACCCCTCTATTTGGATCTAGATGGATTTGAATGCATGATAGAATTCAACACAGTCTAGTTTTTCATGTCTGATGGTATTGTGCACTCGACACCATTTGGGATAGGCTAACTTGCAAATGTTGATCTCAAGCAACTTGCTCAAAGGGGGCTCACTATTACTATTAGACCAATTAAATTGTCTGTTATATCTATGAAAGTTATAATTTCTATTAGAAATCTCACCAGTATTTCCCATTTATTTATTGATATCTAAGAAATCATTGGTGAGTTTCATAATGGTTCTATGTATTGAATTGAATTCTCCCTTTGGAGGCTCTGAGTTATTATTTTGGGTCATATTTTGAACATTAGTGTTATTGTCAGGCATTGATGCTTGACTAATATTATTTTTGGAATGTGCTCTAGCATTCACTTGGTTAAAGATTCTTAGTTGTTGGTTGGGTGCAATGTGGCTTAATAGCAACTAGTTGATTACTAGCAGTTGGTTTGATGTAGGCTAATTTTAATTCATCTTGGGTAGGACATTTAAATCAGGTAATGTTGGGTCATTGTTTGGTATAGTAAAGGTAGGATGTCCCTACAGGTGCATTTGCTCATCAATATGGATGGCTTCAACATATGCCAAAGGCAACATGTCAATATTTAAGGCTCTTCTCTAGAAGATAGTTGTCATCGGGTCTAAGGCATTTTTGTATATTCCTAGATCCAAATTGTCTATCAGCCTATAAGGTGGGGATGTCAAGCTATACAGCTTTTGTGAACTGTTGCATTGAATGTTATAATTATTTCCTTTGTGCCCCTTTTGAGGGTGGTGGACTGTTGATACACAACTCTCAAGCTTATTACTCTACCAAATTGGGAAATAAAAGTATCATTGAACTGATCTCATCCTATGATGGAATCTTCTAACAAGTTGAGGAACCAATCATAAACCACATCTTGAAATGTAAAGGGAAAAATGCAACAAGCCACATCTTCATAAATTACATTAAGTGGCCTCAAAGACTCTTTAAATGAAATTATATGCTCTTTAGTTATTATTCTATCAGTGGGGGTGAAGAGAGGCAAATACTTTTTTGGGTTCCTTGGCAAATCATGCACATCTCTAGGGACATTAATGGATGAGCTATCTAACCATGCCATGATTGGAAAGAGGGGTGGAAAATTTTGGCTAGATGGCAAATTCAGCTGGGTCTTGGAGTTCATATGCATACCTTTGTCTAAACTCTCCTTCCTATGAATTTCTAGGGATGTTAAAGGGACCATGGGTTTAGATCAAGACATGGTTCTAATTATAGGCAAATTTAGGATGCAGAATAGGTAGTAATAACCAGAGAGTAGAACTTTAAAAGTAGCCTCACAAGCATCAAATATTACAAAGATCAGTCAACTTCTTATATAAAAAGCCTTTTACAAACTAGATCTAATAGCTTTGCCTTGATATTTGAGGATCCAAACCTTGAAACGTCAAAGTTTTCAACACCTAAACAAATACTGTTAGCTACGCATGTTAGCCTATAAATATTAGTGTTAAACCAAAATTTCAAAGCATTTCTATGCCCAACTTAACAATCTAAGAGTGCTTGAGCATTTCAAAATATATTTCATCACATACCTATGTAAATATTTACTCAATCACAAGTAAATTAGAGAAATTATGATCTTAAATGCCTAGATTTAGTACTAACAAGGTTTCAACGATAGACCTTTACATAAATTCTCATAAATATCCAAATTATTTACCAAATTTTTGTCAACCTTCACAAAGATGACCAAAACAACCTTCAATATGCCTAAAGAATGGGGTATTTAACCTATCTTTAAGAATCTACATAAATTTAGATAATAGAATTTCTAAATTTATATGAAGGAACACTAAATTTGATGGGATCCTTCAAAAAATGCAAAGATTCATACAAAAGATGTAGATATTTAGTGTTATTTTAAAAATATTTGTGTCCTTTTAAATGATTGTGCATATGTTTAATTAAGTACACTACAATTTCACCAAGATTCATGAAATTAATTGCATAGGGGCACTCTTTCTAGCGCCAGCTTTTCCCTTCATATTGATGCACTTAATGGGTTTCATGTGTCACTAGGGAATGAGATGAAAGTAATAAACTCAATTTTAAGTACTGGAAGAATCGGGGCTTGAGTTATTTACACAACTACTACTGAAAATAGAAAAATAGTAGAGATATAGCCACCACTTATAAGTCTACAAATAGACCCTACTGTAGGGACAACAGATTATACACAGTGACACTTTATTTCTTGATAATCTTTGTGAAATTGTTTTAAACTATGCCAATTATTTCCCAAACACAAAAAAACCATGAATATTTATATAATGAGCCAAACTAAAGTGACTCATGGGGTAGATCCAAAGGTAAGCAAGGTAAGGAAAAAAATAAAGTTTACTTTAGAGGGTTAGTGAAGTTAATTATTTAAACCTTTATGACAATAACATGTAAAACTAACATTCACCAACCCTAGTGTAATACTCAAATCCAAATGAACGTAGTTGAGACTTCAAAATAAAGGAGATGCATATATCTGAAAGCATATGTTGCATGAAAGTTACTCATTCACATTAAATCGCATAAGCACATTCAACTATAAATAAGATGATAATAAATCACATAAACTAGCAAATTTGTTAGCCTAGTGTTAAACTCAAACCAACAGATGCATCCATTGATATTATTGCCAAATTAGTCAACAAAAAGGAAACCATTAGTTCTCTAAATCATGAGAAGCAAAAACTATAGAATCACACAACAAGGCATTCAGACAATCTCATGAATTATTGGTTCTTTTGCATTAATTTTATAACAACTATTCCTCTTTTAAAATGAGGGGGAATACCCCTATATATAGGCCTCAAAATGCCTATGCAAGTTTAAGTGGGCCCATTAAAAGATATCCAAATACAACCAAGTGGATTTTAGATTTTAAATAACAATAACTAAAATGCCACATATTACAATGTAATATTCTAAATTTGAATTTACAAAATAAAGCTGAATATTCCTCAAGGCCCTAGAGAAGGTTGCTAACCAGCTTCTTGATTCCACCTTTGTTTCTCTACCTTTTCCTTTGTCCAAACTTCAGTGCATGCTAAGTAATATTGGTCGATTTAAATAAAATATAGGATCATAAGCTAAAATAATTCAAGCATTTTTTTAATAAACATGTCATACTCTACAAGTACATGCCTTATCACTTCTTTAATGGCCTTAACTCTCTCTAGCATTTGGTTGGCAAAGCCACAATGTTCATCACTTAGGTGGCATTCATGGCATTGGCTATCTCCTATTATAGACTTTTTAAAAAATACCTTCATTTGAGCCCTATATTCTTGGTCATCCATGAAGCTACCATCAGGTTCGGTCACCCTAGTGACCATAGCATCCTTTAGCAATAGGGAAATCCTGAATTCTATTTTTTCTAAGGATCCAATTACATCATTAACTTGTTTTAGCCACCTTTTCAATATCCTCCTTTTATTCATCATTATAGTCTATTTCTGTATGATGTATTCAAGTGGTAATACCTTAAGGCCTGGTAACTTGTTGCTCCTTGTAACTCTAGCTAGGTTTCCCAACTTGGCATCATAGAGTGCAAGTTTTGGTCATATTTAATGACCATATTGTACTATAGAGTCCCATCTTCTTGCCTTCTCTTCATGACCTTGTATAAATTGAATACATTGATGACTACATTAATTACTTGGATTGTAGTTTTTTTAGGCACTGTAGGTAATGCTTATTCCCTCAATCAATTCATCTCCTATTGCATACCTTTCATCAAAGGCACTGTGGATTATGCATTGGCTTGGTCCATGGACATAGGGTCCTCTACATACTCATCTACTTCACTTAGGCCAGCCTTCCTCTTCTTTTTTAAATTTAAGAGGGACTCTTCACTTTCATGAGCCATAACTAAGCAAGATTGGGGTTGTTCAACCTGCCTCCTCACCACTCTTTTCATGGTACCTGTAGCAACATCAAATCTCATGCCAATCTATAGTATAGAGAGGACTACTTGAGGTCTCTCTTATCTTACTAATAGTATAATGTATGTGACCTAATTTGGGACAATAGTAGGTATTATATTTATTTTAGGTGGTGTAGTTAAGTTATAGGCTAGAGATGTAGCAGGAATGTGTGGCAAGTTCATTGGGTCCATCTACCCGAGTGTGTCAAAAAGAGTTCTTGCAAGGTCCATATTTAGAATAAATAAAGGAAATTTTAGAGGCACACTCACCTTTTCATCCATGGAAAGATTGAATAGAGATGTAGGAGAAGGTGGCCTAGGAAAGGTGAATTTCTTTTAAATGGGCCTTAATGACCTTGCTGATACAAGGGAACCAATAGCAAATGTTGTACTAGTTGTTGCTACCTGGGAAGAAGTGGAACTAATAGCCTGACTAGTACTAGTGCCTGATGAAGATGTAATATTTTTAGTGATATGAGAAATGAAATAGGGTATGGTGAATCCCAAGGAACCACTATCTTAGCCCAATATATTATCAATTGAAGGTTGAGCAGTGGTAGGAGCAATTGTTGATGATATTGAACCTAATGGG
Organism: Torreya grandis; assembly: GCA_037957365.1. NCBI lineage: Eukaryota > Viridiplantae > Streptophyta > Pinopsida > Cupressales > Taxaceae > Torreya > Torreya grandis. Next base: position 5,718,499 of record JARHVA010000002.1, read on the forward strand.
GGAACAATGGTGGGAAGAACAAATGCAAAAGTAGAAGTAATTTGAAATATAATTACAACTAGAAAATAATGTCGTGGTGAGGCACCTACATTGAGAGCTTATGCTCTAAGTGTATCATATGGTGTTCTAGTAGGAATAGTAGTAATAGTGGTCTTGGGCTCCTTTTTCCTCTTGTAGAACTTCTCAATGTTTCTATCGGCTAGAGCCTACACTTTTTCCATGGAGAGTTTAATACCTTACTACAATTCCTTAAGGTTAATAGTAGTAGAGTTAGGTTGACCTAGGTTTCCATAATGACTCCCATAGTATATGTAGAGATTATTGTGGGCTTTTGGGAGGGGTCAGGCTAATTTCTAGATCTTCCTTACTCAAATCTTGGAGGTAAGTCCTGAATGCTTGAAGTAGCAAGTCATGGAGGTCTAGTTATCTTGTTCCTAATAAGAGGAATGTTGTATTCATCTTCTTCATCTTGCCCTTCCTCATATTCAGCATAAAACACATTCTCATGTGTTAGTGGTGGTCGAGACTTAGTAATATACTCCTTTGTATTCTCATTATCCAGTCTTATTTCTAGTTAAATTTTCTTCTTTATAGCATTCTGGAGCACCACCTCATCATTTAGATCATCTTTATATATCCATTAATGGACTTCTTCTTGATACTTGTATTCCATTGCTACATCTTTATTGAAATTGAATCAATGCTTGGCAATGACATTATTGGGATCCCATGGTCTGAAGTCATCTTTAGGTAATAGGTAAGAATCCCTATGCCTAAAAGCTACAATAATATCATGCCACTTAGTAATTTTGGTTCTCCCCAATTTATAAGGGACCTTATGGGGGGGCATTTCTTATTTTTATTTAAGACTCCATCAACTCCATGAAAAATTTGATAGGCCATTTCTTCTTCATCTAGCTTCATTGGCACAAATCTTAATAGTCTAAAAGGGGCCACCATCACTCCTTCTATTCTAATGACTATGTAGTCTGGGTATAACCAATAGCTACCCATGTCTCTCAAGGTTTCCCTGACTTTAGGAGGAACCCTCTACATCTCACATTCATTGATTGACCTATAAACCACTAGGTATAACTCTTATGCAATCACTCTTATGTTATGCCTAAATATATGAATATGCAATGCAGAGAAGAGTTGAGGCATAACCTCTTGATGCTTAGGAGACCATGAATTCTGACCCAATTGAGTAGTTACATAGATTACATCTAATAAGTATCTCATCATAAATAAGGGGGCACCATTATTATAAGTGTCTTGTATTGCATATACCAAGTTGTTAATAATTTCCCCAAGTAGGGGAATCTGTTGGTCCTCTAGGATTATATATAACAATGAAATAGCCCTTATGTCCACATAGGCAATGTGTGGATTACCAAATATTATATTCAGGAGGGCTAGACTAATTATTATTCCTTGTCTAAATTGTTATATGGGTAAGTTTCATTGATCATCCATGAAAATAGCTCTTGTTGGGTCAGTAACCCATGAAGCCAAGACCTTCTCTGGGGAGTGCACTTCATACCAGTTGTGGATGATGACCTCGTTATATTCTATCTATGGTGAGGGAAGGTCATAGTAATATTTTAAACTTGGTCCTACCATGAAATCAATTGGGATCCCTTGGGACATTGATTTAATTATCCCCTCTTTGTATTTTGACCTCCCAAAAATACTGTAAACTAGGTCAGCACATGGTATAACCTCTAGCTTAGTTATCACCTTATGGAGACAGATTGCATAATGTCTAGGATATCAAAGGCTAGTTGGAGTATATGAGTCATTGTTTCAATCTCATCAACAGCCCTATCTACTTCTACATTTAAATATATGCTATTGTAATGCATGGCACTATATGGTATGGCCTCAAGAATAAACTCGGTATCTTTGAAGATGACTAAAGTATTGTTCTGAAATAGAAAGTCATCATTCCTAAAGGAACTACTCTTACCTAGAGTAGAAGGACCTACTTGTGCCATAATTATGTAGTACTTTAGGTATTCATCAAAATCTCTTTATATCCTTCTATAACTTTCAAACTCTGATAATGGTGGTTATGAGTGCAATCTATTAACAGCTTGAGCATTGTTGAATTATGAGAGCACCAATATTAGAGAAATAAAATACATATAGCTTAAAAATGTAAATAAAAGTATCATTGATTGTGTAGCCTTTTGAATGATTGATTTGATTAATGTAATGTTGATGGTGATCCTGGTTCATGTCATATTAATGGCAAGCTTGTCAACCTTGCATATATTTGAAACAATCTTTGAACTATTGCTTTTAGTAATTAATTGCACCAAAATATAATTTAGATTTAATTTGAATTTGATTTTCCATAAATTTTTTCTTTAAATCTAAATATTTCCACCTTTTGACATGTGGCTTCCACCTTAGATCTAGCTAAGTACTCGCATGGCTTGAATATTGACTAAGTTACCCAGTTGGCTTGAAATTTGGACACATAGTACCTTTTCATTGCCTCATAGACTCTCAAAGTAAATTTTTACATGATGACCCATCTACATATCACCATGTGGCATATTTTAATTCATAGCAAGATCTTAGATGGTATTGTTCAATTTTGATTGGCCATGGGAATGACATGCATTACTCTTGTAGGCAATCACAATTTTTCTTGCCAAGTGTCTCTCTTAGAAGGATTTTCAACCACTGATGGCAACTTGACACTAATTGAATGGCTTAGGTGGAGACATGTATCCTTCTTAGAGGTGACCTCATAGATCTCAAATAAAAATAGCATGGTAATGGCATGTGGCATCCTCATGCAGGCCCAAAGGGGACACACATCATTCTTATGGGCTAATATTTTTTATTCTACAAGTGTCATTCTTAGAAGGCACCTCAAATAGTTGTATATCACCAAAACTTGATTAGATGGCTTGGGTGTAGCTACGTGTCTACCTTAAAAACTCTTAGAATGCTTTGGATGGATGTAATCTGGCATAGACATGTGGTGACCTCTGATGAATCCAAAGGGAACACATGTCACCTCAAAAGGCCACTTAGGTCTGGTTGGTTGTCATTGAGACATACAGTGGCATATCACAATATTTTGCATATGGAGATATGTGTGGGGGATGTGTGGTGGCTTGAATTGGATGGGCTCACTCAATAGGGCTAAGATCTTGACATGTAGCCCCAAGATTTGAATTCTAATAGCTAGCTTCTTACAATCCCTCTAGATGATGCCACATAGCTCGTGGACTTGGTAGATTTGCTCCAGGTGTCTTCACATGGGATGCGATGAATCCTTAAGTCATTACAAGGCTAGGTGAGGTAGACATTTGTCCCTTTAGGCTATAGTCTAAACTTTGACATCCTAAAAGGTGTCATAAATCATAGCTTTAATTTGACATCTTATGAGGTTAAGTGAGAAACTAAGTTAGCTTCTCGAATATTTCATTTTTCATCTTAGGAAAATTTAAACAAGTTTAAAGCAAAAAAATTATGAGAAAATGCCTTAAACACAACATAATGTTAATTTAACAAAAACTTAGTGAATTTTGTTGTGTTTATGTCTATTAGAGAGCCAGGTCACACTTCCTTAGCAAAAGCATGCCTACACATCATTGAACCATCCATGGTCAATAATTCTTTGATAAATAAAACTTAAAGAAGACTTGTAATGATTTAAATATTTCTAAGTATCAATCCTTATTTAAAACTGAATGATTAACCAAAAATTACAAAAGTATTAAATCAATTATCTATGTAGTCAAATGATTTAATATGCTTAGCATCTTGGGTGCTTTTGAAAATTGAAGAAAGGAGGGTCCCCATTCTAAGAATAGGGGAATGTTGATCATCAACAATATCCTATTCAAAATTTCACCCATAATTTAAAATTTGAACACAAAGCCTTAATATTTCATTTTTTTAGACATTTCACTCAGTCTCAGTATGCAAAACAATACTTATTCAATAAAATCCTTTCTATCACTATGATATATTGGTCAAACATGCTATATACTTTGACAAGTGTACATTTGATGAAATGATAATGTAAAATCAGTCCTCTTCATACTTATTTATTCTCCTACAAGATTTTCAAAGTTACAACTCGCATATAAACTAATGACATATTGCCCATACATGGCCATGACATCATTTCTAGTGCATATTTACATTGACACATGTCTTGGATTGTTCAAATCTATCTCTTTTATTCTAATTGTGAATACTTGTTTATCACTAGTTTCTATTGTTTCTGGTTTTAGAATGCAAAAAAGTACAAACAAATTCAAATATAGAAAAATATAAAGTATTCAAAATATTCAAAAAAAATTAAAATCATGGCTTGCACATGATTATACATCTATTTTACATCATTATCATATGTTATTTATCTCATGATTAGTAGATAAATATTCTTTTTTATATCACACATACATTTCACGGTATTCATGAGTGTCATGTAGGATATACAAATTTCACATGCACTAAGATTTTGACTTATTTTTACCCATTAACCTTAATAAATATGAGGCATATTATTCATAGGTTATAGTCTATTAATATGAGATTCATTGATACTAATGCACATTGAACAAAGCTTAACTATTCTTCCTAATTCTAATTCTAAACATTTCAAGTAATCCTTGGCTAAGTCTAAAGCATGTTTTATCCAATTCAAATTAAAGAATTCTCAAGTATTAAATCCATTTCTATATGCATTCATATAGTTAAATATCACAATTTCACAAAATACTCTAAAAGGAAGAACTATGTGGCTTGAATTCCCTCTTTGGAGTATTGAATATATAAGCAGTGTTCGGTCATCATAGGGGTGATTACAGTTAGCTCATCTCATTGAAATCCCCCATTTTTTATTTCCATGTTTTCAATAATTGTAAACCCTATTAAAATTTTCAACCTTGGATAAGTCATTTGCAGGTCTTTCACACACTTCTAAAGGTTAAATATCCACATACAGACCTAATTCAAGTTATCATAAATAATTTTGACTTGATTTCCTAATTTTTAGTAAAAGATAATATCAATTATTAGGGGCCTACAATGTAAGTTGATCTTGTCCTAAGTTGTATGATTGTAACTTCTCCAATTTTAGTTTTAAATTTTGTGTACTTATTGATCTGTAAACTGGCACTAATTTCTATGCAAAAAAGTTTACCTTGGATCCTTTAGTCAAATCACACAATTTCTCAAAACACTCAAGGAAATAAAACTAAATTTGACCTTTTAATACATATTTTTCTCAAACCCCAAAGTGATCAATTTTCCAATAGTATTTAAATTTGACTAATTATGCATTCAATAATGATTAATAAATAAAATTAATCAAAATATGGAAAAAGAATGCATGAATAAAATTAACTCACGACAAGCACTTGATAACGGAGTTCAGCAATACCTACATCTTCAAGTTCACTTATAGTACAAACTGATCCATTTTACTGAAGAGTACATGGCCAACCTTCATGATTACCAAATGGATACTCTGAGATTACACACAACTCAAACAACATAGCTTCAAAAAGTCCTGGTAAACCCATAAACAAACCTTCCACCCTACTGTCGTGCGAATGCAATCTCAAAATCCTATGGATTTATATCAAAGGTATCAAAAATGGAATTTTAAAATAATCTTAAAAAATCATCACATGGATTTCAACATACCATTGAAATCATTTCAAATTCTAGGACATTTTCCTAGTTTACATCGAAGTCTGAAAAGCTCTCTAAGTCCTTCAAAACATATATGCAAACTAGTCTCTATATTGTACATTACACAATCTACAAAGCTTCACTTTGAGGCATAAAATGAACTCAAATCTAGACACTCAGTATTATTTGGTGAATATTTTGTTAGCCATCTAACTAGCATTTAAAATACTTCTGATCACCACAGCATAGAAAGATTGGTCATCCAGGTGTGCAGCTTTACTACATCACAAGGGGACAAATCCCTCCTCTCATCAAGGGGAGGTTCCCTATTAAATATTCAGAGGCTATATACAACATAAATATGCAAAAAGTAAGACACAGGGGTGGAATGAACCATCCATCTCTCTTTTTTCAGAGATGATGCAGATAAACAAGGAAGAAATCTTGGGTGATGGGGAAGGTGCTTCTCTTCTTTCAGAAGCAACTTTTAGCCAAGATCCAGATTCCTTCCTAAATAGTATAAATCTTGGTGCAATGATAGAAGGTACTTCTCTTCTTTCAGAAGTGTTCTTCAATAGGCAGCAGGAATCTTTCAGGTAGCGAGTAATAGGTAATGGGGGTGCTGAGTGACTAGCAACTCGAGAGAGAAAAATGAAGAACAATGGGGGCACCACATCGTCCCAAGGCTCTTTACACAAGAAATGAAAATGCAAACACACTGAAGGTACTTATGGGGGCACAATTTCATCCCACAGTCAACCTTCAGGACACCTTCCTGATCACCTCCACTAGTTCTGATTGTTAAATCAAATGGACAAGAAAGCTTCTAGGAAATAGGCATACAAACAATCTCCTAAGATAGCACAAGCTATAATAGCACAAAGTCTACAAGTAACTTGTTCACTCATTCAGATAAAATAATATGAATTATAATTAGAGCTCAAAGTCTTAGTAATGCCTTTCAATTTGGGCAGGGTTTTGCTTCTAATAATCAAAAAGGTCTCCCTTCAAATGATATAAGAGATTACATTATTGTCAGGAATATGAAACACCAGAAGCACACAATTGATTACCAAACCAAGCAACTTAATATGCGGAAATTAACTAGAATACACAAGTAACTAGAATTCAGAAATAACACATGATATGAGAGATAATACACAACTTGTATTAAAACTCTTGAAGAAAAGAATACAATAAAGAAGATGCCACTTCTTCTCCACCACCTCTTCAGAGGCTTCCCACACCTCAAGTGAACAGTAATTCTCTCCTCAAAGCTCTCTCTCTCTCAGGTCCCAACACACAACTCAAACATAGAGTTGGTGTTCACCTCCAGTGTTCCACGCACACCACAAGTGCTCCACGCACTCCACAAGTACTCAACGTACTTCAAGTAGATCTCCCATGAACCTGCAACAACCTGCACCTCAAAATGCCATAATTATGGAAGAGACTGCCTTGCCTTCCTCTTTGCTCTATCTGAGTACACACCTGTACTCCAAGTAGATCCTGCCTGATTCTGCTCCCTATTGTGTTGTTGTCCTATCTGATCTTGCACACCTGCAAATCAACCTGGTTCTACACACCTGTGAACCTTGACCTTGCACACACATACACCTGCATATCAACGATCTTACTTACCATGTATATCTCCTATAAAAGGCCATGCTCACCTGATGACCAAGATCATACATACATGAAGAACCCTACTGATTCTCCAATCCAGCACCCACACCTGGTACTGTGGCACTAGGAGGAATGCACCATTGCTCTACCTCTCTCTGAAGGAGCTGTTTGCTCTCTTACTCCCTAGCACTAGTTTCCAATACAACCATGAGTCTATTATATAGATCTCATCCAAACAATAATTAGACATCTGATTATAATAATTAGATCCACAGCTCTCAGTCTAAAATTAGCTCTCATCATGCAAACACTTGGTTCATTAGCTAACTGCCCGTAATATACTCGCAGTCGAACCACATAGGTGACCGACGTCGGTCCCTATCCGCCTGGGGGTCACCGACGCCGGCTGATCTCTGATCGACGTCGGTTGCTTCCTGTCTCCTACCTGCCATCGTCGGTTGGCCTAACCGACGCCGGTGTCTGTGACACTCTGCAACACTTCTGCAACCTCCTCCATGTCTGCATCAGTGAAGCTTTTAGCTCCACAACCTAACAATCTCCCACTTGAAGATAAATAGCTACACTGTACCTGTACCTATACCCTGTCTAATCTATTTCTTGGTTTGTATCCCTCTTCAAGCTCAATCCTGAAGACAACTCACCACACAACCTGTGATGTACCTCCTATCATCTGAGTACCCTGCCACATCCGAACCTACAAACCCATGTAGTGAAGTCCTGACCCTGCATAACATGAATCCCTGCTGCTGGTCCCTCTCAAATACCTGAGAACCCACTTCCCCGAATTGGCTCCTAACTCTCTGACAGCTCCCACTGCATGGGAATACTCAGGTCTATACCAGACCTCATGTGATTTCAGACACTATACCTATCCAGCCCTTAGTGTGCTCTGGCTCTGCATCCTGAACCTCACCAACACCTGATTCACATTAGCTCCCACTGGAGACAAAATCAACCTGTGATCTCCATGTCTCCCATGTCAAAGAATTTTGCTGCTCCAAACTCCTCATGACATGCCACTAAATTAACCTTACCCTTAGCTCAGCAAAACCCTGTATGTCTGAACCTGTACCAAGTTCATCCTCCAAATATAGCAACAGGATAATGTTGCGACCATCATCCACCTGGTAAGATAAACACAATGGTTATACTGACATTGACTAAAGCCCTACTTTGTCATCCACCTGGTACCACCTGTCAGTCCTGTCCCACTGTCCTGTAGCTCCCTCAAGACCATATGCCTGGTCTTCCGTCTCACGTGTCCGTTCACTCTATTCTTCAACTAAGGAATCCATTCATCTCTGTGCTTTTGCACCGGGTGGAAACCCTACCAAAACTCCCGTTTGATTCTACATCATATCCCTGCCATGCTCCCACCTGTTTCTTGGATCCTTCCTGCTCTACAATCAGCAACAAGTATAAAGAAGAGGAACAATGAATTTGAGGCTTACTTACATCTTCAATCCTTTGTATGGGTGTTTGAGACTCCTTGACAGTGTGTTGTCCACCCAAAATCTATTACAGTGACCGACCTCAGTCACTCCACAGTCTACATCCGACTGATGTTGGTTCCCATGCATCTGTCCCTGACTATCGACTCTGCCAACGTCGGTGTCCCTATTGCCCACGTCGGTCCTCATGACCGATGTCGGTCTTACCTACTGTCGACATCATCAGCTTCGGTCTGCACATGACCGACATCGACACCTGTCTGTTTGACCCTTGTTCCTCCTGACCGACGTCGGTACCTGTGTTCACCTGTGAGTGATGACTTTTTACCCGTGAGCTCCTTTGAATCAAAACCCATGTCCAAACTACTCTGCTTAGAAGTATCTAGCACCATCCATTGGTTTCTGTCTGCCATCTCCTCCATAAACACCAAGGCTTTCCAGTTCTTAAGCTTGTCAAATATATCTGTCTTCTGCTTAAGAACATGCATCTCCTCCCTGCTCATGTGACCAAGCCTATGAAGCCACGTCTCCACAACAGAAGAAGAATTAGTAATATAAACAAGTAGATAAAGAGTACCTATTTTCTTACCACCAGCTAATTCAAGTGCATCCACTGTGAGAGTTCTTGTGCATCTCTCATCACCCAATCTTTTTGAAGAAATTAGCCATATCTCTAAACCTGGGACCTGCATGACCTTCATCAACACCTGTGTGTTGGCCCCCTACAATTTCAGCTTCACTTCCCCTTTTCCAATTCTTTGGCAAGGCTCACCAGCTCCTCTACCTGGGGCTGCATGGAAAGAGGCAACCGAATCTATTAACCAAGATTCAACTTTATCCAAGAAACCTCCCAGAGCATCCTGTGCAACAACACCTGCTACATCTGCTTCTACAGTTCCTTCATGCTGATCTGCTACCAACCAACAATATTCTTTTACCTGCTCTTTCTTTCCATGGGACCGTAAGTGACCATCTGTGCTTTTCAACTCCTCCATTCTTAGCTTACTTTCATCTACCATTGCTCTACTCCCACTCAATCAAAAACCCCTGAGAGTGACCTGTAACCAAACACAAACCCTGCTTCCTGCAACCTTGGCTCTGATACCACTTGTCAGGAATATGAAACACTGGAAGCACACAATTGATTACCAAACCAAGCAACTTAATATGTGGAAATTAACCAGAATACACAAGTAACTAGAATTCAGAAATAACACATGATATGAGAGACAATACACAACTTGTATTAAAACTCTTGAAGAAAAGAATACAATAAAGAAGATGCCACTTCTTCTCCACCACCTCTTCAGAGGCTTCCCACACCTCAAGTGAACAGTAATTCTCCCCTCAAAGCTCTCTCTCTCTCAGGTCTCAACACACAACTCAAACACAGAGTTGGTGTTCACCTCCAGTGCTCCACGCACACCACAAGTGCTCCATGCACTCCATAAGTACTCAACGTACTTCAAGTAGATCTCCCATGAACCTGCAACAACCTGCACCTCAAAAGACCATACTTATGGAAGGGACTACCTTGCCTTCCTCTTTGCTCTATCTGAGTACACACCTGTACTCCAAGTAGATCCTCCCTGATTCTACTTCCTATTGTGTTGCTATCCTATCTGATCTTACACACCTGCAAATCAATCTGGTTCTACACACCTGTGAACCTTGACCTTGCACACACATACACCTGCATATCAACGATCTTACTTACCATGTAGATCTCTTATAAAAGGCCATGCTCACCTGATGACCAAGATCATACATACATGAAGAACCCTGCTGATTCTCCAATCCAGCACCCACACCTGGTACTGTGGCACTAGGAGGAACGCACCATTGCTCTACCTCTCTCTGAAGGAGTTGTTTGCTCTCTTACTCCCTAGCACTAGTTTCCAATACAACCATGAGTCTATTATATAGATCTCATCCAAACAATAATTAGACATCTGATTATAATAATTAGATCCACAGCTCTCAATCTAAAATTAGCTCTCATCATCCAAACACTTGGTTCGTTAGCTAATTGCCCGTAATATACTCACAGTCGAACCACACAGGTGACCGACGTCGGTCCCTGTCCGCCTGGGGGTCCTCGACGCCGGCTGATCTCTGACCGACGTCGGTTGCTTCCTGTCTCCTACCTACCATCGTCGGTTGGCCTGATCGACGTCAGTGTCTGTGACACTCCGCAACACTTCTACAACCTCCTCCATGTCTGCATCAGTGAAGCTTTTAGCTCCACAACCTAACAATTATATAAAGGCCTGATGGAGGCTTGGCACTTTCTCCCAATGAAGTGACCTATTCGACGCATTTAATGCCTTGGATGCATTCTTGGTTTTGTCAGGAAGGGCCCTATTAGAGCAGGGTGGCTACCTTAAATGTGGCATGTTGATTCATCTTTAATGCCTCCTCCTTAGCCTGAATCTCTCATTCATTCACCTGCTTAGCTGTACAACTGTCTACTCTACCTTTACCTCACAAGGGACAAACAAACGGTGCCTTCAATGTTTTCAGGCCCCAAATATCTACCTGGTGAACTACTCCACCTACTAGAAATAACTCCCTCTCGGTTTCCCTCTTTATTTCTTCCTTCTCTTGATCCTGGCCTTAGAGTCTTTTAAATGCATTTAGGTCCATGCCTTGAGTCTGCTGGAATCAACAGACACTTCATTGCAACAAATTTGACGTTTGCGGGCCTGTCATTCTTCCCAGCAACTTCCTCATGTCTTTCTCGCTTGCCATGGTCACTTTCCACTGTGACACAGGTGAGGACATGTGGCAGCATCCACAGCTTCAAAATAGGCTTATTGAAATAAGCTTTAAAACTAGTTAGTGGCTGAGGAGGGTGTGGATGCAGACACGTGGCATCTTCCACTGCATTGGGTTGAGACACGCAATGGGTTCCACTCTATGTAGCTTCATTCGAGACTATGTCTTGGCTTGTGACACCTAGCAACATCCACTGCTCTTTAAGGCTCGAACCTTTCTCGAAGGGAACTTGCCCTTCAGGGTCTCGAACAAGGTCCATTTTATGTGTCAAATGTCCCTCTGTAAGGGTCTCTATCCTCCTGGATCTTTTAGGTGGCCTTTGGGCTTCAATTTCTTCAGAGAGCTGTTGGTCCCTTTATTTCCTTCAGACAAAATGTCTAAAGGAATTCCTTCAAACAATTTGTCTGAAAGAAGTCACCTCCCTTTGATTCTATGTCTTTTCATTTGAGGGGCCCCATCCTTTGACACGTGCCATCTTCTGCCTCTTTGAACAAGTGTCAGGTGTTGTCTTTCGTAGGTACAGGTGAGGACACATGGCACGGCTCACTACTCTTGTTAGTCACACAGATGCAGACACTTGGTGCATTCTGATTTGGTTAGTCACTCACCCCCAAGACCACCATGGTCTTTGCTCGAAATAGTGAAGCTAAGGGAAGAGGCTGCAGATATTGACACTTGGAGGCTTCTGACAAGCTTCAGAGGGACACATGGCACATTTCGCCACTCTTAGATGAATACATTGGGGCCTTCCATTGTTGCCACTTGTCACCCTCTATAGAACTCTGAGAGAAGCTTTATCAAAAGAAGCCTTGCAGCTTAAGAAAAGGCTAGAGACATGGACACCGACACGTGGCAGTTTTTGTTGTACTGGGATGGGACACGTGGCATGGTCTGAATACTTTAAATAGTCACGTGGACATAGACACGTGGCAACTTCTGCTTGAATCTTTCTATTGTGTGCATCCTTCCTTAACTAAGGAAACCTTTGAACTCTTGAACTCACACATTTGAACTGATGAATGTTGGACCCGTTGAACCGATGAACCTTGAACCCGTTGAACTTGTTAATCCCCTTTACCAAAAAGTTGAGAAAAAGATGAATTTGAATATTGCAGAACAAATTTTTGGAAAGGGGACAAACAATTTTGGTCATGCAAGACCAAAATAGTCCTATGTTGTCTGAAAAATGAAGAATCACTTTTCAGGGACAACAAGTATATGGCTAGAATCATCTCTAGCTCTAGCTCTTGGCTCTGGCTCTCGGCTCTTCGGCTCTAGCTCTTTGGATTTGCCATGAGAGCTTTGAGACTTTAGAATGAATTCATTGGATTCCAATTCCAATTCCAATTCCCAGTGATTTAAAAATAATCCCTCACCCCTTTATATACTTTTGGGAGGTCCACTTTTTTTTATTGGGATGATTATCCACAATCTTTTTTAATAAAATTCATAATTATCCCATAACCAATTTTTATGAGATTTTAAATTATCCATTACATTTAAAAATATGGGGTGATAATAATTTCCAAATTTACAATGGTTTATATTTATCCCCCTTTACTAAGTTGGAATTTACAAATATTAATGACTTGGGTCGAGCCATATTGCCACACCACTTTATTGCCATGTCATCGAGTTTGACCATAACTTTGACTGGTCATAACTTACACATATAGACTTCATTTTTCAAATCGTAAAATGTGCCAAAAATATCTCAATAAGATATAAACCATGGAAATAGATTTTAAATATTATATGATGGTTAATTTTGACTAGTTTTGACCACTTGTTGACTGACTTTGACTGGCTGCATAAGGAGCATATGAGCTTTATTTCTCACATTTTACATACCATAGGAAAGGTCTCAACAAGCCCTACACGATGATGTAGGTTTCAATATACTTTGATATATTTTAAAAATTGTCCTTCAGATCAATCCTCCACACTAAGAGGGCTTTTAGTCTACCAAAAGTTGGTACCTAACTTGATCCTCTAAAATGCCAGTCAGTTTTAAAGAATTCTAATGGGTCTTTATTGATCTACTCAGGTTCCACAATTGTGCCCACAAAACTTGGAACAAATAATTGACCACACCTTCTAAAAATCATCTACTATTACATGGCCATTAATAGCCTCTACACAAAACTAGATTTTAGAATGCAATGACTTCCTCTATTGCACAACTTCACAAGAGTCTCTACACAGATAAGCCTAGTGATCTCCTCTGCTATTGTTAAATTATCCTCTGCAACATATCAAGTACAGAACCCAAATCATAGCATAGAGATAATAGTGGAAAAATATGATTCATAACTCAAAAATGTAAAAGGCCTTAAAATAAGGCATGAGTTACATTGAATCCTTCAACTACCAATAAGGTCATAATATATCAAATTATCTACCCACTGTCGCATCTTGTAAGTAGTGAACTGCCAAATACTGAAACAATCATGAATGCAATTGTAAGACAAGTTTTTCAATGTAAAAAAAATACAATATTGGTTGTGACCATCACAATACATTTCCCTAATGGGTCTTATCATACACCCAATAACAAATATGCCACAATAGATGCATTCCAAAATAGCAGTTATTTTGATACAAGTACTGTAGGAAAATTGAATCCTACCCAATAACCTATGCAACTACTATCAAATCTCCCAAGCTGATCAATGATTTAAATTCCTTAATAATTCAATAGGAAACTCATAAATCTAATATTGGAGATTATAAAAATAGATATTTTTAAAACATAAGCATGAGAATTTAAAACTTTGCATGATGAACCTATCTCGAAGTGTTCCCACCATATTAGCTCCAAAAATACATATATCAAAGCATGGGTAAATTTACTTTATCAACATACAATAGGAATCCCAACAATGCTTTGAAACATATATATCAATCCACTAATCATGACATCATGAAATTAAGAAACTATTTACTAACCCTCTTTATTAGATTCTCCTGTTTAGGGTGTTTAATTTCCTTAGTAGATTTATTGATATCTACATAGTTTGATTGAACAAAAACTTCATTAATTACCTTATCAATAAGTTTATAGACCATATTTTTCTTACCATTACTAGGATGGTGGGATGGTTGAATTTTCCAACACTTCTCAACCTAATGTCCACTCATGTGACAATGAGTGCAAACATCCCTCTTCTTAAGTGAGGTCACCTGTTTGCCATTTCTCACTTTGCCAGTATGAGAATGGTCTTTAGCACCTGTAAGCTACTTTATTAAAAAAAAAAAAATCAACAATATGTGGCACAATGGTTATTCAATCTACAAAATGTACAAGGAAAATAATGCAACATCTTCTGAATATCAAAACCAAATTTCTTAAATGGCAAAAGTGATTCAAAAGTCTTGGAATTCATATTCCTATTGGTGCCTTTTCTAGTGTAAGAATGAGGAGGTGGAATTTCAATACCTCTTTTACTTGATTTCTTACACCATTCATCATTCCTTCGTAGGGAGGAATTCTACTCTACTAGTGGCCTTGGATCTTAGCTGTCAGAAGCTTGTCTTCTTTCAGCAATGGAAGAACTCTATCCAACATCCACTTTCTCACTAGCGTAACCCAATATTGCATGGTGAGATCTATGCTCTAATTGTATTGTGTTAGTAATACCTTGGCCATTGTTACCAAGGCCCCTTCCATCAAATCCCATTTTTAATAATAGTTTAGATCCAATGCCCTTAGTGAGTTTTTCAAAACTACCAAAAGTAATATCTAAAACATCTAAAACTAAATGAAAATATTTACCAGATGAACAACTTATAATGAACTCATTAGTCATAGTACCTACATCTACATTAGAAGGCAACTGATGAATATAATGTTTCTCTTCATCCTGCATCTATGCCAAGAGCTCATTCTTGGCTTGCAGCTCTGATTTTAAGTGGGCAATCTCCTCTTCCAAGGAGTAAAAATGAGGTCTCAAGAAAGCATTCTATTCCTAGATATTCGAATTAATTGCGTCAAGATCATTAAGCCTTTCTCTTTTTAAGGCTTTGCCCATGGTTTCCTATTCCCTGCAAACAACCTAATTCCATAAACTACACACTGTAAATAGAATATTAACAAGCTAAAAGGCTCCAATACTATTGGAAACCAAACTAAACACAACTGATATCAAATCCACACAATCAAAAGCTAATATAGATCAATAACTAATATTATACCAAATCTGATCCATAAAAAATTTACCTTGGATCCTCTAGTCAAATCACATAATTTCCCAAAACACTCAAGAAAACAAAACTAAATTTGACCTTTTAATACATATTTATCTCAAACCTTGAAGTGCTCATTTTTTTGTTAATATGTCATATTTTAATAATTATGTATTCAATAATGATTAATAAACAAAATTAATCAAAAATACAAAAAAAGAATACATGAATAAAATCAACTCATGACAAGCACTTGATAACAAAGTTTGGCAAGGCATACATCTTTGGGTTTGCTTATAGTACGAACTGATCCATTTCCTTAAAAAGTTAGTACATGAACAACCTTCATGATTGTCAACTGGATATTTTAATATTTCACACAACTCAAACAATAGAGCTTCAAAAAGTCCTGGTAAACACACGAACAGACCTTCTACCTTACTGTCACACGAATGCAATCTCACAATCTTATGGATTTTTGCCAATGGTCTCAAAAATATAATTTTACAATGGTCTTAAAAAAATTATCACAAGTATTTCAACATACCATTGAAATCATCTTCAAGTCTAGGACATTTTCCTAGTTTACATCAAAGTCTAAAAAGCTCTCTAAGTCCTTCAAAACTTAGGATATATGCAGACTGGTCTCTATAATGGCCATTACACAATCTACAAAGCTTCACTTTGAGGCATCAAATGACCTTAAATCCATACAATCATTATATGGCTAGAATCTTCTCTAGCTTTAGCTCTTGTCTCTTGGCTATAGCTCTAGCTCTTAGCTCTTTGACTCTGACTCTCAGCTCTAGCTCTCGGCTCTTCGGTTCTGGTCTTTGGCTCTGTCATGAGAGCTTTGAGACTTTAGACTGAATTCACTGAATTCCAATTCAAATCCCCAATGATTTGAAAATGATCCCTCACCCCTTTATATACTTTTGGGAGGTCTACTTTTTATGATTGGGATGATTATCCACAATCTTTTTTAATAAAATTCATAATTATCCCATACCCAATTTTGATGGGATTTTGAATTATCCATTACATTTAAAAATATGGGGTGATAATTATTTCTCAATTTAATATGGTTTATTTTTATTCCCCTTTACTAAGGTGGAATTTACAAATATTAATGACTTGGGTCAAGCCACATTGCCATGTCATTAGGTTTGACCATAACTTTTGACTGGTCATAACTTGCACATACAGACTCCATTTTACAAACCTTAAAATATGCCAAAAATATCTCAATGATCTCTACACCATGGAAATATATTTTCAATATTCCATGATGGTTAATTTTTCTAGTTTGACCAGATTTGACCACTTATTGACTAGCTTTGACTGGCTGCACAAGGAACATACGAGCTCCATTTATCACATTCTACATACCATTGGAAAGGTCTCAATGGGACATATGAATTGGTGTAGGTTTTAGTCTACTTTTTTATCTTTTAAAAATTTTCCTCTGGATAACTTGCAAATCTAGTTCCTATTTTTTAGTTTAAGTCTTATGTTAGCTTTACACAATCAAATCTCATATATAAATAATTAAGTTTGTAATTTAGTGTCATAGTTAGCCTTATTTCAATTGATTACACTTTGCATAATTTAGTATTTTACTTTAATTACGTTTATCAAAATTCCATTTACAAAATTATATTATATTTATTTAAATTAAGATTAATTCATATATTAATTAAAATTATAGTATAATAGATTAATTAGTAGGGGGTCATATCTAGAATAACATGTGCCTTAGAAGGATATATGTCAATCCCACACTTTTATATAATTAAACCCAATGTTTTTCCACAATAATACCAAACACACACTTCTCAAGGTTATGTTTGACACCGTATATTGATTAAGTAAGGATAGTACATAGGACCTAAAGGTGATCCACCATCTTCTTAGATTTTCCTAGAATATCATCAATATAAACTCCATCATTAAATGATTGATATTGTGAAGTATATGGATCATGTCCCTCTAATAATTTTCCCCATAAATTTTAAATTTGAAAGGCATTATAACATAACAAAAGGTTCTCCAAGGCATTGTGAAGGAGGTATGGCTTTGGTTTTCTTTTGAAATGCAAATATGTTTGTATACCAACAATCCATCCATGAAGGATAGAAAATTGTATCTGACTGTAGAATCCATGATGATGTAAATTGAAGTTAGGGGAAAATCATCTTTTAGTATGTCTTATTAATGTCTCTAAAGTCTATGCATATCATGATCTTACTTTTTTTTAAGAATGAGGATGATTTTAGACAACCATTTAGTGTATTCCATAGGTTGAATGAACCCCAATATTAAAATTTTGATTACATCTTATTTGACCATCAATGTAACCTTGGGTTTACAAGCCTCATTTTTTTATTAATGGGTTTTGCATTAGGCATAGTGACTAGGTTGTGGGCCACCACCTCAGGCTAAATTCTTGTCATGTACACATAGGAGAGGGTAATGGATTTAGATAATCAGTGACTTCTAGTTGTCTTATACCTCTTTATGCAAGAGTGAAGATCAAATATTAAGGATTTTGGGACATTATTTAGTCCTAATGTTAATATCAATGGTATCCTCTATGAGGGAGGCATTTCCCTCTTCAAATTCTTGTAGGGAAGGGGGAAATCAAAAGCTTCATCATATGCCTCAAAGACTTCATGTTCTTCCTTAGAAAAATCATAATATTTGATTTTTCAATATTAATCATAGTAATCCATTATGAGTGTACACGAGGGATAAAATTTGAGGGTAAATCCCTTTTCATGGTGTGACAAGGGGAGGTGATCATAAACTCATAAGAATTATAAAATTCTCTCATCATTTTTTGTGAATTATAGGACAAGAAGTTCATTTTCCTCTTCTACATGAGAAAGGATTTAATTGTTTTGTATCTTTCATACAAGTGTTTCAAGTCTTATGGACACCAAAAATTCAAATTATAGTATTGATTGATTTTGGAAATTTTGAGAATAGGAAAGAACCATTAAATTAGAAATTTGGTTACTCCCTAGGGAAAACTTCTACTGAAAAAATTAGAACTCCTTGAAAACTTCATGTACCACATTATTGTAAAGATGATAACGTTCAAACATTTTTTGGTAAATCTCATAATCTTGATTAGTGACCAATTGTGAGTCACATTGAATATTGAGGTTTTGGACACCTAATATTATAGCAATGAGAATTAATAATGACAATTCTTATTATTATCCCATGTTGTTGGTGCATTAAAATTGATTCTAAACCCAAAGGGAATGATCCTTCGTCTAGGGGAAATTTTGATGACCCCTACCTATGCATGAATGAGTTTTTTATCCATTATAATGAAGTGTCCATTCATCAATTGAAAGGGAAGGATCATTGTGATGATCTTGGGGTATCTCTTAATTTTCATAAATATCAACCTTACAAATATTAGGTATCATGACTACCCCATCTTGTGTTTTTGGATATTGATATTTGTAAAGTTTATAAGTTCCAACCCCAAATGGGTCAAAAGGGAGTATAATGGGTTTATTCTTCTCTAGGATACATTTCAACCATTGACTTCATAGATATTTATATAAGTTTTAAAATATGTTATTCACCATTTTTCTCCATCGTTATTACAGCTTTTTCCATAGGGTTATCATTTGGTGATCTTATATGAAATTCAAAGCTCTATTTTAAAACATGGGTCATGGTTCTAATGGGCTCATTTTATTTATCAGGTGTATAAGAGTTCATTGTTCCATTTCTAGGAAATTGGTAGTTAATATAAAGCCCAATATTTTTCTTAAGGCTTGCCTAATGGATGTCGAATGGTTTTGGATCACCTTGAGCAAGCCAAAACTTTCCCAAATGCAATAATATTATTTCTTTAAAGAGAGTGGATGGGAATGTCTTTATCTCATGGATCCAAGGCCTCCATAGAATCATGATATAATTAGTGTTATTATCTATGATATAAAATTTATTAAGAATTATTTTGGGTCCCAAACTGATAGGTAGTTGTATGGTCTCAATCAATGTGAATTGGAGGCTATCATACCTCACAAGGTATTCATAGTCATGGAATAGTTGGTTTATACATAGCCAATATTTTGAAGAAATAAGAAAGGGAATATATTGAATGTAGCCTCATCATCAACCATTTATATTTTAATAAAATTATTATAGATCCACTCCTAAAATTGTAAGGCAAAATATCCTCTTCTGTCCATGTCAACATCAAGTGCTAAACACCTAAAGTCAAATAAATAAATAACATCCCTATAATATTTTTGATGAGTATACATGTCCAAATATATATGGATTATATGGGCCTTTAGAGGAGGGGTAATGATATACAAATGACCAAAACCTAAGGCATTAAGTAATTATATATCATGAGCATGAGATTTGTTATATAGATCTATGAAAAAAATATGGGAAATGGTCTTTTTTGAGATCAACAACAAGGTTGTAATTCCCCATAGGTTTGGGGTTTCCTTGGACATCAGCATCTAAAGCATTAGTGAGATGATTAGTTTTTGGTTGATACTCCCTTATGCAATTGATTATTTTAGAATCTTCTTTTTTATATAACTCAATGACACATATCATCCTAGTCTTTCACTGGGGGCATTGATAAGGGGCCACATCAAGGATTTTCAATGTAGAGGTGGAAGCTTTGGAATCATGAGTTCCAACCAATAAGGGTTGATTGATAGGATTATCTTGTGACACACTTTTATTATTGGGTTATTGATGATTAGGAAATAGGTTCTGATAAATTCATAATTTAGCATTTTGAGGTGCCACATGACTCATTAGGGAAGGATGAGGACTTGCATTCACACTTCCCTAAAACATGTCTATCAATTTCTATTATTTATCCTCATGGAGACATTGGATGAAATTTTTATAATCCCTATAAGTGTGAGTGCCATGATAAATGGTCATATGAAAGAGATAAAAAACATTAAGATCATAATCCCTTGGTCGTTGATTCTAATTTTGTTGATCAAACCTTTGTTGATTGTTTTTTAGAATAAAATTATTTGTTTTCAATTGATAAGTTTGGTTTTGGTTAGGATTTTGTTTTTGGTTTATGTATTGATTCTAATTTTCTTTTTCATAAGGCAAAAGACAATAAAATATATTGTGTGAATTATAGGTGGAGGTTTTGGATTTCTTGCACCCCCATCATTTTTATTATTATTTTTATTTATATTTTTTTAATTGTTCACAAATTTATCTTCTTGGGTTAATTTATCATTCAATATATAGTATCATTAAAATTATAGTTTATATTCTTGGGACCTTGGTTATTGAAGTTATTCTAATTATTGTTTTGTTATCCCCCAAATGTTTTTTAGTCAACAATTCACCCATGTGATCCATAAGTACTATGGCCACTTAGTCAATCATAAGTGTACTCTATATTGTTTATTTATATGATTTATAATTATTTTATTTAAATTAGATATTAGAGAATAAAATTGAATATAATTTATACAAACTATTAAGTAAATAAAAATGCTAAAATATACAATAAATCACACAAAATGGTATAGAACTTACTATTTTTGAAAAAATATAAAAAGGAGAAAGTACCAAAGAGAGGTGACTTAGTTGGAAATTATACATGTATGATTGTGAATGTGACTATGAAATTAATTGTATGTATGTATGTATGAGGTCATTATATATTAGGAATAAGTTTTTTCATCTACCTAAGACAAGGTTGTGTTATTTGGACAAGGTTAATTGAAACTAGTGTTTTTAGAGTGCGTTGGCATCCTATAGTGTTTCTAGCCTCTATGTAAATTTTTATCAATGTGTTTTCACTTGTAGGTATCCTATGTGTGATTTGGGTCACTTGATTTGTTGTGGAAGTTGATATATGCCTTATTCCTCACTTGGATCCCTAGCTCAATAGACAATGAGAGATAAATAAAATAAATGAGAAAAAGGGGTTAGTGGTTGAAGTTGTACTTGACATAAACACCTATTGTGTTGGGCATTGTTATGTACCAATACTCTTAAGAGGGATAAAAATATATTCATTTATCCCATGCTATGGTGGTGTGTGTGAGATATTAGTGTAATGTTATATGTTGATTCAATCTTGGTGTGATTAAGTGTTTCAATAATGACTTGTGACCTTGGAGGTGTATTCAGACTTATCTCAAGTCTAATTGGGTTGTGTGGCCTCATAATTGGGAAGAATATGTGCTTTCATCTCAATGTGTGGTTATTCTAGTTTTTTTCAATCATGGGAGCCTCTAGTGAATAAATAGTTAGAAAATGTAGCTTTATAGTGGTATTTTAGGAATTTATTAAAAAAGGACTTAAGAAACATGTGAGGTGATCCATTTGGTGAATTTAAATTTGAGAAATTAGTTGTTATTTTTTAGGAGGATGAAACATGAAAATTCATTCAATATTGGTGAGAAGGATTATCCTAAAGGAGCGACCTTTTCTGAGAAGCAAAGACAACTAAATTAGAAGTGTGAATTAGTATAATAAACTGAGTTTAGGATACTTGGAATGAATAATAGGAGTATTTAATATTAGATTTACTTAAGGGTATAGGGTTATCCGCATTATATTAAAGTAGTAACAATTTGGAACTGTATAATTGAGCATGAGCTAAGTGTGTATAAAGAGTGGTCACAAGTACATTATTTTAGCATTAAATGTTAATGTTAGTGACTACATTTTGCCCCCTTTTATTTTAATAATGAAGTAAAGAAAAATTAACAGAGTAAACGAAAAGGAGTCATACCTAAACTTACTTATGAAGAAAAATATTAAATGTAGACCACACATTGAGCTATGCTTCATGCAAATCTGAAATGAAATATGTATACATCAGTACTTACTTGGGATAAAAATATAAAATTAAAGACAAAATTTATAGATCAAATAAAAAGTAATGAATATAGTTGTTAGGATAGGTGAACCATTATATTTTTTGGTGCAAAATTAGTGACTGGAGAGGGCATGACCTTTGGAGATTTTGTTCTTCATTGAAACACTTAGATTGGACTATGGACGCCCCAATCCTCATTAATAAGAAAGTGTGCTTAAGAACTCAAGATGTGCTTGAATCCATTATTTCATACCCAAGGTAGTAAACTAGCTTAGAATCCCTATATGAATTTTAATAGATCATTTTGGTTTAAAACTCATGCAAAAAGTTGAATCAACTATTACACATAGAATAAGATTCATTTCTAGTGCAAAACTAGTGTAAAATAGTTTGATTCAAGTTTGATGTATATAACATAAAGAATGACATGAATTTCCATTATTTTTGTAAAAATTGTTTCAAAACTAAGAAATAAAGTGATCTTGTGTTGTGCACATTCCCCCAATGTCTTATTTGAGTATATTGATTCTAATAACTAAGTAAAATCAACTAGAATTCTAAGTAAATCTATGTAATATTCTAAAACACATGTTATGCATGATGACCCCAATTTTGAGAAAAAATATATGATAACCTATGCATAAACTATAAACTATTTTTTGGTTATGTAGACTAAGTATGATTCTAATAACTTTCAAAATGTCCTTTTTGAATTTTGGGATGAAAGTATGTTGTTCTAGACAAACCTATTGCATTGTTGTCCAAATGACACAATGTTGTATAAAAGTACTTTCTGGGTAAAAACTAAGTATGAATTATGATTGATTAAACAAATATTGTGTTTTGTATCAATGAAATGTATTATTTCATCTTAGTCTCTAAGATAAGCCACTGTGTATGCCCTTTATTTTGAGGTGAGCTGTGAATCCTGCATAATAAATTAGCTCAAATAGAAATTTATGCAAGTGATGTTATAGAAAATATTGAAATCTAGAGTAATAATGATAAAATTGGAGATCATAGTATTGATAATTTTATAAAAATAGTAATGTATTATACATTTAGAACTAATCACACATAGTGTCATGTCTAGATAGATGTTAGAAATTATTTGTTAGGTGTGGAGCCTGATTATCTTCCAGTATCAGAGGTTAAAATTCTGATGTTATTTTAACTGAGTTTGGATCCCATTCTTTGAATACCTGATGATGCACGCCTCAGAGAAAAAAATTATTAAAATTACCTTGTTAAATTGTAATTTCATAGTCAATTTGGGCCATTGATTAAAGGTTTCCAGATCTGATGGTAGAGGTTATGTTTAGGTTTTTTTACCCTAAAATGTATTGATAAATTACTGCGATGTATGAGTGTCAAAAAAAAATGAAATATTATACACAGAGAGGAGGGAAAAAAAGTAAAGAGTTGTAACAAGGTTTGTTATAGGATTTTGTTTCTCCATTATATTGTTAGAAATAATATACTAGACAATTTTGGTGGATGATTCCCATCTTAAGTGAACCATGTTAAATCTGGTATCACCTGTTATGTGCATGTTTATGTTTATTTTTAGAATTTTTGATTAATTTTTTTCATAGTTTCTCTTGTATATGATTTGGGGATAGATATGGGTTTTAATTTACCCTAACATTATGCATGTAGTAAATAAATGATCATAACTAAGTACTTAAAATTGATATATAAAAAATTTGAGGGAGATTCATGATATCCATCATGGTATCAAAAAATATGGCAGATGAATGATATATATCATGGCATCACAATTGAGCAAACAATATAAAACAAGAGTCATGGCCATGACACATATAATGAGTACGCACAAAATCACACAACACACACAAGGAGGACAAGGGGAAACATACAAGGGATATATTAAAATTTCAGTCACACATATAACAACATATAATAAGTCTTAGAGCATCAAACAAGGACATGTTTAAATGTTCACAATCTAGAGAAAGGAATAAACACAAAGCATGAAATGAAGAAACAAAACATGATAAACATACATAAATAAGTGAAATTAATCTACATATGAAAATTATAACATCATGATATTTAACAACTCGTGTATCTAGTGAGATGATAATGTTAGTATAAGTGAACCAATAACAATATAGTTTGCATAATCTATTGAAATAAAGTATAGATAATAGGGATAGTCGTAGAATGATAAAACCTATGTAAAATATGCCCCCAATGAACTTGATGAGATGTAAAAAATATGTATAAATATTTTTACTGGTTTGAATCTAAAAAATTACATCTTGTGTTCATTGGGACAAGTCCATTAGAATCGGAAAAGACCATAGTGCATGATTGTTTGGATTAAAGTGGTTTTTTCTATGTAAAGTTTTTGGGTCTGAGGCAATATCACCACCTACAACTACATATGTAAAAGACAACTTGTATGCTATGAAACTCACTCAAGTATAATTATGGAGCATATTTGATATAAAACTAGATATATATAAGTATTGTATATACTGAAGCACAAACCAACTGATGTAAATAAACTACACATATCATGCATAGGTCATGGTTGTTAGAATTTTATATTTATTTTTATTTTTTTACATATATGAAACTGGAACATACTAACTAATGAATCTCACAATATACTCACAATTAATTGGTCTTGTATTTAGTATAGGGAGGATTCCCTCTTGAGAATGGAAAGTATCATTCCAATGTGAAGTAACTAGTCTCAACTTAGAATCTAAAAACTGATATGACTCTGTAACATAAGTGTCATTTTCATGATGATAAGATTTAGTATATTTTTGATGTAGGGTCATTATGCCTAAAACCTCCTCATTCATTTCATGACTCTGATATCTACCTTCAATGGCTTCTTGAACTTTGATTCGCTTTCATACATGCAGGTACTTACTTGCCTTTCTACACTCTTGATCACTCTAGTTAAGCTCAAAATCTTTCTCTACACTCAATCTTCTACCTCTCTTATTTCATATATTACCATTCATGTTCATTTACATTCTCTTCTTATGTTTACCATCCTCTTCACCTCATACATAATGATCAACACCTCACTCTCCCTTCTTTTCTCACACTTGTATCTCTCCTTGATATAGGTACTTAGGACTAAAAGCCTAAAACATGGATCTCATGGTTCTTGATTCCCTAACTAACCCTCATATGGTCATTCACCTACACATTATGACCCCATTCCATATCCAATCAAATAATAAAATCATCCAACAAGAACTCTCTTACAATATGCCCTTTCTTCTATTAGACCTCCTCTTTAGTAGCCCTATTTTTGGATAAATCTTATTGGTTTGAGAAATATACAAAGGTTATTGGAAAAATAAATAAATATATGGACACCCATCATCCTCTTAAATCTTCCTAAAAAAATTTATCTCACAACTCTTAAGTTAGACCACCTATATCAACACCCCCTTCTCTCAATTACGTCTCTTTTAGGCTTAGTCAAACACATAGAACTAGAGACCATACTGTACAGTCAAGTATCAAGTCAAAACATTATTTATACTAAAACTATGCAATTTTTATGATTTTTAGAGGGTTTAAACTCAAATTAATTGAGTTTCAAGATCAAACCCTAGTTCTAGGTCTTGATAAGCCTATGTAAGGCCAAAAGTGAACAAAAAGGCAAATTTGGAGTTTTACACACTTTCAAATGAAAAAAAACGTATTTTAAGCTATAACCCACATATCCTCACATTTTATAATAGTTTTTAGTTCAATATCAACCCTCATATAGCTCTAACAAGTAAATATATAGCATTATAAATACACTTGAAGGACTGTATGACAACCTAAGTGGTCTTTAATAATTCAAATAGAATTTGAGTTCTCCAAAGTGGTTTGATGTCTATATAATCTCTTTAAAACCATATCTAAACCTCTCCAATCATTTATTTATCCTTTTTCAATCCCTAAAATCTTCCCACATGCACTTAAACAAAATTTTGGGTTTACCTATCTTGACTATGTTTGTTAGAATGGAAGATGGGATAGAATCTTAAACTCTAAGCGGAGTAAAAATATTTCCAACATCAAGATTAAATTAATACCATTTTTCTCTTCAAAAAAAATTAATAATCACATAGATAACCATCAAAGGTAAATTACTTACTAGATCATTTTGATTGTGTTAACTTATAATTCCTCATAACTAGATTGTGCTATATATATATGAGTCCATCCTCATATTAAAAGTATTTACAAGACCCCAATATATGCAAGGTAACCACAATATAACATTTTTTAAATGACCTAAATCTGATGAAACACACAAATACTCTTCAAGCATTCTTTTCTTTATTAATCTCTTTGCACACCAAACAATTATACCCAAAATTTTAATAAAGAAAGGGATAATTCATTTATTTTGGATATTTCTTCACTCTTCCACATATATCTACTCTCATACCAACATTTTATTCTCTCATAATACACACAAAATATAACTCTTACATGCATATCACCTTTATTATTAACCCCAAACATGCAAGAAACTTCTCTTTTCTTGCCAACCCACGTAGGGTGGTAGTTACAAAATGCTATATTCTTGGATTTACCTTTATTGTAAAATTATTACATGTTGGAAAAAAAATTATAACACACTAATACCTATTTATACCCATAAAAAACATTCATTAACATTATATTTCACATAAGACTCCAAAACACCCCACAAAGCTAGTCTAGAAATTTAAATTTTCAAAATAGCCATTTTGGTGAGAAACTCCAAAAGGATTCAAACATACACTCTCAAAGACTCTTAATTACTCTAAGACACTTAGTAGGACCCTAAAAGGTTTATAAACCCCAAACAAGACCAAATATGTTCATTATGACAATAGTAAACATAATAACTTCATTATTACTTGGTGATGCTCTACATTAGTTGTGTATGTGGTTTAGCATGGTGAAATCTAAGAATATTGTGAACCCATCATGGAGTGTATAAAATTTGGGTTGTTTTTATTTATGTAACACTCTTAATTTCTTCTAATATAAATCTAGGATATGTTGGAGAAGAGAGTGGCTATTTAACATCTATGATAAATTACCAATTAAGTGTATTTTCAAGGATATGTCTCCTTCAAAAGCTAACCACTTGATTCTAAATACTCTGAGTAGGTTGAACCTTTTTAGTTTGTTCAAATAAAATCTATTATGTAATAACAATAACCCTAGGTTATAGGGGTATTAATATTAAATATCATGAATTATGCTAACCTCATTAGAAAAAATGTATTTCAAACATTTGTGTATGGTATAAGAAACTACACAAAGTTGATAAATCCAAGGACATCCCAATAACATATTGAAGACTCCAGCACTAGGTACTCTTATAACTTGGTGACCACATGTACAGGACCAACCTGTAGTGGTAATGTGATATCATCAATAGAAATCTGATCAAGACTATTGAATCCATTTATTATTATTTTTGTAGAAAGTATATCCTTATTTGTATATCTAAGATGAGAAAGAAGTGTGACAGTTCATATATTCACACTTGAACTAATAACAACCATGATAGTTTGTATAGGTTGATGATCAATGTAAGATCAAATAAACAAAGATTAAAAATCAAAATCATATTCAAAAATATCATTCTCTGTGAATGTGAAAGGTGGCCTAGATGGAACTAAAACATGATATGTACCAATGATGCCATTCAAAGGATTTGGGCCTCTGTATGAGGATGATAGTAAGCTAGTAGAGGATGTGCTTTGTATATGTAATGCACTTTTGATTTGTCTATTATTTCTTGGATTGTATGCTTAAGGAAAATATCATTGAATATTTTCATTGTTTAAATCTAACTTGGTTGTGCCTTTGTACTATCATTATATGTACTCACATCAATGATGTTCTCATCTATCAAATCTTGAATCTTATGTCTCAAATTGATGCATATGTTGGTAGTATACCCTAGTGCTCTATTAAAATCACAAAAAATATTTTGATATCTTTTTGGAATAGATTTACTCACATAAACCTATTTAATGGGAGGGAGAGATATGAGATTATATTCCAATAACTTTCGTAACACCTTGTAGGGAGAGTCTAACAAGTTGGTAAATTGTTTCCTTGGAGGAACTAATAATAAAATACACATAGTAGGTTCTAAAACTACATTCATTATTTCCTTTTGATCACTGTTATTTTTAGTTGGTTTCAACTTGTATGGTGTCTTACTCAAATTCTTGGCATGAGAATTAGAACCTGGGTTGGTTGCATACTTGAGCTTATTAATTGCTAACAACTTAAACTCTCTTTACTTAACTATGTCACATAAATCTATGAATTATAGAAAATTCTTAAACATAATAGATTCATGTAGATGTGGAAGAAAAATATGTTTGAAGGTGTATTTAAATTCCTTATCTATCATATAATTAGTAATTTTAGATAACATGGTATTATACTAAAAAATATATTATGCAATAGGATCATTAGATTCTTGTTTGAGCTGAGAAATCTAGGCATATGAAATCTTTCCATTGATGTTTGATTGATAAATGTGCAAGGAAAAAATATGTCAACGGATTGAGTGTCTGAATTAATTGATGTTGTAAATCATAAAACCAACTTATGTGGTAAATCATAGAACCATCTTATAACATACTCTTTTAAAATTATGGGAAAGAAATTAGTTAATAAACTACCCTGGGATGTATATTCCAAACATGTTGCATGAAATGATCTTAAATGTTATTTGTTGTCACCTTTTCCATCAAAAAATGTAATATCATGTGCCACAAAACCAATTGGTAAAGGATATGCACAAATATGTTGAGCCAATGGAGTATTCAATAATGTTTTTGAGTCCAATGTTTGATTAGGTTTCAAATCACTTTGTTCCATTTGCAACATCATATATTGCATATCTAGAATGGTATGCATAGGATGGTGTCTCAAATAACTGAGTATGAATTAGCATATTAATATAACAAAATTCTTGGGTTTCCCCCATAATAGATTTTGGTATAAAATTTATATATAAGGATGCAAATAAGGGAATGGGACCCATAGCAATAGATGCTTCAGAGGACTGGCCTTTATATTTTTCTTCATTTATTATCTTAATTTTTTTTAAACATATCTTGCATATCTATATTTTTGGAAATAAACCCTTTTAATTGTCTTTTATCCATGTCATCAAATATATTATATTATTCTACCACTATGGTGCTATCAACTAAAATTTAGAAATTATTAACTTGAGTACCACTTAGTCTAGCACTTTTCTAAGAGAAGTAGAAACGACTTTCTTAGATTGGCTAAAATATGAAATAGAAACTTGAAATATTTATGTTAACAAATAAATTGAAAAATCTAAAAACTCTAATACAAAAATTAAAAACAACAAAAATAAGAAAAATGTTTTATTCAAAATGAATATTTACATAAACACCTTATATAACTATAATGTTTGAATGCATTAATGTAAAATTCAAATTTAGGCAATATAATATGGTATTGTAAATAAATACATTCAATCATGTGCATTAAATATAAAAATGATTATATAACTAAGGGTTAAGAGAAACATATCTTGTTTGTTATTCTATTCTAAGTTGCCATTATTTCCCAACTTCATCTCAATCTTAAAACTCAGATCTGTGTTTTATTCATTTAGGTTTTTGAATATTTTTAATGCTTGGACACTTCCATAAAAGTTAGTGTCTTATGGATGTTTATATCCTTCCAAAAAATACAAAATCTTTTCTAAATTTTTTAGTTTTGGTATTCTATATTTTTTGTCTCCTTTCTATTGATATCTCTATAACGTGTACATAAGCTTTTTATGATTGTGTATGGATAAAAAACCTAACTCTTCACAAGATGTCTTTGTACCTTTCCAAAAATGGGTTAAGGGGCTCACAATGTCAAGCAAACATCAAGGGCCCCTCTACCAATGAGTGCTACCTATATGGAAATGGAAATACAACTTATCTATAAATCAATCCTAACTCAAAGAAGATAAATCCTACT
This sequence comes from Torreya grandis, assembly GCA_037957365.1. Classification (NCBI taxonomy): domain Eukaryota; kingdom Viridiplantae; phylum Streptophyta; class Pinopsida; order Cupressales; family Taxaceae; genus Torreya; species Torreya grandis. The sequence goes on from JARHVA010000002.1 coordinate 5,749,105, forward strand.
TACACTTTTGATTATTGATACATTAGATATTCAAGGTCATGACCAAGATGGATCCACTAGAACTAACCAAGGTATCTTGATGCAGGTGCATGTAGGTAGGTTGTAGAATGAAATATAGAATAAATATAGAACAGGGGGTTTTAGATTAGTTACTTTTCATTTTCTACAAAACTTAAGTTTTAAATATTTACTAATGTTAAAAAAAGGGGGGTAGTTGTAGTGATTTTATCATGTGTCAAGTTTTAGGTTTGTTATAAGAACTAGGCAATATTTACAAAAAGAATTTATTTGTTAAACTAAATTTGATGTTTAGTTGTAACCTTCAGATTACTTAAACTCCAAGTAGGAAGGGAAATCATTCAGACAATGGTTTATATAAAATGTTAAAATTTTCCCTTGACGTGTTTGCATAAAAAAAGAAAAAAATCATCTATTGTATAAGGGGTTTAGCGTTGAAGTGTGTTTGCAACTATAGAAATAAAATTAAGCACTGATAGTTGTAGTGTTTGTTATCTTAGAATTTTTTTATTAGATTAATTCTTGCAATGGTCTTGTTTTGATAAATATATTTGTCTAGAAAAATCAATAAAAAGAAATATCTTGTTGAAGTGAGTTGAAGAGCAGATCAAGAGGAGCGTTGCATATCTCCAGCAGTTCAAATCGACCAAAAGGTGACAAGAAAAGGAATTTTGTTTGTTTGGAAAATTTAGGTGTGATTATGATGTCAATATAAAGAATTTTTCTTTTTAAACTTTGGTTATTTTCCAGCATCCCAATTCATTAAGGAAAAATTGTATATTTATTATTCTTTCTTGATAACACAACCTAAGGTGGATTAATCATGAAATTTATAAGTAATGTATTAAATGATTTGATGTTAGCGAATTGAGTACTATGGATTTAATATTTTGCATGACATAAAGACTCTTGGTAACTATAGTCAAATTAATTGTTTTTATCGTATTCTTCTCATGTAAAGTGTGCCAATATTAATGGTACATTGAATGCATGTCAATGTTTATAATTATGAAAAAGTTTTGTAAATTTGAGAAATATGGCAAGCATATATTTATATCAAGAAAACATCAAAGAAAGGGTAGAATGTAGATATATCATATGATATGATTATTCCACTATCCAAGATCAAGTGAATGGATATGGAACAATTTGTAATTTGAAGTTAATGGATATGGAGTGGTTTTATAATTGGGTCAATTATAAATGTATTTTTGAATAAAAGTTTATATTTTGTAGAATATTAATTTGATAAATCTAATTTTGGGAAGCTTTAATGCAATATTGATACATCGATTATATCAGATCTCTTACCACAATAACACCACTAGAGAGGGTTCCAAAGCCTCTATTCAAGCAACACTATGCAATAATCCTAACTAGGTCCTATGTTTTCATATTCATAAAATTAAATGACAAATAAAGTATAATCCTAATCTAGTGCTCACCAAAGCTTGTGGAGTAAATTTGGGGTAATAAACATAAAAAGTAAACATGCATAAAAGATTTAAACTCACGTCAATGTATAGGAAATCCTAATGCATGGGAGATGAGTAAAAATGCTAATATATCTACTCTTACAAAGGAAGAACAAAGTTAGGAATAATTACCTTTTAATATGAACCCATCAAGCCTCAACATCTCAGTTGGCTAAGGTTTTTCACAAGAGTTTATTGTGGTATGTAAGGATAACAAGGACAAGTTAGCTCTATGATACACCAATTTTATATGCATCTAACAGACTTATCCATAAGACAAGATCCATATCTCCAAAGGAAGTATTGAAATCCTAAGCTATGCTCCTTAAGTAGGATGGTGGATAAGCAGATGCATAATATAATATTCTTCTTCTTCTCTTCCTTATAAATAATAGAAATGGATGTGTGTGTATATCTAAATCTAACCCTAAACCTTTCTAAATTTTTAGATGATAGGGTCAGCCCAATCTACTCATATCGTTATACATAAAAATAAGTTAGGTTTTGGTTTAGGTTGGCCAAGGGCCAACCTAGACCTTAAATATGTTTTATCAATTTGCGTATAAGGTCAATGGGGCTAATAGTGTAACATAAACCATCAAAAAGGGTTTTAGGCTTAGGATGGGGCAAATGAGGGCGATAAATGGTTGGAGGATGGTAAAATAGAGAATACAAAGCTTAGGTAAGTGTTTTATTAAATGGTTGTGGTGGTATAGGGATAAAAATCTTGTAAAACACTAATGTTTTTCTCACCCCTTTCCTGGTGCACCCTTTAATGCATGCACTCTGAGAGATTGAGCCTCAATGAGTTCCTACAAGAGAGAAAACATCAGTAATTTATAAAAGTTTGAAAGTATTATGGTTATACATATGCCCCACTTGAATCTCTTCACATGGCATGTAGGTGTAACAAGGGATGGCGCTTCCATAAAATAACACAGCAACACATAATGTTGAATTTGAATAAATTATAGTAAGAAGCAAGTAAGATATATGAAAGGATAGAATTAAAAAACATGTACTTTTACTTACCTTAGTGTTGTAGATAGTGTTGTAGATAAAGAATAAGATAGAAGGAATGTGAAGGTGTCCAACATAGGTAACATTAGGTAAACCTATAGAAATTAGTGAAAAGAGTGAAAAAATGTTTTTTTTTGCAAAATATACATGTAATATGTGAAAAGATTCTCTGCAATGTAAGGATTTTAGAACATCTTATGATTTGGAAAAAGAGCTAATAGAAACAAAGATATGATCAAAATATGAAATATGGTAGTAAATATTTGATAGGTAAATAATTTCAAATAGTAAATATAAATAGGATGAAAAATAATTCATTTGTTATTTTTACTATTCTGAGAAAATAGAGCTCTAAGAGACCTAGTTTGAGACCAAAGAGCCATCATGGTGAGGAGACAATAGTTGAGATGGGGAGGATGTCTGGCAGCTAAAGTGAGTGAAACATAGGTAAGAAATTGTGAATTTCAATTTTTTTGAGTAATTTTATTTAAAATTGAGCTAGATATATAAAATTGATTGGTAGGCCAAATCTAGGCATCAAAATTGACCCAAGAAAATTTTTAGGTAGACTAGGGGTAGAATGGGGTATTGGGTAGGAGGAAATTAGACCAATAAATGCTTAAGGCATCTACAATAAATGGTTAAAAAGTCACTACTATGAAGGAACATAGTTGACATAGTTAAATTAGTTTGTAAGGTAAGCAAAAAGTCAGTGGGTTGACATAGTACTCTAAGGGTAGTTAACTGCATAGCAATAGGCCAACATAGTTTACAAGGAGAAGAAGGTTGACTACATACCAAAGGGTCGATTCATTTGGTAAAAGAGGGTTGATGTTGTTTAGAAGGAAGAGTGCAGGGCTGATTTAGTATAAAATGGGTTGATTACATAGGAAAATCAAAAAACATAGAAATTAAATCAAACCAATTGATTAAGTACTTAATTTGTAAATTTTTAAGAATGTATTTTGATTAGTTATGACATGGAGATCTTATAAATCCTTTATTGTTTAATATTTTTTAGAGATGTTAAATATATTGGTTCCTGAGAGATGCATCATGGTTACCAAATTTTTTGGATCATATGAGTGACATGGATAGATCTCAACTAGTCGCTCTAGGTTTTAGAGGTTTTATGAGGATGAAACAGATCCCATTGAGTGTTGATCTCATTGTCATGTCCTTAGGAGTATGAGAATAGTTGACCAACACTTTATGATGGGAGGTGTATGGGGACACCATTGAGGTGGGTATCACTTTGGAGGATGTCCATGTATAGCTTGGATATCCTATAGGTGAGACACTACTAATCACTGACACATCAAAGAATTTGGATGAGAGACTGACACTAGCCCAATGGGTGACATGCTCAAATAGGATTTACCCTAGATTGAGGGTGAGTTTATTTAATGTTTATATTACATCCAATCTAGATATTTGAAAGGTAGTGATAGGACTTGTGATAGCACGAGTGTCATGTCACAAGTTAGATGGTAAGGTACTATTATATGCAATAGCATAGTGTCAGTCTATATTAGATTAGGGATCACTCAATGATTTTGGGGTTGTCATTGTGTATGCTTAGTATGTAAAAGGAGATAGGGTACTAAAGGAACATCCAAAGTAGATAGGTAAAATAGGATTATAATGAGATACCTTATTTTCTAATTGATCACATGGTAAATAAGGACTACTAATAGGAGCAAGGTTTGTATAACCAAGTCACAATAATAATTATCCATGTTGTTGAGATAAGGTAGCAAATAAACATGAGAAAATATAAAGACATCTATGAAAATAAATTAACCCATAAATATAAGTGTGTAATCATGTAAAGGATAAAAATAAACCATAAGAAAAGATGAAAGAAAATGAAACCATATACAACACATAATGCATAATATAAAGATCCATGTGAAAGAGATAAGTGAAACAAAATTTGAAACATAGTCAAATGATATAAGATATATATAAAAGTGGATCACAGGTCCAATCTGAAATCATAATAAAGTAAAAATTGAAGGAACAACATGTTGTGTTCACAAATACTGATAAATCTATCCACAAATATTATCCATGACATCTGATATATCTCTGCGAAGTTGGATCCTAACAGTAGCAAGAGTCTCATCTATCCTCATGGAAAGTTGTGAAAAGATATCTCATCAAATATCCTCAATAGAAAATGTAGGTGTAGAAAAAGGATCATGCTCATGAGAGCTCTCATGTGTAGAATACCTAAGAAGGGGAATAGATGATAGAATAGGAATGGTATCTATGGGACATGAAGGTGGCACCATATGTGGAGAAGGAACCATGGGTAGGGGAGAAGACATAGGTGGTTAGAAACCACAAGTGAAAAAGGAATCATAGGGAAGAAGGAGGATCCTTGTTATGTGGGAGATCTATGGAGAGTGAATAGTGGGTGTACGAATGGCCATAAGGTGATCATGAAGATGATGTTGGAGAATGCAATAATGATCAATATGATGGGTACCACACTGGTGCCAAAGACAATATACTCTCCATATTTTGGAATATACTCAAGTAACAACTTGGGAGGAGGTATACCCTTATCTTTGGGTTGAGGAAGGGTAGGACACAATGTGTCAATATAGTGTTGAAGCTTTTGGCAATGGGTGGAAGAATGATTATCTATGCCATAGAAGCAATAGTTGCACTTATTAATAGACTTTTGGGGTCTACGAATGAAAGAGGTAGAATCAAAATCTAGGGAAGGCTGGTATAACTTAGATTTTTTGGTATAATAATTGGTAACTTGATGAATATCATAGTAAGGTTGATCATCCCATTGGGCAGGTAGGGGATCAAGCTATGACAGAGAAAGAAGGACATATTTAAAGGAAGGTAGGGTTTGTGGAGAGACTGGCTTGGGCATGTCTAAAGGAGAAGTAGAATAAGATATAGGATGAGGCTTAACTAAAGGCAGAGCAAGAATAAGAACTGAACTAAGTTGAGTTGAGGGTGAATTAAGACACACAAAAGGCTTAAGAGGAATATCTAGCATCTCTGGGGGAAGCAAACTATAAGGATCCTAGTATCTAGTAAAATGATAAGGACCATTCATAGCATGATCCATGGGCATGCTCCTAAGAGGCTATATAGAAATTGGAGGTGTATTATGTGATCATTCCATCTCTACCCTATGAAAAAGAGGAAGAAGACAATAATTAGGCACTATGCAAGAAAGAATATGATAATATGAATGAAAGACTCAAACAAAGAAGTACAATACCAATGAATCTTTGCATCTCTAGCCTAGACAAGTCCTCTTAGAAATGGATCATTTAAAGTATAACCATCATCATAATCAGGTGTATGAAGGTTGATCGTGTAGGTAGGTATTATATTTTCATTATAAGTGGCATGATAATACTATAGTTATTTCATCGATAGGGGATTATAAGAATGCATTTTTAACGAAGGTAGAAACTAGGTGATAAGATGAGGGAAAGATCTAAATTTTTAATCTTGATGTTGATTTCATCTAGCTCAACATTATCGAAATCTAATCGGTTAGGTGGTATGTTCTTGATGATTTCAAGGTGAGCATGATAACCTCAGGTAGAGTTGGTAGGATAATTGAAACGTTGATATTTCCAAAATGGGATACTAGGTAAGGGTTCAAGGGTTAAAATTTTAAAGACACCACATTCTTGGAATTTTTCAAAATTCCAAGTATTTGTGTCTCCTTAAATCCTATAGTTAACACAATTATAGGAAACTTGATGCATTCATAATAAAATGAGGTAATAGCCCTCATGCAATGAATCCAAGGTCTATCAAATAAGATATTATAGGAAAGGAGGAAGTTAAATATGATAACCTTCACTCAAATAGTGATAGCAGGGACAGTAACAGGAAGCCACATGTAACCTAAAGAAGTCATTTTCCTTCAATCATAACGTTGACATGTATTACATTTGGACTTAAAGTTACACTCATAATATCCAATATTTTTGATGAAATTGAGGGAGGCAACACAAGTGCCTGAACCCTCATCAATCAAATCATGATTGACATGGATGTCACCAACTTGAATGTTAATAAATAGTGAAGGATCATCTATGTGAAGTAGAATCTCATCTAGAATCATTGAAGCAATAGGAAATTTTATGGAAAGAGAAGTGTCTATTATTTTATCAATGTGTATAGACATATCTTTGCATTGTTGTAAGATACTATCTTCAGACCCAAATAAGGTAGATTTACATCCTACTAGGGGAGGATACAGGATTTTCATTTCAAATAATAATTGCATCAAATGGTTGTGATGACAAGGGGAAGTTTGCATGAGTTTTTGAAAGGGTATTTGAGATGGGAGATTAGTAAGTTCTACAATGGGGTCCCATTCATCATAACCCATGGGGGATTGATAGATAGAGGTGAGTAATGTTGTAGGATATTCTAGGAAGGAGTATTGGAAGTTCATTCACACTTGTGTTGATAAGATGTGGTTGGTTTAATTTGAGGATAAATCAGTTGATTGTCTTTAGATGATGGCATAGTTGATTTAGGTATTTCTTATGATGGAGTTGAAGAAATACCATTGGAAGGTTGAAGAATGTTATCGATGGGTGTAGATGTTGATAAAGTGGTAAATATAGTGTGAGAAATGTTATATAATTGAGGTGTTAAAAGTGGTTCTTAAAAATATATAAGGTCCTCTTGCCCCAACTCCATTAGATGAGATGATGAAGATTCTTGGATGACATGAAATGTTTGGGAGATTTGGTGTGTGTGGGTTGGATTAGAATCAATGCAAGTGACTACCTTTCACATATTAGTCATATTTACCACATTCTCTTCATGAGTTTGGTTTATAAGACTTTCAATAATATTAGTGGAAGGATTAGGCTTATCATTTCTATTTTAATGATTCGGAAGAGGGTCTTTATATATGGAAAGATGAGCATTATCCTAGTTTAAAGCTTGATTTTTGTTTTGTGTTTTGAGAGCTTTAAAGGCTATATCATATGCTTATTGGCACTAGTGAATGAGAGAATCATGATCAAAGTTTGGGCTAACAATAAAATCCATAATAGATTAAGTAATTGTCTACAAGTATCATGAGAGTGGCCCTAACTTGCATGAAATCAACAAAATTTGTTTTGATTATACCATGATTTTATAGGATGAGTGGGGTTAAGCTCTCATGGTATAGGCCTACGTAGATGTTTTTAAAGCTTGGTTAAGGATAACGGTTTATGAATGTTGATGTTTTTTTACAAAAAAATTAGATTAGGGGTATTATTTGGAGGGGGAATATCCTCCATAATGTTTTTGGGAGTGATGGTTTGAATATTGTGAATGGTGTCATAAGTATCGATGACACCATCATTAGTAGCATGATAATTTTTATTTTTGATGAGCATGTGAGTTCCCATGAGATGTTGGGATGTTTTGAATTGGTGCATGATAAAATCTTGGTGTTTAGCTTGTTTAAGGGATTCTTCCAAAGTTCTTGAAGAGAGAATCCTAACTTTATATTATAACTTGGGTAAAGAGTATTAGTGAATAGATGAAAAACATTATAATTCATCATGTTATGCTCATAATTATTAGACAAAGTATTCCATCTTCTAATGAAATCTTGTGTTGTTTTGGTTTTAAGTTGCTTACATTTGATAAAGTGATCCAAGTTATCCTCAGGGAGGTCATTAGTTTGAAACTCTTAGATGAGGGAGTTAACTAGATCTTCCAAACTAGTCATAAAATGGGATTTGACTTGATTGTACCAATCTAAATCATCTCTGGATAGTGTTTTAGATAATAGCTTGGTATCAAAAAAAGTATTAAATTTGACCCAATCTTTGTAGAGATTACCAAATATTTTTAAATATAAAGTAAGATCAGTTGACTCGTTATAACTAATGGTAAGTGTGATACCTCTTATGTCGATATTGGCAATTTGAGGTATAAGAGGTTCATTTTAGAGATGTTTGATCATTTTATTGACAAGGGGTGGTTGAGGAATGAGGTTACCATGGGAATCCCTATGGGGGATAGGGGTGCATTTGGATTTTGTGCTCTTGATGTAACCTGGTAAAGTTGATTTTGAAGGTTAATGAGATGATTTTTCATCTACATCATTTGATTGGCATTATTGGTTTTAAAAGAATTCATTTGATTAAGAGTTTTTAATAAGAGTTACTAGATTCAAGTGGTATTTTTACTAGTTTTCATGACATGCAAGGCATTGGTATTAGTGGCTTGGGTTGTGTTATGAGTAGTGGCATGTGCAGCACTAGTGGCATGATAAGCATTGGTAGAAAAGGAAGCACTAGTAGCATGATTAGCATGTGTAGTAAAATATGCACCAGTAAAGTGATTAACATTGGATTAAAAGGAATCACTAGTAGCATGATTAGATTTGGTAACAAATTATGTACTAATGGCTTGATTGAGGAGGAGAGTCCTTGGAAAATGCTCATTAGATGTTGAACCTGTCATGTTAGTGGAGATACATGGCATAGAGGCTGAAGAGATCATAGAATAAGAGGTAATAGTGTGGGAAGGACTCAAAATATAAGGGAGAGGTTGAGAATAAAAGAAGGTGTCACCCCCAAATCTGTGAGAGAATGTATGGAGGGTGAATGGGGTTCTTCTACTTGACCACCTATCATGATATTGTAAATAGTTGAAGGGTCATTTCCTCTATGTTGAGGAAATTTGTTAATGAAAAAAAGCATTTCAAGTGTATACTCTAATTCAATATCATATTCTAAGGATAAAATAGGATTATGACCTGATCATGAATGAAGAAGAGTCTCATAATTTGTAGTGCAAGTCACAACATGCACATTACTTTCATCTAAAGTGGAATCCACAAGATATTTTTAGGGAAACTTACTGGAATTGGTAAAGCTCATCATGTCTATTGGATTAAAATATATATTATCCTCAAATAATAATTTAATAATGAGAAAAGGAGGCTAAAGAGGGTGATGCAAAGACAAAATTAGAGAACAGGATATAAAGTTGAACCTGTAAACTATGTTTTGTAAACCATGGAACAAAATAGAGAAAAAGTGAATGTAATCATGCAAGTTGACTATGTACTTTTGAATAGAAAATAAGATAAGATAATAATAATACATGATCATATAGGTTTAATATGTAATGCTTAGATTAGGGACTGAACAGGAAGATAAGGATACATAGTCAAATAGGTCAATTATGTATTGCAAGCAAAAAGGCTAAAAAGTTTGTAAGAGACTATATCGATAGAAATGATAGTGTTATAGAATAAAATAAAATTTTGTAAAATAATTTTCAAGTAAAATTAAATTAAGCACACAAGTAATTATATCAATGTGACTAATCCAATTGGAACACACATCACAAACCTTGCACCAATTTTGGCCAATGCAAGTTTTGTAGTATAATTTATAGTGATAAAATAACAAATAATAACTAGAAAGTAAATGCTAACTAATTGGTCATCCTAAGTGTTATTAATTGATAATGAAGTTTAATTTGAATGTGATTGGGAAGTTGGTTGAAATAAATAAATAGAAATCAATCTAAGGTTGGTTTCAGAATGTTTAGGTTGAAAGAGATCTGTATTGGTGATGGTACTAGCTTGGTATTGGGGCCTACCCCCTCACTTCAAAATCACATAGTGATAAGGGTGTTGTGTGATTTTCCAATATATACCATCAACCATGCATTTATACTTGACCAAAAAACCAAGTCATCTTCCCCCTAGTGTTGAAATCCAAGTAGGTAGACCTTGGGAAGATAAATGTTTAATATTTTTTGAATGAAAAGTGATTTGATGGTGTGTGCAAAAGATAAAAATAGTGTGACTAAAATGGTAATTTGAAAAACCACCTATTTAATCTATATTTATTACTCTAAGCATGCAAGTAATTGAAAAGGAAATGTGAATTGATTACTAACAAATATAGGTTAATTTCTTGATTGAAAAGAGTATAGACTCAGTTCAAGCGACACTATATGCAAATAGTGCAGAAAAAAGTCAACTAGGTCGCTACTATTTTACAGAAGCAAGATCTATAAAACACATTTGAATAGGTTAACTATGTCTTCTGGATGAAAGGCATACTATAGTACTATGTCAAATAGGTTGACCTAGTTTGTTGTAAGGCTATAGTTTTATAGACAACAAACTTGTGAAAAATGGTACTAAAAATAAAAATCTGAAAAGATAAAGAGGGAAAGAAATGAACTTTGATGGGATTGAAGATGTTTAGATTGAAAATTTTTATGCTATAATGTTCAAATGTTGATTCAAAATTCTACTAATAGGGGTAACTGGCTCGACAAAGTTTTCAAACCCTATATGCTGAAGAATAAGTTGAGAATAAAGTCGATTAGCTCGACAATGTTTTTAGACCTATATGTTGATAAAAGAGAATTATAGATAGAGATAATTAGTTTGACTATGTAATCAAATTTGGAGCTCAAAAATAATATTTTATCAAATTTCTTGATGCAATAACTTGTATCTCGGAACGACCTACATAGATAAAACATAGTTCTTTTGGAGAGACGATGTGTTAAACCTATACACAAAATGTTAGAACTATATAAAATGGTTAGATATAATACTACAAATATATAAAAATATAGTATGATGATAAAATGAGAGCATGAAAGAAAACCTACAAGGGTTTGATTCATGTCATGTTCACCAGAATGTATGTAAATGGAAATGCAATTGATCTATAAATCAATCCTAGCTCAGAGAAGATAAATCCTACATACACTTTTGATTTTTGATACATTAGACATTTAGGATCATGACTAAGATGGATCTGTTAGACCTAACCAAGAGATGTCTTATCATAAATAACATCACTAGAGAGGGTTCCAAAACCTCTAGTCAAGCAACACTATGCAATAAGCCTAGCTAGGTCCTATGTTTTCATATTCACAAAAGTAAATGATAAATAAAGTAAAAGCCTAATCTAGTGCTCACCAAATCTTGTGGCACAAACTGATGGTAATAAACATAAAAATTAAACATGCATAGAATAGCTATACGCACATAAATGTATAAGAAATCTTAATGCATGGGAGAGATGTATAAATGATAATCTATCTACTCGTACAAAGGAGTAACAAAGTTAAGAATACTTACCTTTGAAGATGAACCCACGGAGCCTCAATCTCTCTCTTGGTCAAGGTGATTCGCAAGAGGTTTTTATGGTATGTAAGGATAATAAGTACAAGTCAACTCTAGGCTACACAACTTCTCTTTGCATCCAAAATATTTATCCACAAGACAAGATCCATATCTTCAAAGAAAGTATTGAAAATCCAAGCTATGTTCTTCAAGTAGAATGGTGGATAAGTAGATATACAATATAATAGTATTCTTCTTATCTTCATTCTAAATGATGGAAATGGATGTGTATATATAGTTAAATGTAACCCTAAACCTTTCTGAAGGTTTAGCTGATAGGATCGGCCCAATTGACTTGGTATCATTATTGATAAAAATAAGTTAGGTCTTGGTGTAGGTCAACCAAGGGTCAACTTAGACCCTAAATTTGTTTTATCAATTTGAGTACAAGGTTAATGGGTTGACAGTGTAACGTAAACCATCAAAAAGGGTTTTAGGCTTAGGAAGGGGCTAATGAGGGTGGTAAATGGTTGGAGGATGGTGTAAGAGAGAATACAAAGCTTAGGGAAGTGTTTTAGGATATGGTTGTGTAGATAACAAATGGTGGTATAGGGACAACAATCTTACGAAGCACAAATGGTCTGCCCACCCCTTTCTTAGTGCACCCTTTAAGGTGTGCACTCAAATATATTGAGAATCAATGGGTTATTGCAAGAGAGAAAGCATTAATAATTGATAAAAGGTTTAAAATTTTTATGTGTATACACTACCTACATAGTTAATACTCCAAGGATGGCCTCAGACATATGTAGTTCTCCCCTAGGTGTTGGCTTGTGTGTGGACAAGGGTGTAATATAATATATGTGTGCATACAAGGATCTAAATTATAACTTGAAAAATATTGATCATGTGTTAGACCTATAACATGACTTCTCTTATGACTGATATAAAATTATGGAAGAATAAGGTGGTATAACTTAGTTATGCAATCGATTGAGTGAGCTTGAATAGGTGTTTACTTGATATTTTTTAGGTGAATAATGAGTAGGATTAGATTATATTTATATTTATATCACACCTTTTGAAAATATCTCATAGAAGGGTTAAATGAAACAAATGGGTTGACCCATAGGATTCAAAATATTTAAAAATTTAATTAATTTTGAGGACTGGACACTTGATAAGAATATAGACACTTGCATCGATGCAAGTGTCTCTATGTGGGATGCAAGTGTCCCTATGTGGGACACAAGATTTTGGCAAGCTACAAAGTTTTTAAGGATATAAAACTGATAGGGAAGGATATATATCAAGTTTTAGGATTTATGTACAATGCAAGAGATATGGGTCATTATAAATGATAGGGTTGGACCATAAGATAAAAATTAAGAATGGTGAGGTGATGAATGCAATAATTTTGGTAAAAAAGAGGTATATAACTACAATTTAGATCTTTGATAGGGATTTATCGAGTATACAAGATTGAGATGTTATATAAATTAGATTTTAACATCTAAATTTGCCTCCCCTTTAATCAATTAATGCACAAAGATGAAATTACTAGTTTAAAGGAAATAAATGTGTACCTTTGTGTTTATAACATGTCGTACCTTTTTTTTAGCCCACTTTGAGTGTTTTTGTAGTGTATGACCTATAACCAAGAGCATGTTAAAATATAAATCAGTGCATATAATCTTAAAGTTTAAATAATTGAAATGCTTGAAAATATAGAGAGTAAGACCTATGTGTCGATGTAACCATGTTGCCCCTTGGTATTTTGACTTGGTAAATATGCTTCCTTATGGAGCATTGAAGTTGAGAGAGGTTCAAAAATGAACCTTGGATATTTGAAGAAGGAGATTGGAAGGTAATTATTCCCCCAATCCGGTGCAAGGGTGAGTTGTGACACAACCAATGTTGAGATCATTGAATCTAAATCACACAACTCAAGTGACAATATAATAAAATCCAAGTTAAATGGTATAAACAACTCAAATTTCAAAATGGAATTAGTGTTAGGTAATTAAGGGCATTGCAACCCACAATAATAAAGGGATCCAACTATTGCAGACAAATAAAGGCTCAATATGATGCTTCTTGGTAAATGTTTGAATAATATTGTATATGTATTTACAATTTTTGGTGCAATTGCATGGAATATGAGCCTCTAATATGTCTCAAGTTGAAGTATATATCAAAATATAATATGTTCTTTGTAAATGTGTATAATATCTATCACAAATGTGAAAAACTATGTCCCAAATCTCTAAAAATTAATGTAATGTATATAGGATTATGACCCAAGTGTATATCTAAATCATGTAAATTGTAATGAAATTATATAAATTGTGATAATTGTATACGTTTGGAGGTCATGTATCTATTACGTTTCCCCACTAATATGCCCTCCCTTTTGAGGTGAGGGAATTGGAATTAGGTGGTTACCTTACCTCAGAAGGATAAGATAACTATATGATCTATCTATGGATCATTTAACATGTAAGAATAACATGCTTAATTAGATATATCAATTAAAATCACAATATTTGATCACAAAAATCCCTAATGTACATGATATGTATCATGTTAACATTAAGAAAATAATAATACAAGCTCAGAAAATAGTCAATTACACACACAAGAACACTCAATGTCACACAAAGGGGTATAAGAAGACATCAAACAAGGGGAATATTCAAATGCCACACACTCAAATGAATGACATATCTAAATTTCCAAATAAAAAAGAAAGCAACATGTAGTGTCACAAGGGTAAAAAAAGCAAGAAACTTATTCAAAATTTCCACAAGCAAGAAGATAACAAGAAAAAAAGACAATCAGGAAGTGATAATGTGAATAAATGGACTATAATTAATCAACATAAGCATATCATACTAGTCTCTGGATATATGTGCTAGCAAAAATTTCATGTAATATGCATACCAAGTACATTGTGAAATATTTACACATGAGTGTAGGTATGTGTAAGCGTTAGTATATAAGATCAACATGATAATGGAAAATTGATTATAAAATAATATAACTTGTAACAACTATGATCAAAAAAGAAGATGTTTCTAGCATCATGTGCCATGTGGGAAGAATAAAGGTCCTACATTTATATGTGCAAGTATCAAGAGTTTGGTGTATGTTTATATCACACTTAAGTATGCATGAAACATGTATATAGAATTGATATGCAATCTACTAATATAAAGTAAATAACATAAATCACAAAGAGATAGTAAACATGAATAATGAATATTTTTGTATTTTTTAATTTGTTTAAATGTTTTTATATTTTCTTAAATATTTGAATTTTTTGAATATTTGGAAAGGAAAAAGGTGTAACCTATGATCACATATAAGGGATGCTCATTAGTATCTCCAAACTCAGAATATGGTATATCAATTTGGTGATATTGATAAGGAGCATGTATAGGTGGCATACCTAAAACCATAAAAAATTTGGTACTCTACATATGTCTCATATGACTTTTTGGCCGTGAAGAGGTAATAGAAGGAGTAGTGGTTTTTTCAACCCATTGCTTAGTGTTCCATGGTTTCTTCAGTGTAGCTATAATTGTAACATGTTTATTTTCTCTTAAAAATTAGGTATACCTTACAAGTGTAGATGAGGATTAAGTGGAATCCATTGTGTATCTTTGGTGTAACAGTCTCTCAAATATGGGCTGCCAATAAATGGGATTGCCTATTGGTTACCCTTTCATGAATGATTAACCTTAGTAGGTTGTATAATTAACTATTTAGGAATAAAATCCTATTTTTCAATTGTATGTTCAAATGGAATTCCATAAAATATGATTACCCTATTGGTATGAATGTATTTAATAACCCATACACGGTGGAAGGTACAACGTAGATTATGTGTTTGTTTTTTCAAATACTTTACTTTTGTTCATGTAATATGTTTGAAATATGATATTTGCATGTGTGGTAAAGTATTGGTAGTTTTTCATTCAGTTTTATGCAATGATGATTGAGGCAATCATTGTGCACAATATAATCTAGTTAGAAATAGAAATGCTCGACTATAATGGTCATATGGAAATTAGGATTTTGATTTATGTTCTAACATAATATTTGATGTGTCTCTATATATATCAAGTGTATTTGTTTTATTTATAGCTTTCAGACTTAGTTTAGGTACCCATTATTGTTGTGTAGGAAACATAGGTATCTAAGTATGATTGGATTCTGTAAAAATTGGTTTTATGATTCCCCCAAGTACACCTCTAGTGAGAGTTTGATCAATTAATGGTTCCTTTGTAGGATAAGTGTGGGAAAGATAGATCATCATAGAGCATGCACTAGGAGAAATAATTATTTTAATAGTTTGATACTGCAAGGATTGATGGACTATATGTTCCTTAGTAGGAGTGAGATGGGACGTCTTAACCCTCTTAGAGTGACCTCTAGAAGAAGTGGGAAAAGGAGACCTTTTTATCTATTTCTAAAATGTGATAACTCCTATTTATTCAAGTTGTCTAACTTTTAACTTAAAACAAAACAATCATTATCATGATGCCCTTAATACCATGGTAAGTGCAAAAATGTTGTCCTTTCACATTTTCAAATTTGTATGGTTGATGGTAGTAATTTGGAGGAAGTGTGATTAACTATTTATATAATAGTGTATGAAATATATAATGTGGTATATCTCATATCCAATCAAAATTAAGTGGTTGCCTCTTAGTAGAGGTATACATTTTTACTATAGGATCTATTCTTTATGTGGATTCTTTTCCTCGATGTAAAATCTTTATTGTTTGTTCCTTGGTATGCACTATTCATTTGGAAGAAGGCATTTGAGTTGTCTCATTAACCTTCTTATTTTGTTTGTTTTCTTTTTAGGAATTATTTGTAACATTTTTGACTTGTAGGTGATTTAGTATTTGTATTTTTTAGTGTACATGCATATATATGTGCATCCATGTATAAGTAGTCAAAAGAATTAAAGGGCTTGTGCAATGTTCTTTATTTTAATGTAGAAAGAAGGCCCCTACTAAATATACATTGTACTTATAAATCAGAGGGTGTATAGTTCAATTAACATAGGACATCCTTAAATCTGATATCATAATATAAAATAGACTAATCATTATTTTGTGTTAAGACTTAAAAATATTTTGATGGTAATTTAGGTAATTTATGCTTATGGAAATAATTTAAAAATATGTCTTCAAGTTTATTGAAATTTTGTAAGGACCCATTCAAAAGGCTATAGAACCAATCAATAACATCTTGTGTTAAGCTTCTATTGAAGTATTTTAATAATATGTGTCCATCTTTAGCCCAAAGGTCAAAGTAGTGTACGTATTCTTTCAAGCGATATTCAAGGTCTCCTTTACCATCAAATGAAGGTAACACATGCATAAAAAAATTGGTAGGAAAAGGATGTTCAAAAATAATCTATGTAATGGGTTCATCTTCTAAGATATTATCATTAAGAGTAGCATCATGTGAAAGTACTTATAATTTAAGAATCATCATTTGTTTTTGAAGATCTCCTATAGTAGTCATCATAAATACTATGTTAGTAGGAGAAACTTTTGGAGAGTTCTCATATTTACTCATAGGTTGTAAATTACCATCCATATGAAGCATATGAATGATGGCATCTTCATAACTATCATTGCACTCTAATTTAGGATTATGACATGTTTGAAAAGTATTAGGTAAAGGAGAATTCATTTCACATGATGGTTCAAGAGAGATTATTATATAATTTTGGATGTCACAGAGGTTGATACAACTATAATTTGAAATAGCTTGACTACTTGAATTTTCATTACATGCAAAGGGGATACAAGGTGTGCTTTCAATATTTTCATCTAGAATTAAAACATGCTTTTAAGCATAAAATGCAAAAGAGGGAGAAAAAGGAAAATTCTCCATTTTTATTGAAACATCATCATAAGAAGGAAATATGCTAGTTTCACTTTCATTTATGAATTCAAAAGATAAATGGATGGTAATTACAATATCACTTTCTAATATAGATACATCATGACCATATGAGAAAGGAAAATCAACATAACTAGCTTTTGAATCTTGAGTTTAATTATTGATACTTGGCTTAAGAAATTATTTCATTAGGAAACTTTTAGCAAAGATTTTTTGTTGTTTATCTTGAATTGGAATAATGGTAGAATAACATGCATCTACACTATTTTGACTATTATTATCATTTCATCTTTCCAACCTAAAAGGATATGGAAGTAAGTGGTACATGCATTTATATAATTGAGATATATAAATAGAGAAATATTTTAACTATTTGCATTTGCATGAACTAAATAAATACTAGAATATTCAATTTGAGTAACATTTTAAATATTTTACAAAGAAAGTAAACAAATATTCTTTGTAACAAGTTCATCATTGAATAAAGAAGATGTACATTCAACTATTGGTTCATATTTAGAATGCTCTATGCATGAAATATTGTTATTTTCAACATTTAAAATAATATTGTCATGCGTGTTTATTTTATAACATTTAATGTTATGCAATGCATTGAATAATGGTACACTTGATGTTTCTTAAAGCACCTCATCATTAGATTCAAAGATACATAATGTAGGAGAAATATGAGAGCTGGGCTCTTCATGATCCACTTTAAACTATGTGGAATTGAAATCATAATCATAATGGGAATAAGAAATCATGCTATCATTTCACCATATTCATCAATATTTGCATTTTCATTATTGGTATTTTCTTTATTATAATTTTAAGGAGCAGCTACAAAGAAAGATTGTTCATTACAATTTTGTTGAACCATAAGATCCTCAAAAGAAATGTATTGATCTTCAAAAATATTAAATAAATGATCTAAAGGATGAGGATTCTTAGGATTTTCAATATTAGTATGCATTTTAAGGGTTGTAAACCTAAAAACACCTAAGAAAAAAAATACAAATCTTAGGGCCACCAAGAGAATAAGCTTCACTTACATTATGCCCATGCAAGGAAAAATCAGATAAAAATAAATAAATATAGAAATATGAAAAAATTGTAGGAGGAAACCCTAAAGCATGTTAGGTTTTGGTTCAATTAAAATCAAAAGACCATTCACCAAAATGTTTTATCAAAAATAAGTCTTTACACAAACACCCTATACAAAATATAATGTTTGAGTGCATTAATGTAAAATTTAGATCTAGGCAATATAATATGGTATTGGTAATAAATTCATTCATGTAGGTGTAATAAATATAGAAATTATTATATGAATAAGGCTTAAGAGAAGCATATATTTTTTTTTGCTATATTATGGATTATCATTGTTCCCTTGCTTTGATTCAATCTTACAACTTAGCTTTATGTTCCATTCATTTAGGTTTTTGACTATTTTTACTCCCTAAACACTTCCTTCAAACTAAAGACACTTCCATCAATGTGAGTGTCCTCCTATGGATGTTTCTATCCTATCCAAAATACTGTCTCTTTTTTGAATTTATTAATTGCACTTTTATGGGGGTTTTCCCACCTTTTTGTCTATATCTCTATACTACATGCACAAGCTCTGTATAATTGTGTATGGATCAAAACCCTAACACTTTACCTTAAGTCTTTGTACCTTACCAAAAATGGGTTAGTGGTCTCATTGTGTCAAGCTGACCTCAAGGACCCCTCTATCAATGAGCATTGCCTACATAGTCAATACTCCAAGGAGAGCATTAGACATATGTAGTTTTCCACTAGATGTTGGATTGTGTGTGCATAAAGGTGAAATATACTATGTGCAAGGGAATGTGATTATCTAGCTTGTAATTTGAAAAATAATTCTCATGGCATATTCTTTGAGTGCTTCAAATTTATAATGTGACTTCTCGTATGACTATTATGAAACTAGGGAAGAATAGGGCTATAGAATTTAGTTGTGAAATTGATTGAGTAAGTTTGAATATATACTTGATTAGTATTTGCTATGTGAATAATGAGTAGGCTTATATTTATATTTATACCTCACCTTTTAAAAATATCTCATGGAAGGGTTAAACTAAATAAATGGCCAATCCATAGGATTCAAATTATTTGAAAATTAGATTAATTTTAAAGACTAGACACTTGATAATAATCTAAACACTTGTGTTGATGCAAGTGTCCCTATGTGGGACAATAATGTCTAATAGGATAATAATATATTAAGGATATGAAACTGATAATTAAGGATATATATCAAGTTTTAAGTTTTATTTACAGTGTAAGAGATATGGATCATCATAAATTATAGGGTTGGACTATAAGATAAATAATCAGGCATGGTGAGATGGTGAATGTGATCTTTTCAGTAGAATGGAGGTATATAACTGAAGGGTAGAACTCTGATAGCTATTTTCAAAGTATACAAGACTGATATGATATATAAATCATATTTTATTATCTACAAAAAGAAACCCTAGCAATATATATGGTTAGGGTTTTTCAATATTCAATCAATAGATGGGTTTGCTAATATATTTTATCAAAAATTAAATATTGGAGAATAAAATCTAATCTAATATAGAAAAACTACTAAGTAAATCATAATTCTAAGATATAAAATAAATCAAACAAGCATATATGTAACTTACTATTTTGAAAAATATGCTAAAAGTGGAAAGTGCCAAAAAAGATTAACTTGGCTAAAATTTAGAAATGCAAGACTATGATTGTGACTGTGAAACTAATTGTATAGTTGTATAAGGTCACTATGAATTATGAATAGGGATTCACATCTACATAGGACAAGGTCACATTATTTATATGAGTTTAAGTTGCACTATCATCTGCAGGGTATGTCAACAACCAATAGGGGTTTTTTCCTCTGTGTAAATTTGAATTAGTGCACCTTCACTTGAATGTTTGTGTGTGTGTGATCTAGGTAACTCAATTCATTACAAAATATGTTTTATACCATATTATTCACTTAGAACACTTTCTAAGTAGACAATGATAGATAAAGTAAATAAATGGGAAAAACGGGTAAGTGGTTAAATTTGTGTTTGACCTCGACACCCCCTATGTTGAGCATTGCCTACATACCAATAATTTAAAGAGGGATCAAACTCCATGTAGTTCTCCCATGTTATGATGATGCATGTGTACTAGTGTAATGTTATATGATGATGTAATCCTGGTACAATTAATGCTTCAATAATGACTTGTGATAGTAGAGTGTATTTAGACCTAGCTCACAGATACTTGGGTTGTGTAGACTTAGAATTGGGAAGAATATATGTTTTCCTCTCAATGTGTAGTTAGATATTATAGTGATTTTTAATCATAGGAGCTTTTAACAAACAAATGGTTAGAAAATTTATGTTTATATTGGTATTTTAGGAATTTCCTTGAATATGACTTATGAAATGTGTGGGATGTTGGGTGAATTTAAAGTTAAACAATTAGCCACTATTTGGTAGGAGGATGAAACCTATGGATTTAGACTACTGGTACAAAAAGAGCAATATATGATTAAAAAAACTACTAAAAATTGCATATAAATGACCAAACATGATCACGTGACCATTAGTAGTTTATTGCCAGTCATTTATAATGTGACCAAATTGATGACTAAACCATTTTTAGTCATTTATTAGTTGTTTTGATTGATCAATTTGATAGTATATTTAGTCATTGATTAATATAATTTGATCACTTATTTAGTCATTTATATTCACTAATATATTTAGTCATTGATTGTTGTTGGTCACTTATTTAGTCATTTTTATTCACTTATTTCTATCCATGGGTACTTTATTTAGTCATTAATTTTAATCATCATGTTGATCAATTTGGTAGTATATTCAGTCATTTTTATTCATGTTGAATTCATTTATCATCATTTTGATATACTCCTCATCATTTTTTTTGAGTATTTCAACTCAAATAAAATCAATATCACATGAGGCAGCCTCAATCCTTTAAGGCAAGTTATCACATGGCAAATCCTAACAACCTCTTTCACATGTGCAATCATTAATCATCTTGAATTTTACTAAAGATTGGGTGTGGGCTTTGAAATCTTATAGATTTTTTTATTCAAATTTTAATGTTAATCTTTGATGGTGGTAATTCACTTTGGTTTAGGTCCCTTCTCAACCGTGTAATAATTTGGTGAAGCTTTAATAGTCATGGGATGAGAAAGAGTCAGAACTAAGCTATTATAGTGTGATGAAACTAAATCAAATGCTATGCCCTGGATTATATGTTATGAAGGTATAATTTCTCATTTTATTGAATGTTTGAATGGATATGATGAGAACATATCCATTCAATTTGCTTTGAGTTAGAATGGTGACTATAAAGTTCAGGTTAGAGGTATAGAGTTTGTTGTTAGTGAGAATTCAATTGCTAAGGCCATGGGTTTACATTACGAAGGCAAAAGATTGAAAAGACTCATCAAATTTCAAGACCCAGAAGGGTTGAAAAAATTATTCATTGAAGGAGAAGCGTTGGTGAAGTTACAGGGAGGATTTGATAGAGAGAGCTTGTTAAACCCTTGGGATAAGGTATGCTTCACCATCATGAAATATTTTACCTTTGAAGGTCATTTCAAGTGATTTTATAATTACCGTTTCTCTCTTTTGAATCACTTTCATCACAAGATATTGGTTAACTTCCCCTTTTTCCTCCTATCATCCCTAAAGATGTTTGTTAAGTCTATCAAAAATTCTCTAGAAAAAAATCCAGTTGCCTCTACCATTCTTCTCCACCAAGGTCTTATCGTTAGGATTTATCACTTTCACCTTGCATTATGTCCCTCTAAGCCTTTAAAAGTGTAGGTTTTGGATAGTTCCCATGATAGCGACCCTAATGATCACATTCCCCTGAGTGTCAAATTTGATTATGTGGGTCCCCGTGGTTCCCTACCATTTTCCAAGAACCTTGTTCCCCCCTCTTCAAACCTATACCCTAAGTTTAAAAGCTTTTCCCAAGCTCTCAGGCTGGGCTCTAGTTGTTCCTCCTTGATAGTTATGACTTCCAGATCTTGCGACACTTTTGACTCTCTAGCTATTGAAGGGTTGTGGGAGCTAAAAAATAACCCTTCCTTTTTTGGCAATAAAAAGAGGAAATTGAGTGTTTGCATCAATTCTAAGAAGATCAATCAAGGAAAAAGTAAGAACAAGAAAGTGGTGGGGGTGGAGCCTTAGAATTTGGCCAGTAACAAAGAGCACCTAGAGGCCCAGGTGCAAGGTGAGAAGGTTGTGGAGGAAGCATCTAGGTTTAAATTTTAGAGTTGTATGAAAAGAAATTTGATGAATATTAGGAGATCCAAGAGACAGGTAGGGGAAAAAAATTCATTGGTAAAGACTGTGGATGATCCCTCTACCTTGAATAAGGGGGAGGAAACAGGTAAATTAAAAGATAAACCCCATCTTGATCAGCAATTGGAGAAGGAGGGAACTAGTTATTTTGAGGAGCTGAATGACTCCAGTTATGATTCTAACAAGGAGGATTTCATAGATACCCATGAAGAGGAGAGCCAGATTGAAAGGGAGTTAAATAAATTGAAGAAAGGTTTACGCTCCCTTCAGAATAAAATGAAGGTGCTAACCACTATTTTCTTGAAATTTATCCACCATACGGCTTCTTCCATGATGATTCTACAAGACCTCCTGAAAGAAGATAAAGATATAAAAGGAAAATTTTCTAACATGGAGGACCTTCTCAAATTCATCAAAGAAGATTGGAAAGATTTGATCAAAAACTAGTGTTTTGTTATGGTTAATCCCTTGTCTATTTATTGTTTCCTATTTTGCTTTTATCTGTCCACTATTTTTTGGTTGTTAGTGGCCTTTGGCCTATTTTTTGGCCCCTTGGGATTTTTGTACTTGGGCTCTGCACCCTCTTTGTAGACTTATAATATCAAAAACATATAATCGATGTAATTGTAAATGCTCACTTCTTGAAAAAAGAATTTATAAATCTTTCAATATGTATTACAAATGATGATTACAGACACCCATTACATTGTTTTAGTTGTTACATTCTACAACTGGGGGTATCTTTTCAGCTTCCATTAGATGCATAATTAGTAGTAGTACATATATTTTAAATATATATATCTAAAAAATGTGGAGAGATGTTAAATTTTAGACTCCTATTTTAGATTTTTCACATACCATACTGATGAAGGCTCCATTAACTTCTTCATTAATTTATAGCTGACAAGAGTATGAAAAAATTGAAGTCATAATATTAAGTACAAAATATGTAATTCCAATTAGGCTACAAATTGCTTAAGTCACCTCCAATTAAGTAATAAGAGTACCTTAATATAAGGCATAATAAAAGTAGTTCCAATTATTTAGAAACTAAATATGTCACCTCCAATTACAACACTAACAATAGTCCTAGATTCATGTGGCCATGAGACTTTTAAATGGCCCATGTTGTATGGCAGTGATCCTTAATTTTATTCATAAACCACATAAAATGCATAAATATTGTTTTGCTCAATATGTAGAGCATGACTATGATGAATCCATGAAAATTTCTCATGAATCAATATTTACAACATTAGGGAATATAGCTTACTCTAATTTGAAACTCATGATGAATTAATAAATGTTTGGGTATTAGATATAGGTGCCACGAAACATATGACATAATGATGAGACTTCAAAACATATGACATAAAACATAGAAAAACATAATCAATCATTCATTTGTACATAATGAAACAACTATTAAGAAGGCAAAATACTAAAATTTTATTGAGAAAATATGTTCTTACAACAGATACAAGATAGAAATGTGTCTTTGCTTTGGAAAATGTGTTAATACAAAGTGTGTTTCTCAGTGTTGTGACTAATAAAACTGAGTTATAATGTTTTTTTTTGCTTATACAACTCCAAAATAGAAAAAAAAACACTAAGAATGTCGCTAAACATGAACACATTCAAACTATTGCATAAAGCAGTGGGCCAAGCTGTCTAACAACTAATACATGGTAAACATCAACTATGTCATTTTTTTCAAATATTTTAGTGGCCACCATGTGAAGGTCCCTTCTTTGTCTTTCAGATGGATAGCTCCATCTATTTTGTCTTCACAAGCAAGGGGTATGTTACTTATGACCTTTAAAATATTTACATTTGCATCTCTTGTTCCTTTTAATTTGACTCTATGTACAATAGATAGTAAGTAAATCTACCCAATGCCCACAGCAACACCATCAAATAGATCCAACACCTAAACTTTATCTCCTTCTTGAAGTTTATCAATAAATGTCTGCAAAAACATAAATAAAAAAACATATTATATTGAGATATAAAACATTTTAAGCATGAAGAATGATAAAACATTGGGACAGATAACTGACAACTATTACATTACCTCAACTAATTCAACACAACTATGATGATTGTGTTGCACATTCTTGTCCAGTTCATCATGATCACTATCAATATCGACAGCTCTATTGATATCATGAAGGCATTTTTGTTTTCTTGCTACTTTGATAAAATTGCTCTGCATGTGGTTTAACCATCATGCAAAAAAATATACAAAGCATTTAATAGTCAAGTAAAGAATGCAAGCTATAAATTTGTCCAAAAGAACATTTCATAGATCACTCCAACAATAAAGAAATTGGGTTGGATTATCCTACACTCAGATTTCAATAATCTACATATTAAGAGGCATTTGAATATAGAATCACCAAACAAGAAGAAATGAGATCAATAGAGCCTCTTACCTAAGTGAATCCATGGATTTATGCTCGTTCCATGCAGAAATTACAGGGTTGACAAAGGCAACCAACTACAAAACTTGTTGAGTGAGACTAATTATGTAACTCATTACCTGTTGGTACCTTTCATCTAAGTTGACATGATCTAGAGAGGCTCCTACTAGGCATTTAATAGATGGTTGTGAAATCTTTGTTGACAAACTACATTTCCACTTCATCCCACTCTTAAAATTACTAGGTCAATCTAGTGCCACCATATAATTGACAATATCCTCTGCACCTGCTTCTCTATTACTATTTTCCACCTAAAATACAATGTCAATTTCAAGATGTAGTTAGTTCAATAAAAAATCAAAATAAATAAGAAAATGTAAATTGAACCAAAAAGTGATACACTTACTGCAAATTTGTCCATTTTGGCCTACAACCCACCTTAGCCAAATATATATCCAGTCTTCACATTATCTCTTGCTCTCTTGTCTTTGTTACTCTTTGCCAAATATTCTTCAGAATGCATACTTTATTTCATTACCTCCCATTGTTTGGGAGATAGAGTGGATTCTAACCTCTCTTTTCCCTCCATGATTATTTTTTTGCAATTATATCTAAAATTGTTCATCAAAATTCTCATCTTTTACTTTTAATATTTTCTAGAGATTTGTCTACCAGTAGTCTCAAAATCATTTTCTATTTTTTGTATAACATTTTCCACAGTTCATGGATCTTGCTCTACAAAACTTGATTTGCAAATATTCAAATGGGCCCTACACCTTATACCCAACTCGGAGACCCACTTGCAGCATTTGGCCCAATGGGCTCACCATCTCTTCATACCTCAACCAAGAATGGCTTCTTGACTTCTAATTTTATTTCTTTTACATTCTTCTTTATAGATATGTACAAATCTTGACTCAATCTTTGTCTTTTCATAAACATAGATGCATCTTCTATTAAACCACTACCAATATTTTTGGTTGATCCACTAGTTTCATCAAAAGTTCTAGATGCAACAAGTGCACTCTAAGGCATAACAAATGCAAGCAGTCTATCTTCATGACTTTCATTAACCAAAACTTCATGATCCTTAGCCACATCAAGTGTGGCATGAGTAGGTAGATCAGTACTAGTCTCTATAGATTTCACTTCAAACACATCCTTTAATGTTGAATAAATCATCTACAGACCTATTGTTCCTTTGCTTTGATTTGTTTCAATAATCTCTCTTAGACTTTGTGTTAAGAGATCATCACGATGTTGCACATCACCATGTGTTATATCAGGTTGCACATCACCATGTGTTATATTAGGCTACACATCAACATGTGTTATATCAGGCTGCACATCACCATATGTTATATCAAGATGCACATCATCACAACTATTGTTTTCACCAACTGTATTTGTTGAATCACAAATGTGTTGGTTTCTACGAGATGGCGGCACTGTATCTTTTCTTTCCTTTTGTTTTTTCTCCACATTTTTTTTGCACTCTTTTTCTTGCCTATAAAATAAAATATATATCATATTATGTCTATGTCTTATATACATAAAGTTCTTGCCTATAAAATTTCATTAAACACTATTAAACAAATAATATACTATTTAATGGATTTGTAACTTACCTGTTTATCAAACCAAGACATGATAAATATTCATTATTCTTGGTCACTTTTTCTCTATGAAAGCACTCATAATCTGTCAATGAAATTTTAGTATTATGATCACTATCATTGACTAATTTGTGCCTTATAGTCCTTTTCCTCATTTCTTGAAGTCCAAATAAATAATAATGTATAAATCAACAACTTGAATCAGTAAAACTTTATTGAGTTCATAAGTTGATAACTGTTGAATTTTCAATCCACTGATAACTGCAAATGAAAACTTAAAAAACAATTCAGTTTATAGATTAAAAATAATTTGTAGTCAAAAACCAAGAAGATGTTTACAATTATAGGTATCATACTATCAATATGACTATCCCTTGTTTCAACTGGATATTGACACTTATGAATCCTGATCACTTGTGTCTACATCTACTTGATTTTCTTCCTCATCCTCATCTATTACATGCAATACATTCTCTCTCCCAGTCTCTTCAATGGTAATCAAAATCTATCCTTCAAACACTCCATCATCTTCATCCACTTCTTTGAATGTTTCTTGTAAATTAACATATTGCCCATCAGGCATTATATCGGCAACTTCCATGAATTTACATTTGGAACAAGACTCTATTTGAATGACATATGACCATCTTGGGCTTCTTACATCATCAATTATAAATGATTTATTCATTTGAAGAGGGGAAACATACGGCTCATCTGTCTCTGATAAAAATTATCCTGTATTTACATGTACAAATCCATACTCATCAAATTGTACTACAGATGGTCAGATCCACTTAAATTTTAATAATATAAGTCTATTTTCACCAAAATCCATTGGAATAATTTCTTGGATGAATCCAACATAAAATTTCTTCTTAGTTTCATGAAGAAATCCAGCACTAACAACATAATCACAATTTGTCTTTCCTTTGTCTTTTTCTTCCACTCTTAAATGACTACCATAGGTCCACATTCCACTAAAATGCATAGCCCATAAATGTGGATATTTTTAAAGCTCACTTTCCTCTATTGTTATATCTTGACCTTCTTTTGCATCACAAACTGCATTAGCAATCCATTCTTCAAATTTTAGAAAAGAATCGCCTCCAATCAAATCATGACGTCTGTGCTTTAGAGGTCGATGTTGCATCCAAGCTTGATTATGTTCTTTATATTTTCTACATAGAATATTAACGTACAAATAATAAGATTAATAATATAAATGTGTAAATGCAATTGAATAAATAAATTATTGTTTAATTTTTTTTTACCTACACCACGTATCGAATGAACATGTGTTTTGAAGAATATAGGCATGTTTCACACTTCTTCCTTGATGTGATATCTTGAAGTGACATCCATTGCCTTCTAATACTTCATCTACAACTCTCTCATCTTCATCATCATCCCATACACATTGATTGACATTTTAAAAATCCTTCATATATTCTGTGCAAAATCTTATGGCCTCTTGCATTGAATATCCCTCAAACATGCTACCTTTCGATTTTGCCCTAGTATGAATAATTTTTTTCAAAACCTTCATATATCATTCTATAGGATACATCCATCTCATTCTTACTGGAACATAATGCTCTGGTTCATATTGTAGAAGTTTTAAAAGATGCATAGAAATGTTAAAGATTGTTGGTGGAAATTCTCATTCCAATAGACAAAGGACTTTAACAACCTCCTCCCTCAAACTATCAAAGTTTGAAGGATCTAATACATGTAAACTCATTATCTTTAATATTAGGCCCAACCTTATAATTGCCAATATTGGCCCCTTTGCCAAACTTGATATATTTACCAAAATAGGTAAAATATTCTCGATTCTGACATGATAGTCATGGGTCTTGAGGCCTCTTAAGCCATTAATGTTAGTTTGGATTCTAATACTACTACTTACATATCCAGTGGGAAAGTGAGTCTAAGACATCAACTATAAGAATTGTGCACATTGTTCCTTTGTCTAGACATAAGGAGCACTAGGTTTTCTATATTTTTCATCATCACATTTTTCAACCCAAATATTTTGATGAATCTTTAGTTGTCAAAAGTCTTCACATGATGAAATAGTATCAAAAGCACCAAAAAAGATTTTCTATAATAAAATAGGTTATATATTTCTTAGTATGCATAAATTCAATAGTGTGCCTAATGGTTATATCCTTAAACTATGGCAACTTATAGAATACGCACAACCATTTTTTATTGCTTTCATTACATGGATCATATCTACTATGATCAATCCCTTAATTTTCAATAAATGACATTCTTTTTGTCCATTCTCAATAATGTAATCACCTGTTATTAGAAATGGTGCTTCACGATTCTCTTCTTGACCATTGAAACATGTTTTTTGTCGATGATATGGATAATCCATTTAAAGGTAACTACGATGTCCACAATAAATACACTTATGTAAACTTCTTGAGTGCCTCATAAAATCCTTAAAGTTGCAAGCAGGACATCCATGGTGTCTATGAACATTGAGACCAGACAATGTGCCATATCAAAAAGATCATGAATCATAAACAATAAAGAATCTCTTAAAGTGAATTTGATTAAATGACCATCCCTTAAAGATTGAATTGATTCAATTCCTTTCCATAATTCCATTAGCTCATCATATAATGGCTCTAGATAAGCATCGATCGTATCTGAAGTCACACTTTTATTTCCTAGTATAATCAATGATAACATCAAGAAAAATGGTTTAGTTGATAACCATGAAGGCAAGTTATAATTTATTAAAAACACTGACCAAGTTGACCATTTAGTACTTTGATATGAGAATGGGATCACCCCATCTAGAGCCAAACCTAACCTTATATTACAAGGATCTTGAGAAAAATCAAACCATTTGTTATCAAATTCCATCCACATCTTAAAATCAGGCAGATGTCTTTGTTTTCCATCAGTGCTCTTATTTTGGGCATGTCATTGCATAAGTTCAGTAATGTCTCTACACCTATACAATCAGAGTAATCGTGGGATTATCATAAAGTGGTGAAGAACCTTTCTAAGAACCACAACTAATTTCAAACCTTGTCTATACCTCGCTTCATGACATTTTGGACATTCACTCTCATTTGCAAGATTATTGCAAAATAATACACAACCATTCACACATGTGTGGATGTTTTCATAACCTAAACCTGGCTTAGTGATCTACTTTTTACATTGACTTTATTTTGTTGGCATTGTAGAGTCAGGTGGTAACAACAAACTTAATAATGCTAATAACTGATCTACACTCTCATTTGTCCAACCAAACACCACTTGCAAGTTAAGAATTTGAAGGATTGGTGTCAAATGACTTAAATTGTAATTAGCATACACAAGATTTAAAGCATCCTCCATCAACTTGGTCCAATCATCATTTAGACCCTCATTCAACATTCTATCAACTTCAAACCCTTCGTCTGACATTGTTGCCTCTTCATCTCTCACACTCTGCAATTCTATCATATCTTCATAATAATTGTAATCCCAAGGGCTTATACCACTATGCCCATATCTTATCATATGTTGATAAATCAGATTTATTTTTCTTACCTTTCCACCAAGACAATCATTATATGGACATGGATATTTGTCCATGTCCCTCTCATCGGCTACTCTCTCATCAAATGCATGGTATTGATCCTTAGTCAACCTTCAATGTTGATCCATCTATAATGTTCTACACATAGCAACAAAAATATTTTGGAGAAAAAAATGTCAAACCAAAGTTTAAGATTTTTTGAAAATATCAAGAAAAAAATAGATTTTTAAAAAATTGTAGACTAAGAGACAAAAACTATTTTTTTAATTAAAAGGCATTTCCATAGCAACAAAGTTATAGAGAGAAAATAAAATAGAGAGTTTAGCTAATGAATTATAAAAAATAGTTTTTTGTAGTTTATATTCAAATTGTTGATTACATTGCATTGCACATCTTTCAAACTCAAAGCATTACTTCACATTGCATAACTAATAACTAGATGTTGATAGATGATAAAATGTTAATTACAATATAATTTTTACAGAGTCAACCTAAACAGCTATGTAATTACTTCACATTGCATAACTAATAACTAGGAGCAGCTGCTAATTGCATTTGCTAGTCATCACATTCCATGAGACCACATTTCTTTGAGGCATTTTTTTAAATAATTCACTGCCTTGTCTATGCTACCACATTTTTCATACATGCCTACCAAAGCATTTTATCAAACAATTCACGACCTTGTTGTTTGGCTAAAATCCTAAAATAAGTGCTTTTGAACAAGCTATGGATGCTTGGGAAAAATATATCAAAGCATAATAGTAAGCAATAACATAGACAAGGTAGTGAACTAGTTGAAAAAATGCCTCAAAGAAATGTAGCCTCATGGTGATGGAATGCCATGACAATCCATAACAATTCACTTGTCATGGCATTCCATCACCATGAGACCATAATTCTTTGAGGCATTTTTTCCAAAATTCATAAAATTCATCCTAGCAGTCCATATTTCTTTTAAAATTATTCTAAGCGTCATTCATAAGCATCCCATATCATGTCCATGTGAAAGACATTTGTATTTTGATCATTGATGTGTTTTTATCTTTTATCGCAGCCCTGTAGTACATTCAACTAGCTTTGGCAGGTGTACAAGAACCAAAGGAACTGAAAAGATAGTTGTCACTTCCTTGTAGCATGCAAGAACTTCACTTGCAGTGTTACGGTATATAGAGATGGGTTATCATGCCCCTACGATAGTTTAGAGAAGGTCTTTCAGGCTAGCGGTAAGCGGTAATAGTTATATAAAGTATGCCCTACACTCTTGCCATAGTTAAATCCAATGCTTACAGTGATACGATAAACAGTGAAGGGATGCCAAAGGATCCCACGGTCCTGCGATGGTTAGATCAAAGGTTGGTAGTAACGTGGTATGAGGTATAAGGGGTAATATGTATCCCTCCATCCCTCCATTTATAATATATGAGACACATATTTTGTTATTTCAAAATTCTTGTCAATTGTATTATTTTATCACACAATGTCTCATTGTTGAAGGGTCAATCAATGGACATTAGCCACTCA
Source organism: Torreya grandis (assembly GCA_037957365.1). Taxonomy (NCBI): domain Eukaryota; kingdom Viridiplantae; phylum Streptophyta; class Pinopsida; order Cupressales; family Taxaceae; genus Torreya; species Torreya grandis. The sequence goes on from JARHVA010000002.1 coordinate 5,781,119, forward strand.
AACCCAAATATACATAGTTAGAGATATTAACTCTCTAGATTCCACACTCTATATTTTTCATATATTTTCCTTGACACTCTAAGTCAAAAATTTAACTATAGAAGGTACAAATGAATCGCAATGAATGAATTCTCTACTCGAGAACCTTATTAGGAGCATTTTAACACATATCAAAGCCCCACGACAGTTCAAATAAGGTCTTACGAGCTAGTGATAAGCAGTAATAGTTGTATAAAGTATGTCTCATACTCTTGTCATAATTAAATCCAATGCTTATGATGATATGGTAAATAGTGAAGGGATGCCAAAGGATCCTGTGGTCCCGTAAAAGTTGGATCAAAGGTTGGCAGTAACACAGTATGAGGTATAAGGGGTAACCTGTATCTCACCATCCCATGATGACATGTATCAAGGCTTACAGGGTGGTGATAAGTAGTGAAAGATGAGGTATAACTATCCAAAAGCTCCCATGGTCCCGTGATAGATGTAAATAGGTCTTGTGGTGATGCGATAAAATATTAAATGTTGAAATGAGTATATCACTAACCCACAGTGGTTATCATTGATGCCTATGAATGAAGTACCCACCTAACCATCAAATTAGACCAAATCAATGGTTTGTGTATGAAAGACTTGAATGCTAAGATTTGTCAATTTCATGGCACAAACGAGAGTAATGGCAAAATGATCAGCTCTGTAGCAGAATAAAATTTGGAATTTCTCTATATTTCATCAGTCAAACAAATTCAGTGGTGATTGTAGATGGTGAATTCAAGCTCTGTGTGTGCACTTCAGCCATCTTCCAATTGTTGGGATAAATAACCGGAAGCACACAATTGATTACTAAGCAACTTAATATGCAGAAATAAACCAGAATACACAAGTAACTAGAATTCAGAAATAACACATGATATGAGAGACAATACACAACTTGTATTAAAACTCTTGCAGAAAAGAATACAATAAAGAAGATGCCACTTCTTCTCCACCACCTCTTCAGAGGCTTCCCACACCTCAAGTGAACAGTACTTCTCTCTTCAAAGCTCTCTCTCTTAGGTCCCAACACCCAACTCAAGCATAGAGTTGGTGTTCACCTTATACCTGTGCTCCATGCACACCACAAGTGCTCCACGCACTCCACAAGTACACAAACGTACTCCAAGTAAATCTCCCCTGAACCTGCAACAACCTGCACATCAATAGACCTTACTTATGGAAGGAACTCCCTTGCCTTCCTCTCTGCTCTATCTGAGTACACACTTGTACTCCAAGTAGATCCTGCCTGGTTCTACTCCCTATTGTGTTGCTGTCCTATCTGATCTTGCACACCTGCAAATCAACCTGGTTCTGCACACCTGTGAACCTTGACCTTGCACACACATACACCTGCATATCAATGATCTTACTTACCATGTAGATCTCCTATAGAAGCCATGCTCACCTGATGACTAAGATCATACACCCCTGAAGAATCCTGCTGACTCTCCAAAACCAGCACCCACCTTGGTACTGTGGCACTAGGAAGAACACACCATTGCTCACCTCACACACAGAAGGAGCTTATAATATTACTCTCTTACTCTCTAGCACAAGTTTACAATACAACTGTGAGTCTATTATATAGATCTCATCCAAACAATAATTAGACATCTAATTACAATAATTAGATCTGCAGCTCTTAGTCTAAAATTAGCTCTCATCATGCAAACACTTGGTTCATCAACTGACTGCCCATAATATACTCACAGTCGAACCACACAGGCGACTGACGTCGGTCCCTGTCCACCTGGGGGTCACCGACGCCGGCCGACTTATGACCGTCGTCGGTTGCTTCTTATCACCTACCTGCCGACGTCGGTTGGCCTGACCGACGCCGGTGTCTGTGACACTCCGCAACTCTTCTGCAACCTCCTCCATGTCTGCATCAGTGAAGATTTTAGCTCCACAACCTAACAATCTCCCACTTGGAGATAAATAGCTGCACTGTACCTGTACCTGTACCTGTACCCCATTTAATCTATTTCTTGGCTTGTATCCCTCTTCAAGCTCAATCCTGAAGACAACCCACCACACAACCTGTGATGTACTTCTTGTCATCCGAGTACCCTGTCGCATCCGTATCTACAAATCCATGTAGTGAAGTCCTGACCCTAAATAGCATGAATCCCTGCTGGTGGTCTCTCTCAAATACCTGAGAACCCACTTCTCAGAATTGGCTCCTAACTCTCTGACAACACCCAACGCTTGGGCAAACTCAGGTCTATACTAGACCTCATGTGATTTCAGACACTTAACTGTCCAGCCCTTAGTGTGCTCTGATTATGCATCCTGCATAATGAACCTCGCTAACACCTGATTCACATCAGCTCCCACTAGAGACAAAATCAACCTGTGATCTCCATGTCTCCCATGCCAAAGAATTTTGCTGCTCCAAATTCTTCATAGCAAACCATTGAACTAATCTTACCCTTAGCTTAGCAAAACCCTGTATGTACAAACCTGCTAGCAAGCATACCATCTACATACAGCAACAGAATGATGTTGCAATCATCATCCACCTGGTAAGACAAACCACAATAGTTACCCTGACATTGACTAAAGTCATGCTTTGTCATCCCCCTGTCAAAACCTGTAACACTGTCCTGCAGCTTTCTCAAGACCATATGCCTTGGTCTTCCATCTCACGTGTCCGTTCTCTCTATTCTTCAACTAAGGTATCCATTCATCTCTGTGCTTTCTTCCCGCTGGTAACCCTACCAAATCTCTGCTTGGTTCTGCAATCTCTCCATTCCATGCTTCCACTGTTTCCTGGATCCTTCCTGCTCTGCAGTCAGCAACAAGTATAAAGAAGAGGAATAATGAATTTGAGGCCTAATTACCATCTTCAGTCCTCCATATGGGCGTTTGAGACTCCTTGATAGTTGGTTGTCAACCCAAAATTTGTTACAGTGACCAACCTCGGCCACCACACAATCTGCATCCAACTGACGTCGGTTCCTGTGCGTGTCCTGACTACCAACCCTGCCGACGTCGATCCTCATGACCGACGTCGGTCTTACATACTGCCGATGTCAGTTTTCCTACCGACACCGGTACCTGTGTTTCTTGTGAGTGATGACTTTTTACCCGTGAGCTCCTTTGAATCAATCCCCATGTCCAAACTACCCTGCTCAGAAGTATCCAGCCCCATCCACTGGTCTCTATCCACCATCTCCTCCAAGTACACCAAGGCTTTCCAGTTCTTAAGCCTGTCAAATATATCTGTCTTCCACTTAAGAACATGCATCTCCTTCCTGCTCATGTGACCAAGCCTACGAAGCCACGTCTCTGCAACAAAAGAAGAATCAGTAATATAAACAAGTAGATAAAGAGTACCTATTTTCTTACCACCAGCTAATTCAAGTGCATCCGCTGTGAGAGCTCTCGTGCATCTCTCATCACCCAACCTTTCTGAAGAAATTAGCCATATCTCCAAACTTGGGACCTGCATGACCTCCTTCAACACCCATGTGTTGGCCGCCTGCAATTTTAGCTTCACTTCCCCTTTGCCAATTCTTTGGCAAGGCTCACCAGCTCCTCTCCCTGGGGCTGCATGGAAAGAGGTGACATAATCTATTATCCAAGATTCAACTTTATCCAATAAACCTCCCAAAGCATCTTGTGCAACACCTGCAACATCTGCATCTTCAGTTCCTTCATGCTGATCTGCTACCAACCAACAATATTCTTTTACCTGCTCTTTCTTTCCATATGACCGTTGGTGACCATCTGTGCTTTTCAACTCCTCCATTCTTAGCTTACTTTGATCTGCCATTGCTCTACTCCCACTCGATCAGAAACCCCTGAGAGTGACCTGTAACCAAACACAAAACCTGCTCCCTGCAACCTTAGCTCTGATACCACGTGTTGGGATAAATAACCGAAAGCACACAATTGATTACTAAGCAACTTAATATGCGGAAATAAACCAGAATACACAAGTAACTAGAATTCAGAAATAACACATGATATGAGAGACAATACACAACTTGTATTAAAACTCTTGAATAAAAGAATACAATAAAGAAGATGCCACTTCTTCTCCACCACCTCTTCAGAGGCTTCCCACACCTCAAGTGAATAGTACTTCTCTCCTCAAAGCTCTCTCTCTTAGGTCCCAACACCCAACTCAAGCATAGAGTTGGTGTTCACCTTATACTTGTGCTCCACGCACTCCACAAGTACACAAACGTACTCCAAGTAGATCTCCCCTGAACCTGAAACAAGCTGCACCTCAATAGACCTTACTTATGGAAGGAACTCCCTTGCCTTCCTCTCTGCTCTATCTGAGTACACACCTGTACTCCAAGTAGATCCTGCTTGGTTCTGCTCCCTATTGTGTTGATGTCCTATCTAATCTTGCACACTTGCAAATCAACCTGGTTCTGCACACCTGTGAACCTTGACCTTGCACACACATACACCTGCATATCAATGATCTTACTTACCATGTAGATCTCCTATAGAAGCCATGCTCACCTGATGACTAAGATCATACACCCCTGAAGAATCCTGCTGACTCTCCAAAACCAGCACCCACCTTGGTACTGTGGCACTAGGAGGAACACACCATTGCTCACCTCACACACAGAAGGAGCTTATAATATTGTTCTCTTACTCTCTAACACAAGTTTACAATACAACCGTGAGTCTATTATATAGATCTCATCCAAACAATAATTAGACATCTAATTACAATAATTAGATCCGCAACTCTCAGTCTAAAATTAGCTCTCATCATGTAAACACTTGGTTCGTCAACTGACTGCCCGTAATATACTCGCAGTCAAACCACATAGGCGACCGACGTCGGTCCCTATCCACCTAGGGGTCACCGACGTCGGCCGACTTATGACCGTCATCGGTTGTTTCCTGTCTCCTACCTGCCGACGTCGGTTGGCCTGACCGACACCGGTGTCTGTGACACTCCGCAACTCTTCTGCAACCTCCTCCATGTCTGCATCAGTGAAGCTTTTAGCTCCACAACCTAACACCAATTGGGTAAGTTTGCCTCATCACTCTTCATAAAAGTTGGTATTTAGTTTGTGTTTTGTTCTCAACTGGTTTGGTAGAGTGACTATCAAAACCCTAGTTCAAACTATGGCACCTAAGAAATCTAAGTCTGCAAGTAAGAGCATTGAACCCCCTATTCCTAAGAAGTGACCCCTTCAACAGTCACTATTGGACATTTTTCCAAATTCAGTTGATAAAGGGTATAATAAATTATTCAAGGATGTAGTAGAGGGGTGTCGGGATGCTAGAGTCCCTATCTCAGGATGGAACCTTTTTTGGTATTTTTGTGAAAATTAAGATGGATAATGGACCGGTTGCAAACCCATGGAATTTAAATTTGGCTAAGCTTATGGTGCCAAATGTATTCATTGATGTGGATTTGATCAGGATATTAGCAAAACACTATCATCTAGCCACCAAAACTATCAGGTTGCTAAATGGGTCATCATTAGTGGTTATGGACAGAAATGCAATCATTGATTGCTTCATGCTCAACAAGCAAGCCCTCACAAAAGTTGACTTGAAGAAGAGTGAACAAGAATATACCAGTCTGAGAAATACACATAGGAGTGATGAGTTGCCCATGTACATAAGGAAAGGGGCTAACAATAGAAGTATTTCAATCCCAACCACTGTAGTTGAGCCTTTTCCAGTTGATGACTTTATTGTGTATTTCAAAAGGACATATTTCACATTGTGTCAAGTGCTAGGAATTGATGCCCAAGATAGAATGCCAGTTGGCATGATGATGATGGCCATGAGAATACAGAAACCTAGAGGTTAATGTTGAGTATGATTTTGCATCATTTATTGAGTAGAAATTAAATGACAGATTTTTGAAAATAAGGGAGAACAAGACACCTGTTGAGTTCAAATATTATTCTTTCTTGTGTCATTTAATTTTGTACTAGAATAGAAGGAATTGGCCCAGAAGGATGGAATTGAGCATGATTGATCAAAAGGGACAGAGATTGCCTACATAGTGTTGGTGTTACAAATGGGACACTCATTGTCAGAATAGTAATTATGTTGTGATCCATGATGGTTTCTTTGTCATAATAATGAATTCCCTTGGTAGCCTTTTTCCTAGATTGACCAAAGAGGTTAGAGAAATGTTGAGGCCTCTTGCTCATAGGCTAGAAATGGGTCACAAACATAACTTTGTTGATTGGTATTTATTTCCTGACCATACTATAATCAGAGTATATGGGTGTACTCATCCACCCCATGTGTTACTAAAATTTGTGTGAAATAAAATTGCTTTTCTTGAATTCATGTGGTAGATGCTCTGGATGGAGAAAGATGTGATGAAAAAACAAAAGAAGGGCACATTTCTTCTAGATTGCACTATGTTTGGTGAATGGTACACTGGTGTAGATACCTTGGAGGAGTTGCAAGCCTATTTGAAGGCTAAATATTCTTTGAAATCAGGGACATAAAGGTTTGTGATCCAAAGGGTCACATGAACTTTGTTAGACAAGTCATCCTTACCAGGATGAGGATATCCCATCAAATCAATTTTGATGAGGATGTGATCAAAAATTGTGTCACTTTTCAAGAGGTATATAATAGGAAAAGAAAATGGGAAATTTTGAAGAAGATTGAGGATGACAAAAGAAAATCAAAACCCTAATTTTTAAGGATTTTTTGTTGAAGAGAAGGACCCTTTGAAAATAATAGATTTGATAATTGATAATTTTGAAAAAAATATATGGCAAGTCTTAGAAGTAGCCTACAAAGGCTACCAACCTCCCTGTCAAAAAGCCAACAAGAGTTTGTGATTTAAGAACCTGGTCCAAATGCAATGTTAGTGCAAGATCCAACTGTTCTTGGTTCACCACCTACCAAAAGGCAAAAGACTAATGATGTTTCTCCACTAGTTCCATATGAAATGATTGAAGGAGTTGGTGACTCTGAAGAGGTGGCCAGTATTTTGAGGCATATGGGAGAGGAAAAGGAAGTTGATCAACCCCTTTTTGGTCAATAAATAGAAGCACACAAACCAGAAGCAAGAATGGATGAATAGGCACAAGGTGAGCCTGAACTACAAGAAGATGAAAGGGTTGTGGCTTCTATGAGGTTCATCGAGGATGATGATTTCATCAATACCTCAGAATTTAAAGATTTTTGCATCAAAATGAAGAAAAAAGAATTTGAAGAAAAGGTGGAAATAAATAAAATGGGTGTTGATGAATCTCAGCATGACCAAATTGTGACATAGACTTTCAAGGCTTTGAAAATTGATGAAATAAATGCCAGCCTTGATGAGGCTAGACAAATGGTTTTGAAGAGTAATATGTTGATCATTCGTGGCCTTGAATTGAAGAAAATGTTTTTGTTGGACCAAGTGAGAAATCAAGATGACCCCATGATGGTTTTTGAGTTTGATTATGAGGATGGTGTCAATGGTTGTGGGTTTAACCCAAAGATAGAGACTCTAGCAATATGGGCCAGATAGAAGAACACCAACAAGCCAATATTGCTTGATGTAGTCCAAGAGTTGAGGGGAATATAAATGTTGAAAACATTTCAAGATACATCAATGTTTGAAGCTACCACCCTTAATGTTCACTTTGTAATGTTCACACAAGCTGTTTTCAAGAAAATGGAGCAAAGATTGCTCGACTATGAAAAAACTCAAATTGAGATGAATGATGAAGTGAATAGGCTGTATTTGGAAAATTTCAAAGTAAAGTAGAAGTTGAAGGGTGGTGATTCTCAAAACCAAGAAATTTTGCCATAACAGACCCTATGCCATAAATAACCAGTGATAGTACAGTCCCAGTTGATCAATCAAATGCATTGAAGTTGAAGTTGGAGGAAAAAAATTGAAGATTTTAAAAATCAAAATGAGAAGACAAACAATGAGGCCAAATTGAAAATCCTTGAGGTGTTTGAGAAGATTTTGGAGTACAGAGTAAAATTGGTTGTTGACAAGTTGGGAGATGTCATGAATGCTATTCTTCTTTGTCTCAGGGTATCGATTAATTGAATTTCAATCTTTCTATTTTGGATCCAATATACAATAAATGGCAACCTGCACACCATACATTACTAACCTTGTGCAAATTTCTACAAAGAGATACAGGTGCTCCACCATCACTCAAGACAACAAAGAAGATAGTGAAAATGATCTTAGATGAATTTCAATATGTGAATGGTGAGAGGCAAAAAATGCAAGAAAAGATTGATTCTTTTGCTACCTTCAAAAACCAGTTTATTCCTTCTATTTTGATAGAGGATAAAAAGATCAAAGGTTTTGATGCATGAAAAACTAAATATGGTCAAACATTTTCTCAAGTCATTGATTTCTTGAAAAAAGAACAAAACATAAATATTCTTAGTTTCAATGTCATTTTGGATAGAGTAATTGCTCGAGATGTTGGATATGTAAAGTTCATCATTGATGTCAAAGTGTTGTTGGACCAAAGATGGAAATCTCACCAGGCCAACCTGAGCCAAATCCAAAAATATAAATGGCCTAGTGATTTCATAGTATACCAATGGGAGAATCAGTATTTGACAACTAAAGAATAAGCAGGTCAAGTATGCAGAGGAGAAATGAGCATCAAGCTAGAATCAACATGGCACCAACAAATCTTGGATGTCCTGTTGTTTTATCTTTATCTTATTTTTATGCTTTCCAATATGTATTCAAAATATATTTTTTAGTCTTTTTAAGACTTGTCAAAAATTATATGTTACAATAGGTCATATTAAGGGGTGGGTATATGAAAAGTCATTTTTTGGAATGTGAAAGGTTTGAATCTTGTAGCTTCCTTCACCCCTATAAGAAGGAAACCAAGACCTTGGGAAAGCTCTCTGAGAATTTGTAGCTTCCCTAGGGAGAAATTTTTGGAATGAATATAAAACCCATGGGGTTTTTTTGTAACAAAATGAATTTTTAATCAATACTAAGAATTTTTTTAATAGAATGGAATGAATATAAACTCCCCATCTGTAATAATTTTTTGAATCAATACCAATGAAAAAATAATCCCCTAAACCCTAAACTGCATGTATGGTTCTAGTACTCAGTTGTTTATGTAACTAATGTAAGTTGCTAATCAGAAAGCTATAGATTTTGTGTTTAATGTAATGCGGGTTTTAAATTACCTCTAAATTTACTATAGAGGGTGTCCCCAAATTGGACTTTGCTACATAGGGCCTTGCCGACTTCAAATTTTTTGCAGTAAACTTTGAATTCCTTTCCCGCCTTTTTAGAAGTCTCCAAGTCCTCTCCAAATAAGCTTTATCGCCCATGCAAGTCATTGATATAACCTAAAACACCTTAGTGCCAAGCTAATTACCAACTAACGAAATGAGGAAATATTCAATGAATACACTCCCACCAGAATTTTTTTTTTAAGTTTTGTCTAATTTGTATTTGCGTAACTATTTAGTCATTTTTATTTGTATGATTAAATAATTTTTTAGTTAATGACAAAATTAGTCATTTATTTACTCATTTATAGCTGAGTTGCAAAAAATTAGTAGAATTTAGACATTTTTAGTTGTTGTGACTAAAAGTTTTAGTCATGTAGTCATTTATTTGCCAAATTCTATTAGTGGACACTACTAACAAGCAGGATTGTCGTGAAGGAGAAAATTTGTCTAAGGAGTAGAGACAACTAAACTACAAGTGTGGATCAACCTAATAGTAAATTTAGGCTACTTGGAATGAATAATATGAGTATTCAGTATCATAATGGCTTAAGGGTATAGGGTCATCCACATAGAATTAGAGGAATAATGGTTTAGAACCATTGAATTGAGCATGAGCTAAGTATGTATAAGGAGTGGTCACAAGTGCACTATTTTAGCATAAAATGTTAATTTTAGTGACTATGGTAATGGAATTTATGGATGTCTTCCCTAGTTTATTTGTTAAGAGAGTATAATAAAATATCACATAAATCTATTTGATCCATGTGTGGGGCACTGGTAGAGGAATAAAGTACTTTCCACCACCTTGTAATAAAGTAAGTATAAGACTCATTAGGTTCTTGATTGATGTGTATAAACTCTTATATGCCAGTTTGAAGCAACTTTTTCATATCATATGACTTTACAATTTATACCATGAGAAGGCAAAAAAGAATGGATGCAAGCCTTTGGAAGATAATAATACCAGTCTAATGTGATTCGCTAAGAGTCTTAGGGAAAATTTTATCGACTACTCCATCCCAAGGTAGTAGCTCTCTAATGGATATATCATATGCCTTGAAATGTGTATTTGGTTCCCCTTCCCATTTATATTTAGGAAGTTTGGGCAAGGTGCATGATAACAGGACCCATCAAATGGTATGATCAAGGGGCTCCTTCAAATATTCAATGTATGTCCCCATGGTGCATAAGTCCACTAGAAGAGTTTTGGGATAAGCTAGGGGAAGGGTTGTATTATATGAGGTGGGCACAAAATCACCAGGGGTAAAAAATATCTCATGAGCGAGAAGAATATAGTATGTTATAAAATAGTTATCCAACTAGATTGATTTGAAGAACATGTGATAGTATGGAAGTAGAGAGATTGAAGGAGGTGTGTTATTTGGCAATTGCAAAGATGGGGCATAAGTGGGTGGCATAGTAGTAAGTACTATATTAGGAATAACCATGGTAGGTGGTGTATTATCTACCATATGGTTTGGGGCAACATAAGAGAAAATACCACCAATGGGAATGTGAGAGGAAGGTTGATTGGGTGAGGGAACGTATGATGCTATCTAATTGGGAAATCCAAAGGTAAAAATGTCCCTCGAGTTTTGGTTCAGTGTAAAACTAACTAGAAGAGAAGTGGGTTGATATTACAATGGTTTGTAAGATGTCATTAGATTCGAAATAGAAGAGGAAAGACCTTGACTATTAAAATTTGAGGTCATTCCTTTGTTAAGAGGATGAGTCTAGAGAGATGTTTAGTTTCTATAAAAATCCCAAATTTGACCTACCAAGGTGGATATGATTTCATTTTTTGTAGCATTAGTCGTAGTTTTGGGGGCCTCTCTTATAGGATGCTCTGAAGGAAGAGATTGATAGCCTGTGATGGATTGATTTGTGTTCAATTTGTTTGAAGAATCCATTATGGGTTGTTTAGATGGTGTGAAAATAATTTGATTAGTGTTAGAAGGGGATGGAGGTATTTGTAAGCTACTTAATGCATTTCTACAATATGAATCCTTTTAACATACTGATCAAATCTCACCATAGTTTTAATGTCAGGACTTTATAGACTAATGGGGGGTCTAGTCAGAATGTGTTCATAAAATCTACCTTTAATAGTTATAATCATTTAATTAGCATCACATAAATTGCTAGAAGTACCAAAGGACCTTGTAACTCTTGACTTACAACATGAGATTTGGTTTGTAGTGCAAAGGAAGAAAAGTTGTAATATGGAGATAGTTCTCAATGTTTTGACTAGACGTGTTATTTAAACTAAATAAAAGGGTTTACTTAGAATTTGATTGCTTTTTTGGTAAGCCTCAAGGATAAAATACCTATCAAATGTTTCTATAGACATATTTAAGGAGTGTGTGAACACCCACAAAGTAAATGTAAGAGGAGGAAAGATGGATGGAAGAAAATAAAATAATAAATGCAAAAGGAGAAGCCTTTCACATCAAGTTCACCATATTTGAACACAATAACATTGGTGCATTAACCTTATGTACTCAACCTCTTGAGGTTGGGCCAATATGGCTGAAGAGGAATGATACGATTGATGGGTCTACCATTCTAGTCATTTTTTTTAGGTGATTGAGGTGGTTGAGTTGGAAGGGAAGGTTGGTTTGAGCAAACTACTTGCAAAGGGTTTTGGGAAATGGGTGGTAATGGATTCTTGCATGTATACTCAATTAGATCAATTTTGCCATAGTGCTCGTTTAAGAAATAAAATTAAAGTGTAATAGTGTTGTAAGAATATTCAAAATTTATAAGAAATAAGTATCATAATTCTTGGTATATGTTGAGTTATATGAATGGGTTGAAGTGAGGTTGGATTATTTTAAGAATTTGATTGGATCTATTGGGTTGGACTTGCTTATAAAATTTCATCCATGAAGCGAATAAAATTATAAGAAGATAGACCCAAGGATGAAAAACAAAGTTAAATTTGGAGGTTGTAGGCTTGGCGAGCTAAGAGGTGAATTTGTCTAACTAATTGGAATTTTGACAACCTATTTTTTTTGTCTAGATAATTTAGAAGGCTAATGAGATTGGGTAAAGTTTTGAAACAAAATAATTTCATCCTAAGCTCGGAGTCTATGTGATTTTAGGTGTTATGTGTTAGAACGGGGGTTGGTACTTGATTGAATGGTTAGGCTTTGTGCAAATGCACTTGTTAATGAAGCATCATCCAAGGGCGAAGAAATTTTTTATTTGAGGTTTTGGAAGTTTTGTTTGTTTTGATTCATTTATTATCTCCCTCAAAGAGTTGTATGGATGATTTGTGTTTTTTTCCAAAGTATGTGCTTACTCATTTTTAGAATTGAATGTTTTGTTCAATGACAGTTTATTATTTGTTTTGAAATAGAGAGGTTTTGAAATGATTAAAGAAACTACACTACTGCTGAAAATTAAAGATACTAAAATCAAAAACATTATTTTTTTATGTATTTTCTTAGAATAATATGTGCAAGTACTAATGAATCTAAAATTAAAATTAAAACTAGATGAATGTTGATTTTTCCTAATTTTTTGATTTTGTGAAAGTGCAAATATTTGATTATGATTGTTGAAGATGAATGTTTTGATTTATGTTTTGTAAATGAATGTAATAAGATTTGAATTAATATTATAAAATTTAGATATGCAAATAAAAACTAAACCTACATTTTCAGATTTTCTTACATGTAATAAAATTTATGAATTAAGAATATTTAAGTTTGAATGCAAGTTTTGTATTCTTGATTTGTGTCAGATTCAACTAGATCTAATGTGTAAATATAAAAATATGATTTTAATTTTAATTTTTATTTGATAAATTTTATAAAAATGCAAGAAGAAGAAATGATTCCATAGATGTATTTATTTTTATTTTATTTTTTCTGGGTTTTTGTGTAAATGGGTGTGAAGATGGTTGTTTGTTTTGTATATGTGTATATGTATGCCCAAAGCTAAACTAGAAAGAGATTAGTTGTTGTAAATGATTTTTATTATCTAACTCTAAAACTAACATGCAAGACTGTGTGCTTTTAAATTTTATATATGCAAGTAAAACTATGAAAGATTGAATGATTTTCAATGCAAACAAACATGAAAAATGATTTATATTTAGTGTTTTATGTTTAAATTTTCTAATATGAAAACTAATCTAATTAAAATAAATTATATAGTCTAAAATAAAAAAACTAAATCTCCTAACTTGACCAAGGCAGAGGATAGTTAGAAAAGAATAATGTGATTCATAACTAAAATTACTTGATCCTCAGGTTGTTATCTATATATTTGTTGCTTAATGATGACCTGGGAATTTTAAAGAGGAACACAAGAGGCAATGAAAACAAAACAAAAAAATGAAGAGAAGAAGTGGTTAGAATGTGTTTAGTTTTCACAAACAACAAATTTTTATGTTGTAAGTTCATGAGTTTCTTTCTCCAATTCATATTAATGGCTAGAAGGTTGTTGTGGGATTTGAACTGATTTCTCAAAAAAGATACAAAAGGTAGACTTTATCTCTCTCAAAAAGTGTATAATTAATTCTTAATGCAATTTTTTAGATTTGAAATTTAAGGTAAAATGAGTTTTTTTATAAGAAAAGAGAAGACGTTGCATGCGGGATTTAACAAAAGCTAGTTGGGATATTGTTGGAGCTAACTTAGAGTTAGCTAAAATTGTCTTAGACATGGCTTGGAGTGAATAAGAACATTGGGAAGTCAAGTGAAAAATAATAAAATAAAAAACATGAGGTTGAACATGTAAAACACGTCAAAATTCCCATCCCAAATGTGATTTTAAAAAGATATGGAATGGTGGTGAAACCACTGCTATATGCAGACAAACTTTACACAACTAATAGGATGATAATTGAAACCATTGGGGTAGTTTACAGAACCACCACCATGGTTGCAAAAACTATTGGGGCAGTTGTGTAAACTGTCGTGATAGTTTCACCATGCCACATGAAAATTTTGGGTTTGGAAGGATTGAGGTTAAAGTTTGTAATTTTGGCACATGGGTAAGCCCTGAAAAGAGACAAAAGAAGAAAAGGAGGGAGAAGACCAGGTCTAAACATATTATTATTGATGGAGGTTCTTACATCACCATTGGATATCATGAAATGTTTCACGATTCAAAATTTGGGTCTATATAGGTATCATTCACCATCAATATCCTCATTTTTGAGGGTCTAGCTAAATATTCAAGAAGTTGAAGAACACATTCAACACCATCTAAAGGTATGTCATAGCCTCATAAAGAACTTGGCAATGGTGTAAAAATGCATGTAGTAGTAAGTTGATCAACACCATAGTGAAATACATTTTGAAGTTGGAGATTAGGTTTTTGTGCATTTACAAACATATAATAAAATGTCCTTGAAACAACAAAAGATAGTTTAAAATATTTCACCAAAGTATCAAGAACCTTATTAAGTCTTGTAAAAGATTGGAATTATAACATAAAAACTGGAGTTACCTCACTCAATAAAATAACATATGGTCTTCCATGTTGCTTGCTTGAAGAAGGTCGTTAGACAAAGAGTTTTAGCCAAAATAAAATAATTAAAGCTTGATGAGGAGAGAAGAATCATTTTGGAACCAAAGAGAATAATTTAGACACACATTAAGAGGTTGCACATGAGAGTGATTATAGAGTATATGATCAAGTGGAAGAGTTTAGATAGTCAAGATATGACATAGCAGGATGAAGTGTTCTTGCAGAAGCATCCAAAGATCATACACATTAAAGACAATGTTAGTTTGAAGGGGAAGGCATGTTATGTCCTTAACATGTAATGTGTATTGAGATATGTATGACTAAATTTATGCTACCATAACCTTTAATTTAGTCATATGATATTTTTTTATAGATTGATATTGTTAGTAGGGTCGCTTCAAGGTGTTTCCATAGCATAATTAGATTATATATATGAGGTAGTGGTTAGTATTTGATCATCATATTGTGAATTATATTCTTATTATAAAGTTGTATATGTTTTCACCTCGAATTGAATTAGTCATATTATTTATTATTATGCGCCTATTTGAATCATATTGTGATCTATTGCTATAATTCTACTTCAATGGTGTGGTAATTTCATTACATTCCATAAAAATGTAACTACATAACAAATGAAGGAGAGGCACTAGATACGGTTTACGTACTCCAAAATTTTCTGCAGTATTTTTTGGCAACTCCATTCGGGTTCTTCATAGATCACGAAGCACTAAAGTCCCTGGTGAATAATTTGGTATCACATGAGCAAATTTATAAGTGGATCATTCGTTTCTAGGAATTTCATTTTTGAGTGGTAATTAAGTCATAAAAGCATAAATATGGGCCAAATCACTTATCTAGGATTAACACATGGAAGATTTAATGTAATATTTAAGATGATATGTTAGATATACACGTATACATAATTAAAATGGTGCATGACGTCTTGGAATAAATTGTAACATTTTTGGGTTTAGGGGTAACACCTAGTAATTAGAAGATAAAGGATAAGAAATAGTTTGCCATGCATGTGAAACCTTAACAATTCATTAGTGGGTATTTATAAAAACTAGGGAGAGATGAAGTATTGACAAAGTGAATTTTGAAGTATTAAAGAGGAATAGTCTTGTGCAAATTGAATGAAGGGGTTCTTGTGCAAATTGTAAAAAATCTATAATAAATAAAAATAATATATACATAAATAATGAAAGGGGTTCGTAATACAAATAATATTATGTAGAAATGGGGAAACTATTAATATATAAAATTTTATAAAAAAAAATCAATAGAATCTTCCCCCACATAAATTCATGATGGTCAAAAATCTATAATAAATAAAAATAATATACTGACATAAGAAATATGATTTTGAAAATGTTTATTTAACAAATTATGAAAATGAAATATTTAAAAATGACATATCGTTAATACAAATAATGACACAATATTTTTTAGAAATAGAAAATATGTATCAGTTTTAGATCCAATCACTCCAACCACATACTATTAATATGATGTTTTTTGAGTAGTCATACATAGTTTTTTCTCGAGCAAAATATAACATAATAGCCATAAACTATTTTAATCATGGTGTCTTTCATCCTAGCTCACGTTTGGGTTCCAAAGTGGGGATGGACAACTTTTTTTCTGATTAAGTACCCATACCTGGTTAGCATTTGCTTCTTATCCGCTTCGGCAGTATTTTATTACCATCGCTTCCTTCATCTTGTCCTTCCATATATCTAATTTGCTCCCTGGCAATGTACAAGCTACAAGCATTAGGCATATTGTATGTTGTAATGTTGTAATGGCCACCAGAAAATACTAGCTTTGCATCTTTGCAGTAAAAACAAATAATCAACACAGGGGTCTCTTAGTTAAAAAAAATGTTTAAATCTTCTCCCTTATTTTTGAAATTTATCAATCCTCTTTCGGACCCTACCAGTAGCTTTAATTTTATATGTATATACTGTGACTGCACTGTCTTTATTATGGTGATATCCCGTGGTAAACAGATCTGTTTTGAATAAAGACCCGTACCTGGATTTGTTTAAATCTTCTCCCTTATTTTTGAAATTTACCTCCACATCCTCTTTTTACCAGTAGCCCTAATTTTACAGTATATACTGTATGACTGCACAATCTTTCTTATAGTGGCATTCCGTGGTAAACAGACCTGTTTTGATTAAAGATCTGTGCCTGATTTTGTTTAAATTTTTTCCCTTATTTTTGAAATTTACCTCCACATCCTCTTTTGGATATCAGTAGCCCTAATTTTACATCTATATACTATATGACTGCATAGACTTTATTATGGTGACATCCCATAGTAAACAGATCTGTTTTGATCAAGGACCTGTACCTAGTTTTGTTTAAATCTTCTCCCTTATTTTTGAAATTTACCTTCACACCCTCTTTTGGACCCCCTACCAGTAGCCCTAATTTTACATGTATATATTGTATGACTCCATGGTCTTAATTATGGTGACATCAGTGGTAAACGGATCTGTTTTGATTAAGTACCCATACCTGGTTTTGTAGGTGCACTTCTGTATTTAAGGAGTGTTTACCATCAGCTGAGGGTAAGTTCAAGAAAGCAATCAAAGATAACTATGATGGCAAGAACAAGATTAAGTTTGAGCTTAATTCTCAACAGGTAAATGCCTTTACTTCCTATTAATAATCAATCTGGTTACTATATTGGATTTTTTGAATATTGACAAATGATTTTTTTGATATATAGGTGAAAACGCATTCACAGTTGTTCCGTGCTGTAACACTTCATGCTAGTGTTCCAGTTGGCATTTCTCAATTTGAATCACAAGCGCCAGTTGATCTTCATCTTATTAGATATCTGCAATCAGGGAGAGAATTTTTAACACCAAAGGATGACGCTGGATTAAGAAGAGGGGAATTGACCATAAAGGCTAGTATGTATAGTGATTTACAATTACCAACACGTAGTAAATTATCAATAATAGGATTTCCTCCATATGCATGTATGTGGCAAAAGTTTTTTTTAGTTTATGGCCGAGCCAGAGGCCTTATTAGCATATGAGACCTCCCTTGGCAAAGCTTTGCCAAGAAAATTTCTTTCCATTTACCTTGTCTATTGTTCAACTTTTGTACCCCTGGTTTCTAACCTGAGGCCAAGTTTGGGAGTAAAGTGGAACTTGCCAACCCATCTGGGTGTATAGAGAGACTGTTATGTATTATTTTGAAAATTCTTTGAGATATAGAGTATGGCAGAGATTTCATGCATGTTGTTAAGGTAGGAGTTCTGAATTGAGTATGGTTATATAATTTTGTGACTTCTACAGGAAAAACTATTCAGGGAGGAGCTTAGAGAGCAAATAAAGAGTGAGAAAATGTTGCTGGAAAGGGAAAGGAAACTGATACATTATAGGCTATGTTATCAGAAATGAGAAACGTGAAACTGCAACAGCAACAAAAACGTAATGAGAAACAACTATACAAAGGTTGCAAGTAGGAAACATGTATATATATATATACTTTCCCTATTTTTCTTATTTATATATAAAATGTTTCCTACTTTTCATATATATATAATTGTATTAAAATATACAATAATAACATTATTTATAATAATGAAGATACATAAAAGTTTAATTTTTTTAAAATAAATTAAAAAACTCTAACAAAAAAATTAATATTAATAAAATATTTAATTTAAAAAATCATGTATGTAGTATTCTTTCAACTTTTTAAACTAAATTAATTTTTTCCCTAAATTTTAATTTTATTATTCATTTATTAAAATAAAATATATATATAAATTATATATATAAAATAAACATAAATAGTGAAAAAAAAAAAAAAAATCTTACCATCAAATTAGTTAGTAAAATAATGCATACTAAATATTACATCCATGTATGATAGTGTATTTTAGCTGCATAATTCCAGCAAAAACATATTAAGACAACTGGAAAACTTTCCAAAAAAAATCGCAGTGTATTGGAAACTTTCCCAAATACACTGCACAAAAAGGGCTGAATCCAAACCAAATCTTTTTAGAAAGGTAAAGATTCCTAAAAACATATCATTTAAACCTGCAAATGATTTGAAACGGCTTGCAGACCGGAGAGAAACGTTGCGCACATAGAAGAAACGTTTCCCACCCATTCCAAACACCACGGCAGCCATAGAAACGCAGGTTCGCGTTGCGGCTGCGGTTTCTCCTATTTTAACAGGAAACCAAAGGCATTCGTTGCGTTTCTGGCAACGAATGCAAGGTATATGGTACATGGTGATTACATTCCTCAGGCTGATTTATCTGGATATGGTCCTGATCCACTTTTAGCCAAGAGGAAATTGCGGCAGTATGGCGCTGAAAGAGATATGGCTTCTCTTCCAGTTTTGAATCCACGTGTGGTCTTACAAGCTCCGTATCCGTATTCTACTGCATACCAGACGCAACTCTTTAGGGGAACGAATGCCTGATGTTGGTTTGTCCGAGTTAGACTACGATATGGCTGGTTCATCTTCATTGTATCGGTAGACTTAAGAGCTTAGTGAATCTGGAATATTAAGGTTTCAGTCACTTTCAGTGCTATTTGCTTAGCAACAGTTGAGAAAATTGTTTGATGTCACATAGGCTTGACCAAATATTAATTTGCTGATTTGAGGTTTCATCATGAATTCTGAATATAACACACTGAAGCTGAGAATTAAATTTTTTTTGTTTAGATTAAGATGTTTGCATTTTTTTGGCAGAAAATAATTTGCTTTGTAAATAGCCAACCTTATTTATTATGGAATAAGTTTCTTGCATATATGTTGCGGAATTTTTCTGTGCTCATCATTTGGGAAGTGGAGAACGCAGTACGAATGCATCTTATCTGTTTATTTGTTTGTCTTTGTCCATTAACTAACTTAATTTCAAACACATTGAAATTCTTGATTTGGTAACCATTTTTGGAATTTTTTGCATTGTGTTCTGTTATGCTTCCATTAAGCAGGCAGAGTTAAGTAGAGGGTATTTCTTCAAAGGCAAGATGCAAATTGGTCTGCATTATTCAATGAAGTTAGTTTCTTGTGTTGAAAACCTATAGTGTAATTAGTTTCTTCATGGAAATAGTAACCAATTTTCTTTTTGACATGCCATGCTAATTTATAGATTTGTTTACTCAGTACTTTCACTCACTGGAATATGTTTTATTGTTTGTTTGCAGACCGTTTGTTAATATAGAGCCACTGGTTGAACTTGACACTCTTCATGTTCATAGCTACATTGCTTCTTGTCTATTGCTTAAAGCTCTTTGAGATCTTTTTAGTGTTATCCTTTACCTTTTGCTTTTACTTCATTGGTGATGCACTTGGCACTTCTATTGCACGAGTTTATCGTGGACATTTTTTTATGTTCATTGATTCCTTTCCACACTTCAAAATACTTCCTACTTCATTTTGAGCAAGGCTGGTTCCTATGCAATGACTGGTTTGATTGCAATGGGAAAATATCATGAAAAGGATCATGTAGATGGTTCATACAATGTGGAACCCATACAAAAAAGACACTAACATACCCAAACGTATCCAAGGAATCTCAAACGCTTGGAGGTTTTCAGTGTGGTTTTTTTAATAGAAGGCTCCCTTATTTCCTCGAAATATACTATACAATAGACCATCTTACTTCATTAGCATTGGACATAAGCATTCACTCTCTAAGATTAACATTAAATTAACATAAACATGTGAGAGAAACACAAAATATGGATAATATCATCATATCAAACTCAAAGCACTTGAATAATGAATGATAGATAAGATGGGAACACCACTTTTTTATACATGAGAAATGCCCATACCTTGGATGGCTATGATACACATCGGCCTCCTATCATATATAAAGTTAGGCCTAGGTAAATGTATTATACCATACGCTGGGGTCTAAGACCATACAAGACCCAGTTAGGTCCAACCTACAATCATATTCAACAATATAACATGGTGTTTCAAGGTGACAATATGTAAGCCATGAGCATCCCTATGAACTCTTATTATCGTTGATCTATAACATGTAAATATGCTATTAAATCCTCTCCTAATTTAATTTTAAAGGAATTAAAAAAATGATATTATTAGAGAAAACATTCAACTTGGAATGGAATGGTTTATGTTATGTTTGTATTAATATTTATAGATAAGGATGTGAAAAAAAATCAGTCGTCTGTTTGATTGATTATTTGTTGTGGATGGTTTGCGTTAACATAAAAAACTCCAAAAATATATTTACGTTATGTAAATTATTGACTGTTAGCAAAAATAAATTTATTTTCTAACCTCCACTCTCTCCCCTGTGTTCACCCATAAACTTATGCTTCTATGACCTTAGAACTTTAAAGACACCTCCATGATCACAAGACATAACATATGAGTCTCGCTTGCCTTTATGGGCCTTATGGCTAATTAGATAGGTTCATTTACATAACTTATTTAACCCTTTAATTTATTTCTAAACTTTATAAAAAAAATTCACTCAATGCTTTGGTAAAAACATCTACAACTTGATCTTCAATATTGTAGTATACAAGATGAATTACATCATTTTGAATCAATTCTCTCCTATAATGATGATGAATCTCTACACATTTTGTTGTTGCATAATAGATACGATTATTTACTGGTTAGATTGTACTTTTGTTGTAACAATACAATATTGAAAGTTGATTTTATGAAAAATATAAATCATTAATATTCTCCTCAACCATACTACTTCATGAGTGGCTGCACTAGTAGATTTGTGATCATCTACACATCCAACCAAATCAAAATTTGTGAAAGAATGCACTTTTTTTCTTTAGACTATAAACGCAAAAGTTTCTTAAGTAATCATCAGTAAATATTAACATATTTTGATCCTACCAAAGAAGTAGGAAATAAACAAATATCACCATGTTGTTTGACATATAAACAAGCTTCACACACACTTGAATCTAAATAAATTTTTGGACGTCTATAAAACATGTCCAATTTTTTAATTAAACCCAAACTTTGGTAATTAAGATGCCCAAACCTAAAATGCCATAATAGACTAGAATTGCCATGACTTGAAAAAAGAGTTTACACATCTATACTTCCTACATCAAACTTGTTTAGTCCTTCATCTAAAGTTCTTGATGCAATCACTTTATATCCATTCATCATATCTTTAATCAAGAAATTGTCTTTGTAAGACTAAACTTTGTAATCTTTTTTTATGATTCAATTAACTGAAAGAAAATTATTCTTTAGACCAAGAACATACTTCACACTAGTAAAATATTTTATCTCTTTGTTATTCATTTTAACAAGAACATCACCATAGCCTTATATGTTATATGTAGAATCATCACCAAATAATATCTTGTCATTTTCACACTACATCTCTCGCAATGGATTTAAAAAAATATTTTTGATATGTCATATGTTGACTTGCACCTGAATCTATATACCAAGCATCACTTATAGTACTCTAAGAAGATAAAGATGCAATAAATATATTACCTTAATTTTGTCTTTGAGTTACCATATTATTTATTTTCTTTCTTATGCATTTATGCCTTCATTTTGTTACACTCCCATTGAAAATTCCTTAATATTCCACAATTGCAACACTTGACTTTATTATTTTGTTGCTTCCTTTTGTCCTCTCATTGGTTCATCTTTTTCTTGGACTCCATAGACATATTGCCTCGATTATGCATTTTGTTACATTTGAATCTTCCTCTTGAAATGTAGGCTTGCTCGGTAGAATTAGGTCCCTCAAATTTTATTCTAACTCTCTGCTCTTTCTACAAAAAATGGCAACTTAATTCTTCAAATGTTATAGTCTCAATCTTACAATCCACTTTTAAGGATGTGATTAGATATTCATATGTTGTAGGAACATTGTTAAGAATTATCTCAACAAGCAATTTCTCTTCAAAATTCTCTCCCATAGCTTCTAGTTGATCTTTAATCTCCTTTAATTTTGTGAGATGTTCTATGAAATATTTTCATTATTAAATTATGCATTTTTTATTGAGATACAAAATCTAAATCTTTGTAGGATTCTAAAATATTTTCTTTAGTACTTCCCAAGCTTTATGTGCATTATTAACATTTTGAGTATGTGGTATGATTTTATTAGTTACATATATACCAATGATGACCAATGCTTCATTATTTTTATTTCTATATTGAGTTAACTCTTTATTTTCAAGATGCACTTCTTTTTCTTCTTCTACATATTCCCCTAAATATTATGCACTTGTAATACATTATTCACCTTATATTTCCAAAGAGAATAATTATTTTCATCTGATTTACAATCCAACACTAAAATACTTCAAATAGAAACCATAATTTCACAAATATTAAAACCCAAAGAGATTCACTCTCAACTTTAAAATCCCCACACAATATCCAATAGAAAGTAATAATAATATATGCATAAATTAAATGTATACCACGCAAAATTTTCTTTATCCTAAACACAATATCCACTTCATTTTTTATATATAAGCAATCATTCACCATTTTTTTAATTTAAATCTTAAAAATAAACAATCCTCTTATGACTAGAAAAATGTTACAACTTAACCCAACATTATCAACATATTTGTATTTTTAATTTTAATATGCATCAGTAATTTCCATTCAAAATAACTTTAGAAAAAAACTTATCTAACTTTTAAAGTTTCACCACTCAAAATAGACACCTTCTCCTTGAATGGTGTAGTATCCCAAAACACTACTCTTCCCTGCTAGTACAAATTCCTTCCTTGGAGCAACAAATACAAACTCTCACAAATAGCTCTATTATGGTGGGGACTCCACCTATGTTTGACACTCACATTTTAAAACAAACACCTTTTTTATTAAATGCACAATCAATTTTGATTTATGAAAGTTCAAGGAGGTTTGTTCTAATGGCATAGCCTCCTTTATTTTGAATCCACCACCTATTCCTCACAACAGTCTGTAATTCCCTTGATCAACTCCACATAACACTTATAATCATCCCCTCTCTACTTAAGCACAACCCATGAACATTATAGATCTAATACCATATCAGCGAAAACAATCAACTTGGATGGAATGGTTTTTGATATGTTTATATTAACATTTATAGATGAGGATGTTGTATACACCTAAATCTGCTTGCCTCCTCTATCATTATTCCCATCTAATTTCATCTAAATTATCCTTAATAACTTAATCTAGTCATTTTTTCTAACTCTTTCATCATTCTTCATTCATCCATTAACCTTATAACTCCCATGTCCAATTAATCCTTTCTTAATTATCATGATCACTAAAATGTATACACCTAAATCTGCTCACCTCCTTTGTCGCTAATCCCATCTAATTTCATCTAAATTATCCTTACTAACTTATTTTATTCATTTTGTCTAACCATTTCTTCATTCTTCATCCATCCATTAACCTTATAACTCCCATGTCCAATTAATCCTTTCTCTGATGTGTCATTTGTCACCTAACCATATCTTATTTATTATATTGTGAATTTTCAATTCACAATTTACCTACCCACCTACCACTAGGCTTTATTACAATCCTGACCTACCATTTCTTCTAAACCTACTTAACACTCCCCTAAACATCATTATATTCCTCTAATAGAGTCTAGAATCCATAATTTTCTAAAGAATTCTTTCTCTATAAAATTCTAAGGAATTTTAAATTCTTTAAAATTCCTTCCATTCCTCCTATTTAAACTATGCCACCCCCTTGCATTCCATCATGAACTCTATTGTTAATCATGTGCTATAAAATTATCCATAGTTCTCCATTGATCTTGTCTTGAACCAAATCATACTGCAATCCAACATTTTCATCCAAGTATCAACTTTGTCAATTTTGTCTTGGTGCAACATCATAAATCTTGGAAAGAAGATTTGAGAGCAAGATGATGGTGATAATTTCTTCTTTTAAAGATGATTGCTTCCTCTTTTCTTTCCATTGAAGATTATTCTTGAATTTGGATTGGTTTTAATGTTATTGTGCATTTTCTAATTGATTTTTCAAATTACTGATTAATACATATGGTGACCACAGTGGGAGCCCTCCTCTTGATTTGACTTACTTGAGATGTAAGTGTGTGTAGATAAGCTTGTAGGTTGGGAAGAAGGAGGATTGGTAGCCATTTTAGTCCAAATTGATGTCTATAGGATTAACGATTCTACATTTGAACAAGGGAAAAATTGTATGTTACAGGGGCAAGATCGACCTATGCAAGCATGATATTACTATCAAGAAATGTGGCATGACATTACAAAGTCATGCCATCATTATAACATCATTTTCTAATCTTTAATTTATGATTTTTGACGTCCTGCATAATGCTTGAAGCTTTTGGATTTATCGGTAGCATCATGTTTGTAGATCAAATATAAACATGTTTTTAATTTTCTAGTTGAGCTAAATTTTTTGATAAAGTTTGATTAACAAATCACTAATTGCATTTTTTTTTTATCATTCTAACTTCATATCCATATACTTGAAAGTATTGAATTAATCATTTACCAGATTCATTCATCACTTACTCCATAGACTTTATAATTTGTGCTCATAGGTATTGACATTGAAATCCATGGAATTGTGTTTATAAAACACAATTTTGTTCACTGTAGCCACAATTTTATCTATATCTATGTGTCTTATATGTTAAATGCTAAAAATTATTGTCTACTAATTGTTTTATCTTTAATTAACTTGCATCAGATGATTAAATTAAATAATCAAAAATAAATATTTTTAATTCTGGTCGAGGTATGTTTTTAAGAATAATAGTTAGTAGCCAATCTGAAATGATTTATTTTTTTGGCTTGTATTCCGTAAAAAAAAATATCAAATTTTAAGATCAATTTATCTTCTTTCCAATTGTTAGACTATCCAACATATTTGTGTAGGTTTTATTTGTCTCTATCTTGACAAAATTGAACCCACACTTCATAACATTATGCACATGACACACAATTTTGGATTCTCTATAAGCGGCTATTGAAATACTTAAGTTCTCTATATAATCTTCTATATGATGATAAAATATAGATGTGAACAAAAAATCTATCATTTGTTTGGTCAGTCATTTGATGTTGATGATCTATGCCAATCATGTTGGTCTATGCTGACCATAGAAGACTCCAGTAGTATGTTTTGTTAGGAAACTAGACACTTCGTAGCAATAAATAACCAATAAACATAGTAAAAATTTGTTAAAATATTATTTTATTCCTCACCTACCTACCTGCCTAAATCCACACTATTGCAACCACCAAACAAATTTTATTATTGTAGTTTGAAATTTGAATTTTTTTGAGCTATTTCAGTTTTGGGGGGAATAACGATGGTAGGTGGAAGAGCAGTTAGATGTGGACAAAATGAATGAGATAAAAAAATAGAAAAAGATTATTATGGGCAGCAACAACAGTCTGTAAAAATAGAGCAACAGTTAATGGAGAAGTGCATAGCAGTGACAGTCAGAAAAAAAGGTAGCAACATGGAGAAGACAAAACAACAGAGAAGGAGAACCCAACAACAAATTGTGGAGGACAAAGGAGGCAGAATAGAAGAAGAACATTAGTAAACAAAGCAAGAGAATGTTTTGCTAACAGCAGTCAGACCATAGGCAGATTAACATAATATAAAGGAAAGAATAAGTCAAAAGAGTAGTTTTTATAAGAGTTTAATATACAATTGTAGTAAATCAATTTATAAAAGAGATTTTAGAATCATTTAATATATGTAAATTCTATGGTTTATGTTTATGCTTTGCCCATCCCCTATTTTAGTCTGTTATTTTATTATTGTACTATTTACTTGATGCTCACTTGGGTTTGCACATTTTATATTTTTTCCAACAACTAGTATTAGAGCCCTTATGTTCTAAGCCCACTTAGACATGGTAGCAGGGAGTTCTGGTTCATGGCAGCAACCCCCTACATTTTATGGAAAGAACTATGATGTGTGGAACATCAAAATGAAAACTATATTCAACTCTCAAGAGCTATGAGAGTTGGTTGAAGGTGAATATAATGAGTTCGAGGACCTAACAGTCTTTAATGCATCAACCCAAGCACAAACGAATGCATTAAAAGATAATAGGAGAAAGGATGCCATGGCACTAATCTATATACAAATGGCACTAGTTGATTCAATCTTTCCTAAGATAGCAGTAGTTGTCCATCCTAAGTAAGCATGGGACATTTTGCAAAATGCATATCAAGAGAGTAACAAGGTGAAGCTTTTCAAGTTATAACTCTTAATAATGGACTTTGAGACCCTAAAAATGAAGGAGAATAAGTCTATCAATGACTTCTTCACAAGGAAAATGAATATTGTCAACCAAATGAAGACATGTGGTGATACCCTTGAAGATCATAAGATCATTGAGAAGGTGTTGAGGAGCCTTCCATTCAGATTTGACCCTCTATTCATTACAATAGAGAGTCAAAGGATTTGAGGTAAATGATGGTGGATAAGTTAATGGGTTCCTTACAAACCCATGAATAAAGGTTGAATAGGTCAGCCATCTCCTCCCATGAGCAAACATTCAAGACAAATGTGAATGTGAAAGGAAGGGGGAGATGATCAAACGATAGATGAAGAGGAAGAAATTACAACACTCAAGAAGATGGAAGGCATAGCCTTCAAGAGTCATGTGGAAGAGGAAGAGGAAGGAGCAGGAACACTTCTAGAGGAGGATCTACACAAAGGTATGATAAGTCTAGCATCTAATGCTATTATTACAAAAGGTATGAACATTATGCTAAGAAGTGTAGAAAGAAAGAGTATGATATGAATAGGCAGAATTCAAACTTCTCCAAAACATAAGAGGTTGAACCTAATAGGAATGAGAAAGGTGGAAAATTTTTCATAACATTCAACATTACTAAGTAAAGTAGTAAAGAGACATGGTACTTGGATAGTAGTTGTAACAACCACATGAGTGGGAACAAAGAGATGTTCAACCACATTGATGAGTCAATCAAATTAGAGGTGAAGATGGGAAACAATGAGAAGGTTCCCATCATGGACAAAGGAAACATTTCTATTTACACCAATCAAGCTGACAAAAGGTAAATTCAAGATGTTTATTATGTGCTCGGGTTGAAGCACAACCTAATCACCATAGGGAAGATTGTCCAAAAGGGGTGCAAGGTCAAATTTGAGAGTGGAGAATGCATCATATTTGATAGGAGTGACTGCAATACGCATATTGTAGAAATCAAGAAAACAAGTAGTCAGATGTTTTTGTTGAGAATGCAAAGTGAGCTCGAAAAAGCATTTAAAATAGTGATAATATATGAGTCTACTCTTTGGCATATAAGGTATGGTCATTTAAGCTTTGGAGGGCTGAACCTTATTTGCAAGAAGGAAGTGGTGATAGGGTTATCCCTTAAAGAACAACCAAACAAGGTGTGTTAAGGATGCATCTTGGGGAAACAACATAAAAGTGCATTTCTCGTGGGTATATCATGGAGAGCTAAGACATTCAAACTTCTGTGGTCCAATGAAGACCCCCTCCCTATCCAAGAATGTCTATTTCATGACATTCATAGATGACTTTAGCTGAAAGATATGGGTCTACTTCTTGAAGAACAAATCAAATACATTTGAGACCTTCAAGCAATTCAAAGCCATGGTAGAGAAGTAAAGTAGCTATTACATCAAGATTTTGAGGACGGACAAAGGGGGAGAGCATATATCTAATGAGTTCATGAATTTTTTCCAGAATCATGACATCAAGAATAAATTTACAACCAGGTATACACTGCAACAAAATGGTGTGGTTGAGAGGAAGAATAGGACCATCCAAGAGATGGCAAGGAACATGCTAAAGGCAAAGGGTTTGCCTAATAATTTTTGGGTTGAGGCTATAGAAACAACCATATACTTGTTGAATATTTATCCAACAAAGAGAATAAGGGATATGATCCCTAAAGAAACATGGAACAACTAAAAGCCAAATGTTGAACACCTTATAGTGTTCAGATGTGTTCCATATGCACACATGCCCAAGCAATGAAGGACCAAATGGGATGACAAAGGTGAGAAGTGCATATTCATTGGGTATAATGATCAATCAAAGGCTTATTGATTGTACAATCCCATCACCAAAGAACTCATAATTAGCTGGGATGTTCAATTCATTGAGCATGAAGCTTGGGAAGAGAGACAAGAAGAAGAGCATGTGTAAACAAGGGTTGGTGGACCCTTTATTGAAACTAAACTAGCAGGTACTACATCCACCCATGCACTAATTTGGACACCTATTTCATAAAGGGTTGATTCATCTATTAGAGGTACAATCACTGAGAGGGGGGGGTGAATCAGTGAGCCCATATATTTCAATTTCAATCCTTGAAAACTATTAAACAATCAACATATATCAACTTTGATCAAGGAACATTAACAAGAGAGCTCATTCATTCAATGCATAGACAAGATCAAACACACAACACATAGTTCTTGTGGGAAACCCTCATGGGGAATAAAACCCACTCTCATGCCTTCATCACATAGACTACTTGTCCTATAAGAGATTACAATAAAACCTTCTACATTCTCTTCCCTCCTGCCCATACAAGATGTAAAAAATGAATAAACTCCTTTACATTCTCTTCCCTCCTGCCCATACAATATTATGAAATTTAAAAATTTGATAGATATTTAAAATCTTGCACTCCACTTGTAAAAAAAAACACATGAACCCACAATATAACTTGGGTCATTGATTTGAATGGAATGAATGTTGAGCATTGTTTTTTTGTGAATCATCCTTCATGGCTTAACAAATTTAACCAATGAGCATAGTTTAGAGATTCATTGTAATTTAAAAATGACTATCTTATGGGCTAATGAAAGAGTGTTGGCCCTTGATCTAAATAATTATTCAATATGAGCCGTTAATGTATCTAGTAGGTTAATCAACATTGTTCTTCTCTAGGTTTTCCCCAAATTAAATAATGCCCAAGTTATGAACTAACAACATAACATGGGCCATTGATCTGAAGAGGTAGGATGTTGACCATTGATTTAGTGTGAAATTTTTTACTTGAGAATCATCTTTCATGGTAGTCAATTTTCATGGGGGCACCACAATTTTTGTGGAGAAGCTAGAATGTTCATGGGGGATGCGTCAAATTTATGTGGGACACATTTATTTTCATGGGGGAGTCTATATATTTGTGAGTGTGTCTATATTTTTTGTAGGCACATTATATTTTTTTTGTGGATGTATGGTTTTCATGGGGTTGATATACTTTGATTTTCGTGAGACATCTCAAATTAATAAACGACGGTCATATTAAAATAGAAGCAATTACAAAACTTGAATAGCTGTGTAAATCAAAGGATGATACAAATATGATATCCAATAATAAGCAAACATATGGGGGAGTATATATTTTAATGGGTGTGTCTATATTTTTTATAAGGTCCTTATACCTCTATTTTCATGGAACACCTTGAATTGATAAACTATAGTCTTATTACAAGAGAAACATTTACAAAACTCGAGCATTCGCATAAATCACATGATACTATGGATATGATATCTAACAAGAAACAAACACATGGATTTTTGTGGGGTGCCCTAGATTTTCATGTGTGTCTATTAGTTTTGTGGGGTATACCTCTATTTTTTGGGGGTACTACAAATTGAATAATGATAATATTATAACAAGAGAAATATTTGAGAAATCTGGGCATTCACATAAATCACAAGATATCGCAAATACATAAGTTTTGTAAATGCTTTTTCGTGGGGTACCTCAAATTTTTGTGCTGTGCCTCTTTTTTAATAAAATTTTAAATTAAAATGTTACTTTTCAATAAGGACTAAGTTGGAAAAAAAACTATTTTTGAAAAAAAAAATAGTAAAACAATTATTTTATCATTTTCACTATAAATGACAAAATTAAAATAGTAAATGCGATGAAATCCCCACGAGGACTCCATTTTTGTAAAAATGAAGGTCAAAAATAGATTTTTCAAACATGACAAATATAGTGGTGAAGTCAGATCAGCTCCAAAGATTCTAATTCATTTTTTTTGAAACAATAGAAAACTGATATTTCCCTAAAACATGTATAGATATCAATTATAACAAACTTGTATAATATTTCCCCAAAACATGTATAGATATCAATCACAACCAACTTGTCTCACAATGGGCCAGGACTACTCATGGGGGTGGAGGCTTAAACTGTCATGGGGATCCTTTGTTTGCATGATGAAAATTTGTAAAAATATATATTTTAATGGGGGCCGAGTATCAAACATGTGGATTTTTATGGGGGTGCATTACCTGGAGCTACCTAAAATAGATGGAATTACCTATAAAAAATATATTTTAGCAGTGCCCATGTATCAATGAAAATATGTACCATAAATTATCTATATTTTAAAAAATGCATATTGTATATAAAGTACTTATTTTAATATTATTTGAATGTCAATTTAATGTGATCACATTGAGATCCTTAAAAAATCCATCAAAGATATCATCTTTGGCATGAAACGAATAAAATAATGAGGCTTGTTTGATTTTTGAAGGCAATGATTTGACATTATGAATATTAAAATATTAAACCGAATGAGATTTAACGAATGTTAGAACATGTTAACCCAAGTTACCTCACATGAAAAATAGTTGGCTACAATTGTTTCAAAATTTTAGTGGATTTGATGGAAATATTTAATATAAAATTTATTTATCATGCTACTTAGATTATGTGGAATAAAAAAAATACAAATGGTATGATGAAAAGTCAAATCTCTAGCCAATAGGAAAAGAGATACAAATGGAATATACTTGGTATAATTACTAGTAAGGTTCATGATGACTGATTATTTACGAGAGTGTCTTCATGCTCGTATAACCTTATGAGAACACAAATGTCAAACCTAGAAGAATTGTGAAGTAATGAATAACTCAATGGAGGAATCTATCTATAAGGAAGCATGAAGAACCCAAAATATAAAGCGACTCTAGGGAATAAAACATATGAAAAACATAAAAAATAGAGGAAAGAATAAAAAGAAGTTATGCATAGTAGATTGTTCCATTGAATCACATCAAATAGCTAGCAATTCTAACTGATAATCCCATATAAATTTCATTCATATCCATACTAGGTTGCCCATTCCTCTTCATGATCATGATATGAGGATGTCGTGTATTATGGATGTGAGGAGTTGGATGTGTCACTAGAAGTATCTTAAATATAAACATGAGTTATATGGTAGCTTGAATCATCATCACTAATAGTATCTAAAATGTAATTATGAGTTGCACAATAACTTGAATCATCATCATTAGTAAAGTTATCATGGCAATGGGCTATGATAAATGCTTTCTCATCTTGAAAATATGCACTTTATTCGGACCATCTAATGGAAACCTTACTAGTGATTTAGTTTGAACACATAAAATAGGTTGTGATAAAATTACATGGTGACATGAATGAGTAGGTATTATAATTGTAGATGTCTTCACTTGAGGCTATATGATTTTTAGTTTAGTAAGCACTTTAGGTAATTCCTTGTGTTTTCATTGTAATTTTTTAATCTTAGGATGTGCCTCAAATAGTAAACACTTTGTTATCATGCATAACCTTAAAACATTGGTGTAATTTGGATGGGATAACTCTCATTTAATTAATCCATGGGCATCCAAGTAATGGATCATATGTCTCATTATTCGGCAATACATGAAACCATACTAAAAGGTTCTTATGACCCATGATGACACGTAATGTGATACCCCCGAGAGGTATCCATGTGAGACCATTGTAATCTTTAAGAACCATGGTTATACTAAGTCTTGTTGAGTGTACCCTATACTAGTGAGAAATGACACCGTACATAAGTTTAAACTCGAACCATTGTCAACCATAATCTCTTGTGTAATCTTAGGATGTGAATCAATAAAAGTGTGTATGAATAATGGACCATTGTTGGAATCTCATGGTACTTGAAAGTGATATATGAAACTCTTTTCATGCACCCATAACCACACCTATGAAACCATCTCAAATGTGATAATTTAAAATTGTTGGTTATTGTGTAGGTGTTGTGATGTCAAAATTATCTTGCTTTCTAATATCATGATTTGGAAGTGGATTGATAAATATTTTCACATGTTGTTTTGGTAGAGCATATACTCAATCAATATACTATTATGTCCTTCCATTTGAATAACATTGCTATCAATTAGATCTTGAACCTTATATCTCAATGCAAAACATATATTGGTAGTATAACCCGAACATCTATGATAATCAAAATATGCATTCACATCATGATGTTTATTCAAAGACAAAGATGTGTCCAACTCACGTTGTGGAAGTAAAGAGATTATATTGCATTCAAGGAATCATTTAAACATTTGGTTAGGAGTTTCAATTAATCATGTGAATTATCTACACTCATGAGAATAAAAAACATGCATGTCAGGTGGTTGTGATACTTTGTTTATACATTTTTTGCTCATTATTAGCTTAAAAAGAATGATTATCATTAGTCGTAGCCTTGAATGTTGATTTGCCTTGATATTTGGAGACACTAGAGGTAGGGCATTGGTCCAATATTTAATCATGTTGG
The DNA here is from genome assembly GCA_037957365.1 of Torreya grandis. NCBI lineage: Eukaryota > Viridiplantae > Streptophyta > Pinopsida > Cupressales > Taxaceae > Torreya > Torreya grandis. Next base: position 5,814,437 of record JARHVA010000002.1, read on the forward strand.
ACTTCAAAATTTTGATCTCATAATTGCGAACCATATGACAAAGCACATCAAAATATGGATATATGTTAAGCATGACCTTGTCTTTGATAGGTTGAAACACACTATTAGAGACAATAATTTATAACTCAACATAGGGTAGTTTTTGAGACATATCTGTAAGCATAGTTTTGAATTTAAGTGTGTATTCACTAATAGGCTCATTAGGTCCTTGTTTAAGTTTCTCAAGTTATAAAAATATGACTTTTTGGGTAATACTTATAGAAAAATGAGCCAGTAAATAATTGGCTAAAGCATTAAAATAAAACATGGAGTCTATTGGTACGGTGCAAAAACAATCCAAGGCATAATCCTCAAGATTTATAAGAAATAGCTTAGTCAAAAATTAATCATTTTCATAAAGTTAAATCATGAATAGAAAAAATATTGAATATGATATGAATGATCATCCATGCCATTGAATACCTAAAATTTAGGCACAATGAAACCAATGAGAAAATGGTGGATAAGCACCTCATGAGCCAACATGTTATGTAATATAACATGAAAAGTAACCACGTAGCTAAATATTTGAGATCCTTGAGAATGTTATTGAATTTAAATTGATATGTCTTGATTAACTTATTGAACCAATGTATTTTGAGATGGATTAACATGTGTATGAGCCAAACTAGAACTAACATATGTAGGAATAGACAATCTAGTGTTTTGACCAAGACTACGACTAAAACTTATAACTTGAAAATCAAATTGAGAAGGTCTAGAAACAATAGCAGACATCAACGAAACAATTGGAGGTGAAGGAACAATTATAGTAACATGAGTATAAGTAGTAGGTGGAGTCACAAAAATAAGAGCAATAGGAGCACTGTCCTCATGACCTGGGGCAAAAGGAGAACATCTAGTAGGTGAAATAGAAACAATCAAAGATCCATTTGTAACTTGTTTATTCTCAGGTGTAGATTCCTTAACCAAATTAAACTTATTTTTTTCATTGCTAACAACATAAATCATAACACAAATTTATTTATATACTATAATTTAATGGTTTTCAAAGCAAGCTAAGTCATTTTTATCCATAGTAGTAAGTTTCAAAATATAATCATCATTAGAAGCATTGGTATCACAAGCGTTATAATGTTTAACCTAATTTTTTTTATCATTTAAATAATATGTTTTATCATCATCAATATAAGGAGCAAGAATATCATCAATGTTAAGCATTTTATTTTTTTAACAAACTTGAATACTAAGCAAAAGAATTTGATCAAAATTAATAGTTGCACCACTTAATCTAGCACTTTTACTAACAAGTGTCATAGATATAACTTTCTTAATTAGTACAATATAGAGACATATAATGCATGGAAAAAAAATGGTAAAAAATATTGAAATAATAAAGTAAGACCATATAAAGATTAGAGTTGAAAAAATTACAACAAAAAATGCTAGTGGGAAAGAAAGCATGGAACCCTTAGGTTGATATGTTTGAAAATGGATGAGTTCACTAAAATGTTTTACAAAAAGGAAACACGAGTGATCAAAATATTATATGAATCTCGTAAAATAATGGAACAAGGAAAACATAAGTAAATATAAAAAATATAGTAAATAAAAAAGGCCAATGTGACTAAATTGAATGAAAGCACTTGAATTGAAATGTATTTTGAATGATTATTAAATCAACATGTGAGATATATGGATAAAGAGATGTGTACCCAATTTCTTATTTACTTAAGTTATGATAGTAACTAAGAGTGCAAAAATAGGGTCTAGAATAATGTAAAGGAGCTTCTAGAAAGATGGTAGTGATTTGTGATGATGACCAGTTTTAGACTACTCCAAAAGTGACAATGATAAGATTCATAATTCAAAAGTAACAATTTGGGTTGAAAATGGTCATTTAGGTAAAAAATGGCTTTGTATATCTTTGGGGTCCAAAAATTTATGAAACCCTTCAACAATAGTAAAAGTCAAACAAAATGTTTTCGAAGAGTAGAATATACGCACCTAGTTGTCTGAACATCTTCTCTTTTTATGTGATCCTAGTTCAACCTCGACACCTAAAAATACATCCAATCAAAAGGAACATGTGCAAAGTAAATTGGCCCAACCCTCCTTGAGGGTTATAGCTACATATTAGTATGAAGTGGGGATCAATCTAGTTTTTGTGCATGTGAGTGAGCCAACCCAAGTGAGAGAAGACTCCACCTTTTCTCCCCAAGATAATCAATAAATTTATATGCTCCTCAATGTAACCTTATTCTAGTATAAGTATGTAGCCATGATACTTTAGTAAATTATGAGGGTAAAATATGATCAATGTGTAGGCTATTTGATAAGTGTGCAATGAATATACACATGTGTATACACCTAAATCTTGTCACTATAGTTGACAATGTTAATTCTTGACATATATTGAAACACTTGACTTACACCCATATACATGACTCTTGTTCACAATTCCTCTAGTCAATTATCTATATGCAAGCTTGACTCCTATGTGTGTCATCACCACTACATAAGAATTTCCAAGTCAATGTCCAAATGTATTTATATCACTCTCAAATTGCTTCCAACCTCAAGATAGTTGTCCTTGACTTTCTAGGATAAGTTTGCATTAGGTAGGAAGCGCCACCATTATGGATCTGTCCACCTAAAGCAACCTTGTCCCTATGCCATTTGATGGATAGTTTCCAAAATTTAAAATATTTATTTGGGCTTTATTGAACATTTTGTAAGGTCAGCTAAAGGAAATTGTTCAAAAGGATCACTATATAAGCAAATCAAAATCTCATTTCAAAGGGACTTGATACCTAGCTTGGCACTATCTATTGAGCAGTTATACACTATTGCACATTGAGCAAATCTAATATATTCTTCCCAAATTCAATATCATTTATTAGGAGTAATCATAAGCCAAGTTTGAATAATTTCAAATCAAGTCAAGAGCTAACATTATCAAGTATCAAAGCCAAATTTCTAGCTACATACATATAGTCAAGGATCATAATTGTACAATCACTCTAGGTGGAAGAAGTACATGTGGCTTGATTCTCTCCTCAGAGTATTTAGCTATGCAAGTAATGATCAATAATCAAAGGGGGTGATTGAGGCTAACCCATACCATTACACTTCCCCTTTTTTTTGTAGGTTTATAGCTCTCACAAGTATCCCTATGGTTTTTAAAATAAAGATAAAGAAAACAAAAGTTTTTATGCAACAATCACAAGATCTAAATATCTCAGCCCTCTCAACAGACACAGATGCAAGTGGTAGAGTAGTTACAATTTTGTCACAATCAAAGTGGATAAGTTTGCAGTCAATGGACACGACCAACTTATGCTACTATCTAAGGAGCGTAAACCTATCCAACATGGTCAAAATATTTTTTTCCTGAACCTGAGCTATCAGAGTCTCATTTTATTTTATTTTTCGCTATCAGATACCTACTACAGTCAACCTAAAATAAAAAATTAAGATATTGCATTTGGTTATACTTACTATTTTTATCATATGCCACTTATCAGTTAATTCTAATTGTCAATCCAATTTTACATTTAAATTTATACTTAAATGTCGTATATTATAATTTGAGTAATCTTTCAAAATTTTATACCTATTAAACACTATTATATCAAATACATGATAGAACATCATGATGGAATCCTTATGATCTAGCTTAGGGAACATGTATTTATATAAAATCCTTTAAATTCAAATTATGCCACACTCTCACATAAGATGAATATGGAATTGAGTGAAATTTGACAATAAACACATGGAAAATTAGGGATTGGTGGCACAATGGACCCATAAGACACATGACCACTTTCAATTGATTCAATATTCTTATTCTTGCTTCTCCTATTGTCATTACACTTATTATTGAGTAGGGGATTTATTCAAAACGTGTAATATATCTTTTTTGATTCACCACTTACACTCGTTCAACATCATTTCGCACACTCTGATTTATTCAATCATGTCACTTGACCTCACATATGCCTATATTATCATATTTTCCTCTCCTTTCTCATACCACCATATTAAATTCTCTTCTTTTATTCACTTGTTTATACCCAAGTTTTCCATGTCTCTTAGTATCAACCCCTCATATATTGATGAAGCATTGGAAGGCCCTATCATAGAAGCCCACTCTCGTATGTGTCAAAGTGGATGATACGTAAAAGACCTTGTTTGGAATGTATTAGGTTGGAGTGGGACATGAAACCTTTCTAGAGTTAAATGCTTAGTGTCTTAAATTTGAGATTATTTCCTATCTAAGATAAGGGTGTTAGCACCAAGTCCCTAAAAGACTTTGGTAGGCAGAGAGAAAATGGGTGTTTTAAGCCATATCTTCAGTCAAACAAATCCTAAAATAAGCTTTCCTTCAATAATAAATTTTTTAAGAGACATAATTTTAGTCAGTAAAATTTTTTATCTTGGGATCAAACTTTACCAATAAGGTAAAAAAATTGTTACTCCAATAAAACTCTATCCATCAAGATTACCCAAATCCCTCATGTTTTATGGAGCAACACAAGTATAGAATAATACAACATAAGATATCATGTTCTAAAAAGTTAAAACACATATATCCCACAATAGTGGAACAACCCTGCTCTGGGTGCGAAGTCTATTTCATTCCAAATACCAATTATCATTACCCAGGTGGCTAACATTTTGTCAAACACATAACACACCTTTCCCATTTTGTACAAGCATTTAGTCAAATAGATGGCACATATTATGTATTACTAAGTGTGTAGATATCTAGATCGAATCTATGACAAAGGCTGGAATTTGTAATCACTTAAACTAAAATAGTTATTACCTTATAATGTTTCAGTAGCAATAATTTACTATTATTCATGTCATCACATATAATGGAAGACGATTAAAATATTCAACCCAAAAAGCTCCAAACCACTAGATCAGGTCTAGAGTTAGAAAGAACCTTGCTTAAACTAGAATAGTCTCTACCAAATAAAGTAGAGTAGACAATCTACCAAATAAAGTAGAGTATCCAAGGAAGTTACAAACACAGTTGTACTTCTTACCAATATACTTCCAATGTTTTACATTTTGGGACCTTCAATCAATCCATTTGTAGTGGGAAGAAGAAAAAGAAACATTTTTATTTTCCTAAACTTAGAGAAGCATTTGCTTGCTATTGGATTCAATGTGGATTACTTGGTGATATGTGATTAAAAAAGTCCTTAAACCATGCTGCATGCCCTAAATTTTTGTTAGATGAACTAAGGCAAATTTGTGTGCATACCATTTTTAGAGAAATGAAGTATAGGACATGAAAATATGATCGAATCAATTGTTTTTCTTCAGCTCTCAGGGCAACCACAACATTTTCCAAATGCTTCACCATCACGCCCAAACCAGGTATGACCAAATGAGGCACCGTTACACGCTGCATAGAATAGTTCTTCATAAATCACACAATTTTCTCCAATGTTGATTGTACCGATGGTGTCAGAGTTCATTCTAACAAACAATGCTTGCAATCACAATGAAACCTGTCTTAACTACACGCTATCTCCCTCTCCACTAATGGCACAAGATTATCAAAGTAAGAGACTATAATTTCTTCTCCTCCATGAATTCTTTTGGTAGCTATTATAAACATAACTTCTCCCACAACCATACAATTGGCATTTGGAAAACATGAATGATTTATAAAGCAAAGAAGCGTCCACAACCCATATCGCTCAATCTGTCCTCTCATATCATTTGACTTACCTATTAATTCAATAGTTTCTATGTTACAAGCCACATTATCAATTACCTTCATAATATTATTTTATATACCTAATTAAAAAACTGTTATTTCACTTTGTAAACTATTTATATTTTTTCACACGCTAATTAATATAATATGATTGACCAATAAATTGAAAAATAATTCTAAATTAAAAAAATCCATAAATCTCCTTTCAAAACTAATAACATCCCTTTCCCCCCTTTTTTTTAATTTAATTTCTTATCAATTTTGTTTTTTACCCCTCAACATTTCCTTCAATCGCAAAATTGAAAGAAACCTATAACATCTGCAAACGTATACTCATCTTATCATCCCTTTAATTCAAATATTTTATTTATTTTAAAATATTTTTCTTATTTCTATGTGAGGGCCCTCGTTCGTTCTATAAGAATGACTATAATGCAATATTTAATAATCAAAATAATTATGATTATAACTATATCAACCGATAATCAATTAGCTAGTTAGATATAAATAGTTTTTTATAAAATGTTTTTTTTTTGGGTTTAGTTTTTTTATTTCAATTAAAATTTTCCATTGTAAATATTTATTGTTAGTTGATTATTTCAATATAATATTTTTAATTAATTATTATTAACATATAGTTATTTATAAATATAAAATTAAAATTAAATTTTTGAATTATAATTTTTTTTAAATATTAATAATTATTATATTATTTTTTCTTGTGATTGTATGAGTGGCATCGTGAACCTTTAAAAAGTTTTATCTTTAAACACGGATGCTCTTAATAGAACTCTATTCTTATTTTCATATTTTACTAATGGACCTTCGAATGTAATCTAAAACGTTGATCTAAAAATACTTAGAGAATTATTTCTAGATGTTCTTTCTACTAATCTTATAGATTGTAAAAACATAAGATCTTTAATAATTTAAAAACCATTATAAACAAAAGGTGGTTGATAAAGAGGAGGAATTTTATAACATGTTAAGAAATTGAAGGAAATTGGAAAGCAATTGCAACATGTTGAGAAATTAGAAGAATTTGAGAAGTCATAAAAATATGTTGAACATTTGGAAGAACTTGAGAAGCAATGGGGACATGTCAATATATAAAATTGTCTTCAAAAATAGGAGAAACATGGAAAACAATAAAAATAATATAAACTTGAACACACACACACACACACACATACATATATATATAGAGAGAGATATGAAATTTGAGAAATGATCATATCATAAAACATAGATTGCACTCTTGAATGATATCACTTATAACATGAAGTTGACAAAGATATTCTAAAATAGTGTCTCTAAACCTAAGAGCATAATCATTATTATGAGCAATGGTGTATCCATTATCTACTTTACAATTCAATTCTAACCCCATATCTTGAACCATTTGATTAGAATGTATGTTTTAATTAGTAACTTCTTACAATACTTTCATTAGTGCACTTATTTACGAAGGTTTTCCATCGTATATTTTAGCTCTTTCTTGTTCATTTAAACAAGCTTTTTGATTATGACCTATTTCACATGCATTATTACTTGAGGATCCATTCATAAAACTATTACTCAAAGGCATACCATTTACATTATTTGCAATAAAAAGTGAATTTTTTAGAACAACATTACCTAGCTTTTCAAATTTCATTTTGAAAGTTAGATATTAAATTAAGGAAAGGAATTTCAATAAAATTAATAAATTCTCGATTAATCTTAACACTCTTTTTAAGAATTCACACAAAAGACTTCTAAGTCTTATTAATCTAGGTTTGCACAAGTTTATTAATTTCAATTTTTTATCAAATTAATTCTTATAACACCACTTAAATTTATAACAATGCTTATTAATTTCAAGTTTATTAGTTCAGAAGTATGTGGAAAAAATAGAAAATTTCACCCCTTTTTAATATGAGATTTTAATACTTTAGTTCTATAGTGTTGCACTCCAAAAATTCTAAATGAATGTTGTTGAGATTATTCAAGACAATTTAAAAGGTTTGAAAGTTGAAAGAGAACTAAAAGATAATTATAAAACAATTTTTGATTGGTTGTAAACTACTTTTTTAGTTCATAAATATTCTTTGTAGGAGTTGTAAATTCCAAATTGGATAGTATTTACCCATCTCAAAAAAAATCTTATAAAATATCGTTGTTCTTATTTTCTACGTAAAAATTATATTTCTTGTTATCCCTTGTCATAATTTTAATATTTGAATAAAAGACTCTCCTTTCGTTAAATGAATCTTTAAAATAAAAATCAAAACACAAATATGCTTAAAAAAATATTAAGTATGAACTTAAAATATATATAATTATACTGATGGCATTTCTAGTAGTGAAACAAACCTTAGATTCATCCCCGCATCTTCTCAAATGCCAATCCAGTCTTGTCTGTGAATACCGTGAACAGTGAATACACGTCAAAAAAACAAAATGGTTACTGACATTACTCGATGGAATTTTATTATTTCAACGATGGTGTTTTATCGTTTCAAAACAATAATAAAGCCACCAAGAAAATAAGTCATCTCGAGTATATCTGTTTGTACTTGACAATAATGAAATCCATCAAATATCTCCTCCATCAAATATCTCCTGTGTATCATATGATCTAATTAATGGCATTAATATTCCACATCTATTACGTAAATATGGCTGGTAAGAGAAATCATTTCATATAATCTCATTCATTCTATTCAATCTCGTAATGTTTTATTTTATTTTTAATATCTTTACCAGCGCTTTCTTTCTTTCTGAGCAAAATCCACGATTTTATTATTTAGGGTTTCCTTTGCCATAGATTTGACTCATTCTAAAAATTGCTATTCATATTTATATAAGCATGTGAATACTTATATTATATTCAATGAGATCTGTTCTAATTTATGCATTCTATAATTGTCGTTTATAATGTCAATTTCTATCAAATCAATGCAGAATGCCACATATTTGGTTAGAAAGGATTATGAATGTTTGAACTTTTATTAACGATGAGCATAGGCTAGAGTCTCAAAAATAAAATATGACATTAATGAATGAATGGTTATCAAAGATACTTGCCCTAGATTTATTAAACTAAATAAAAAAAATATATGATGGAATCAAATCTCCACATGTCAAGCCACAAAACTTTACTTAATTTGCATATTGCATTGTTTATCTTTGCAACTTAAATTTTAACACCCAAACTAGTAATTGGTATTAGTATAATTTTTAATGTTCAACTTACATTGTTATAAGCTCGAACATAAATGTTGGAATTAAATATATTTTAATCAATGCATGCATCCACACTTAAACACTATATACATTTGAACTTTTCAAAAATTAATCAATGCAGATATAGACTAAAGTTTCATTGTAAGTGTAAGATTTATAGACTTTTATTACAATTGATTTTGTTGTTTGATTGATGTCCATACCCTATTCCAAATATTACATTTTAGCATGAGTTGGGAAGATACTGGCAAAGGTGAATGGATCATATTTAGCAGATGTGAAATATTGACAATGAATGCATAGCATGTCAAGGAAGTGAGGTGGCACGTAGTGGATGAAGAGTTCGATCGCCTAACAAAGAATATTTCAAAATTAAATTGTAATATTTGAAACTTACATAAAAGCATAAGTTTTAATTGTTTTTAAGCCACTTAAATTGCCTTATATGCACTATATCTTTTGTGTAATCCTTTTCCTTTTTATCCATTTCTGCATTGTGACGACACTCTAACACCAATACTAAATTGGATTCAAACTTATTCGTTGTAATTTTAAAACCGGTTAATTAGACATAGGATAATGAAAATGCAAGTTATTTATATCTTTTTTTTTACATAACAATATACTTAATATCAATTTTATTCTATCAAATTATTGTGCAAAATTCACAATTTATTTGAAGTTTTATTCTCTATGCATCTTGAGAATGTTATGCAATGTTTGTGTCATAACTATAGAAATTTTGTTACTCTTTAATTTAGATGATAATGTTTTCTTATGGTTAGGTTATAAACATTTGCATAACCAATCTGGCATTAAACTTTTTCTTTCTAAATTGTAGTTGCATATTTCTTAAATGGATAATGATTTGTCACTAGAAAACTAGTAGCAACGTTTAGTCAAATATTCAATAGTCAAGCAAGAATGGCCCAATCTGTCAAATTAATGCTTGCCTAATCATGTTATGTGACACTAAATTAGAACATTATCATGACATGGTGAAAGGAAAAATATGGATAAAAAATAAAGATGCCATGTATTTTTATCAATCTAAGATGTCACAAATGTTACAAGGCTTTCATAGTCATTGCCACAAGCGCTCTCGACTAACACAAGAAATGATAAAAAATGCAAATACATCAACTTAATTGTAAATCATAACAATAAAAAAATTGTACAAATCAAAATCCCACCGTCAAAGATATTTCCAAATACTCTTGCATGGGTATCCTGGATCCATAGATAAGCTCTTTTTAAATGAATAGGGTCTTCTATTATTTCTTATATTTTCTTGTATTTATACAAATAATGTAAGTGAACTTATTCAATTTGAGTTGTTTTTTATTTTATGCAACTTTACAAGGAGTTTCTTGTCTTTATCCTCCATTAAAACCCATCCTCTAAAGGCAACGTTTATTTTGAATTTGCTTGCCAGTATTATAAAAAAGAGTTTGTTTTTGTTTTGTCCACCAAATTTTTAGGCTTTTACAGTAATCAAATCATGTAACAAGGTATTTGGCATGAAGAGATAAACACGTTTGTGGAGTGGTTTTTCTTTGTAACTCTAACCACATCATACTAGAAATTGTGAACCAATTAAATTGTTTGATGATGAATTTCTATTTGTTTCATTCAGACAGATTTGTATAAACTCTTTCAACATTTTGTCACTGTTAATAAAATTTTATGCTAAAACTAAAGGCTCCTATGGTCTTGGTTTAGGAAAGCCGAAAACCAGCTTGTTCAATAGATAATGATGATGCCAAAAGAAAATAAGTTTAAATAAAAAATATATATTATATTTATTATATATATATATATATATATATATATATCTTCCATCAAATTTAAATGTAAGACATATAAACAAAACATTTTTGATGCATCTATTATTATTAATGTGAAGTGACGTCCAACCTATTTTTTATTTCAATTAACTAATACTATTTAAATAAAATAATTTTTTTTAGATTATAAATTATAACAGGGACATATTTTACTGAATAATTTTTATTTTAGAGTATTTTAGATTTTTTTTAACATTTATATATTGTTCCTTCATTTAACTTAATATAATGTTCATGTCCATACATAAATGATGGCATCCTTTTCAAAAAAATAAATTGAACCAGATATATTATACCTAATATTTAATGATTCAAAATATTTTATAATATGAAAAAATTAACATGATGACATATCTACATAAAAATAAATTAATCACAATATTATATCTACTATTGAACAATATAATTTATTCATGACATGTAAGAATTGACAAGGTTTGGTATAAGTTTGACCTAAGTTTGTATTAGCCAATTGGCATAGCAGAACTATTATAATTAATTAGAATCTAAAGAATGTATTTTGAAAAGAATTAACAATTATGTGCAAAATTACATCACATCAACCAAATATCGAGTCTTGGTATATCCCACGATATTTAATGTTAGAGAAGTTATTTGTTTTAGTCAAGGGTTGAATATGTTGATAGATATCCAATGTTTTATGGATACAAATAAAGGTGGATAACTGAATGGCATTGAATAGAGCATAAGTTAAATTGTGTTGTTGGATATATCAATGATAATGATTTTTATTTTTATTTTTTAGAGATACATTCTCACTTTTAATCTTTCACATTCTTATCGCTAATTAAAATGTTCATGGATATTTTATTTAATTTTTGAATTAATTAATAAATATGTGTTCCACAAAATTTTAGGTAAAACATATGCATTAATGAGTCTTTTACATCTTCTATATCATATTATATATCTTCATTTAGATTCTATGTTTAAAATTAGAAGATCAAACTATTTCTCATATTTTACTTAATTTTTTAGATAGACATTTTGAATGGTAAATGATATTTAGTTTAAATTGTGTGTATGCGTATTTCACATTCTTAACACTTATCAAAAGGTTCATAGATATGATAGAAGATTAATGTAACATCAAAACACACCCATTTTTTTAATATATTTTTAAAATGAAGTTGATTATGAAAATAACACACCCATTCTTATAACTTTTCATATATAAAAAACTAATTTGACTTACATTTTAGATCCATATTAAAATCATAAAATTAGATGCATCTATTGTCAGTACTAAAATATTTATGTGAGTTAGTTGTCAAAAAAAATTATGGCTCAAAATGTTTTGCCTAAGAATTATGTTTATGTGAGTTAGTTGTAAAAAAAAATTGCGATTCAATATGTTTTACCTAGAAAGTACATCTAAAATGATTTGAGTTTAAAAAAAAAGAATTTAAAAAAAAAATAAACTCAATATAATATAAAAATAAATAAAATTACCATTGAGATTTATATTATGTAATAGAAGTTAGTATATATGTATATATAGTATTGATAACATTATAATGGAATAAACCCTCGTAATGTAGGATATGTCATTCTATTTATAAATAACAATAAATAATTAATGTCAAAATTTCAGGGTTGTTTTAATTTTTTTTAAAGATTATAATAATTATAAAGTTCAGTTTTTGATATGACGATTCTCGATCATTCAAGAAATCTCTTTCTCTCAAAAAGATCAGACTATTTTTTTCACTTTTTTAGATACACATTTCACATCTTAAATAGTAATTAGTTTTAATTTTGTGTATAGATCTTAAATAGTAATCAATTTTAATTTTTTGTATGGATATTTGATGTTTTTAATATTAATTTAAATGGTCTTGAGTAATTTATTTGCTTTTCAAACTAATAAATGTGTATTCTAGAAGATTTGAGATAAAGCATATGTATTAATAAGAGTCATTTGCATCTTACTTTTCTATTTCTCTTAATGAGAGAAGATGAACTATTACTTTTTTATTTTTTAGCTTAGTATTTCAAATCTTAAATAATATTTAGTTTGCACTATGTATAAAGATATTTCACATTATTAGCATAAATCAAAATATTTATGAATATTTCATTTAGATAGTGTTTCAAACCAATAAATGTGTATTCTACAAAAATTGAGACAAAGCATATGTAAAAATAATAGTGCTTAGCATCTTCTATATTATATTATATTATATATTATTGTATATAAAATTATATTAACATGGGCATTCATATTATTAGGGAACATATGAGGACAATTGTCCAACTCAAAATGAAGACTTACAAGTGCCTTGTTTGATAGCAGAAGTTGGAATTAGCAAAAGGATTTTAAATCTTATGACGCTCTCCCAACATGTCCTAAGTTAGATGTTAGATAGTGTATACAACATGTTTTTAAAGTAAGTAAATGAGAGACCCCCCAACTTCCCCCAATGTATATTACTATATAGCCTAATATCCTAATATTTATACATAGGAAATACACAACTAATTTATTCACTTATTAGTTTGTATTTAACACTTTTTTGTTTATACAAAGCATCTTATGTTAAGTCATATATGTAGTGTACCAAAAATTCTTGTTTATTTAGTTTTATATCTCTTACAAATTTATGTTATAATTGATTTGTGTATTTAATTTGAATTTTAAACTATTTTGTTTTTGTCAATATAGCATGGAGCCAATGAAGAATCACTATGACCTGATTGATATATCAGAGATAACATCAACTGATTCAATTGTTAGTCCGTTTGACAAGCCATATATTTTTAGTCCATTTGAAACTACTACAACATATAACAATGATCTTCCTATGGCTCAATACCATTGTGGTTTGATACAACGCATGCTTTCTTGTACCCCCTCTTTATGATGTATAAAATTCCACAAATCTAATTCCATTTGCAATTACAAGTAAAAACAATAACAATGTCAAAATTCTAGCCACAATTAATATACATAATCACTTTGTATCTCATATACAATTGATTTTAAGCAATGTAACTATCATGTGTAGAGACATTTCTAAAATGACATTAATAAATCTATTGCATGATCATATTGTTAAAAATGAATAAGTTTACATTTTGCTCAACATTATGAATAAGGTCCACACAACACACATGGAACTCGAAACAATGTATAAATTCCTTTGTGAAAAAGCATTCGACTAACATAGTGAAGAACCAAGGAACCCATAGGTTATAATTTTATGTAAATTTTGTAAGGTCCATAAAATATTGTACTTTGTTACATATAACAAGTTTTGAAATAAATATCATATTATTAATAGCACAATATTCATTTTTGAGTTTTTCCATTAAATTAATGTAGTCCCATTGTCATATAGAATTTATTTTAATATGTACATAAAGCAACTAGATATCATATATTTCAATACAATTAACATCTCAGAGTGCAAATAAATCATCTTTTATTTTTAGATACTATAATATTATAATTTAATACACATGGAGATCAAAATAATGTTAAGGTTCCTTCATCAAAAATCATATGAACAATATGCTTAATCACCAAATGACCCATAGGTTGTAAATTTCTATGAATTTTGTTTAGTCCATAAATCATGGTGTTTTGTTATGTGTAACATATTTCGATAATAATAACATATTATTTATACTAAAATACTCTTTCTTGAATTTTTTGTTAGATTAAAAAAATTGCATTTCATAAAAAACAAATTTAAAATGCACCTAGATCAATTACGTGTCATATATCTCTTTTAAATTGACATCTCTCACTACAAATAACCCAACTTTTATTAGTAAATAATATAATATTATAATATAATAATCCAAAAGTAATATATATGAATATAGTATAGTGTATTATAGTAAATTATAAATTATCATATTACACCGACATAAAATAACTATTTTAATATTGCTTAAAGAAAGACTTTAAAAACATACAACAACGATGATAGTCAATGACCAATACTACAAGAGTAGAATTTACTACAATCAAATTTATAAACATCTTGTACTATAATGCGTATATTTTGAAATTTAATAAATTAAATCAATGTTTGTAATGATCTATTTCTAAAGTTTTCTTATATGTTTTTATGCATTTTACATATAACAAATTTTGAAAAAAATATCGTATTATTAGTAGCACACTATTCATATTTGAGATTTTCCACTAGATTAATACAGTTCCATTGTTATATAAAATTTATTTTAATATGTATATAAAGTGGCTAAATCTCATATATTTCAATACAATTAACATCTCAGAGTGTAAATAAATCAACTTTTGTCTATAGATACTAAAATAGTATAATGTAATACTCATGGAGGTCAAAAGAATGTTAAAGTTCCCTCGTAAAAAATCAAATGAACAATATAATTAATCACCGAATGACCCACATGTTACAAATTTTTATGAATTTTGTTTAGCACATAAATTATGGTGCTTTGTTATGTATAACATATTTAGACAATAATAGCATTTTATTAATACTAAAATACTCTTTCTTGAATTTTTTCACTAGATAAAAACATCAATATTTCATAAGAAATTAAATTTAATATATGCCTAGATCAATTATATGTCATATATCTCTTTTAAATCGACATCTCTCACTACAAATTACCCAACTTTTGTTAGTAAATAATATAACAATAAGCCAAAAGCAATATATCTAAATATAGTATAATATATTATAATAAATTGTAAATTATTATATTATACCAATAAAAAAATATACGATTAAATTGTATATTACATAAAATACCTATTTTAATATTGCTTAAACAAAGACTTAGAAATGACAATAATGGTAGTCAATAACCAATACTACAAGAATAGAATTTAGTACAACCAACTTTTTAAATATCTCATACTATAATGTGCGTATTTTGAAATTTACTAAATTGAATCAATATTTGTAATGATCTATTTCTAAATTTTTCTTATATGTTTTTATGCATTCATTTTAAATTTAACAGGTCATTAATTCTTAAATTATATTATATTTTGTAATCAATTACAACTCAATTCATGCATCATATTTGATTCTCATTATACTCATATTTTTAAATTTTGTACTAAAGTAATGTAGTTCCATTTTCATATAAAAAATTATTTTAATATGTGATCTATATCAATATAGTATATTGTATTACAATAAATTATATCCTGCTTAAACCAAAACTTAAAAAACACACGACAACAATGATAGTCACTAACCAATTCTACAAGAGTAGAATTTAATACAACCAACTTTATAAGCATCTCATGCTATAATGCATGTATTTGAAAATTTACTAAAATAAATCAATGTTTGTAATAATCTTTTCCTAAAGTTTTCTTATGTGTTTTTATGTAATCATTTTAAATTTAATAGGTCATTGAATCTTAAATTATATTCTATTTATTTAATCAATTACCACTTAAATCAGGCATCATATTTTATTCTCGTTATACTCATATTTTTATTTCATTTTTCATGTTTTTTCTCCCATTTTTTACCAACATGACAACTAGAAAGCAAAAGACCGCAATTATATTAAAAGAGACTCCAACATGGTCTTTGGCTATTAAAAAAATATAGTGTGAAGAAATTTTCAATAGAAAATAGTTTGTCATTCACATCGACCATCATCGAATGCCAAAACTTTTTATTTCTGATATAAAACAAAATTAAATAGAGTGATTTTTCAGTTGCAAAATTTGATACAATCTTCATCACATGGTTTAAGAGCAAAAAAACATACTGTAGAGGATTTGGTCTTGTATATGATATTGTCAAAGATGCCTTGAAATATGAGCTTGGCCATATGTTAATCCAAAATGGAATCCATGTTCCCAATCCCAAATCCAAGACACATTGCCCAAACAGAGAAAAAACTTCGTAATGTCAAATAGTTTATTCCAATTTGATTTTGTTGTGGAGTTTATATGTAAACAATTATGTTTCAAGGTTAGCTCTTATGCGTTCAAAACATATTTTTTGTAAAATTCCTTTAAAACAATCTACATTTTATGTAGTATAGATAAGAAATAAAATTATAATGTTGTAATACTTACTAGAAATTGGAAACTATTACAATGTTCTTCGTTAGTATTGTGATTTGAAATTTTCACTTGTATTTTAATCCTTGCAATGCTCTTTATATGCACAAGGTTTATAAACATAACTAACCAATCACTCTATCTTTATATATTGTTCTTTATATTTACATATTTCTATTGTGTTTAATTGGTGTATATACTCGTATTTTAAAATTAAACTTTTCAATTTTATCTTTATATTTTATAATTTTACATCATCAATCATTTGTTGTATTAGTGGCATGTGATTCATATTATAATGTTCTTACTTAAAAATATCCAACAATTTTCAAATGTTGCATTTCACAAACAATTCATTTTAACATTTCTTAACATATAGTTACTACAAGCCAAAATACACTTTCACACTCATTATTTCATACATTACTTAGTCTTGCTTACACTTAATAAAAACTCACACTCATTATTCTTTTTTATTATTTCTTATTTTATAAGAAGCTATCTACATTGGAAAAAAACATCGTATTTGCTCATCCATATACCAAATTATATTTCAAATAATGGAAAGTCATGGAAAAGAAACTGATATGAACATAACATTGGGATTAATGTCTGAAGAAGAATGCATGCAATTACTACCACACACTGCAATTATAAATTTAAATCCTTACAAATACAATTGGACTATAGAGGGTAGAGTTCTTAAAAAGGGGATTCTATGTACATATACAAACAACAATGGTTTAGGGCAGGTTTTTAACTTCAACATCGTCAATAATGAAGGAGATGACATAACTGTAACTTCTTTTGACCTGGTGACAACTCCATTCTTCAGTCAAAATAAAACTGAAAAAATATACTCAATTTCAAATGGAACTTTAAAATATGCAAACAAAAAATACAACCAATCAAAAAGTCCATGGAAGATCTTCCTCAACATGACATCCTCTGTTAAACATAAATTTGATGAAAATCCCACTATCCCACTATACCAATTTGACTTCAAAACAATTAAGGATATCAAGGATGTAACTATAAACACAAAGATTGACACTATTGATGTTGTTTTATATGTTACTGATGCCTTCAATTTCACAAGGTCGGATGGAACTTCAAATATGAAAGTAACATTGATACTACAAGACAACTTTGAGTATAATATTAAAGTGGCCCTTTGGAAAAGTTTTTATGATGAAGAGGGTAAATGTTTAGCAGATTTGTGTGATTTCAAAACACTACTAACACCAATTCTTGCCATAAAAAAAGGTAGACTTTAGACATATAATGGAAAAATAATAGTGACTATTTAAGATACATAATTCTTTATCAATCCGAATATACCTACGACACATTTAATAAGCATATGGTATGAATAAAATGGTACAAACCTACCAACAACATCACCGAGTACAAGTATTACTGAGCATATAACAATTGTAGACATCAAAAAATCAAGAGTTCTTGGAAAATCAATTTCATTTACATTAGATGCAACAATCATACACATTAAAATGATAAATTTTTGTTATCCTGTTTACATTGCTCTAATTAACAATAGATGATGTACAAAAAAAGTTGATTTAGAAAAGTGATGCATATTAGCACTCTTAAAATGTAGTTCATTGATGTAGAAGATTATGAATATAAAGTGCACTTTGAATTTCATATTAGAAGACATCACAAGTACAATATGAACCACAACATTTGATGATGTTGTTGTAATCATGGGTATCACAACACAAGATCTACAAGAAATATCATCTTCCCCTGATGAGGTTTGGGAAATTGTCAAAAAAGTGCTTTTTTGCAAATATCATTTCACACTAGCAACAAAATTAGAGTTGTACAATGACAATGAACAGATGCATTGTACCTTGTTGAATGCAATGAAAGATGAAACTACACCACAAGATGCTTCTTTATTCAATACA
Organism: Torreya grandis; assembly: GCA_037957365.1. Classification (NCBI taxonomy): domain Eukaryota; kingdom Viridiplantae; phylum Streptophyta; class Pinopsida; order Cupressales; family Taxaceae; genus Torreya; species Torreya grandis. Next base: position 5,833,238 of record JARHVA010000002.1, read on the forward strand.
TTTGATGTAAATTAGTACATATGCATTCTTAAGAAAAACCAAGTAGTCGCAAGTAGCATGTATCTACATATATGCATTTTTGTAAAAAAAACACTTGTTTTTACTGTATTATGTTTTCAAAAATTGTTCTCAAAAGCACACATCCAAGATTTCCTATAGTCTTAAAATTACACCCATAATGATACTCACCTATAGCCATGACTTCTTCATGTTGATAGCCATATAAATATAATCATTCTTATCTATTGGTTACTTTCAAATAATTACATTTTTACATAGTATATATATTTTCGTATGCAACAAAATAGATTATACATACCATTTATAACAATTTAGCATTTACGAATTTTGTTCTTAAGCTCATCAAGTATTTATACTTTTTCTCATCGCTCTCAATTACTTTTTTATCTACACAATGAATTGTTTTCATATGCAAAATTTTAAACTCTCAATATCATTTGCAAAATTTTAACATTTACTTTTTCCTTCGCGATCATTGTAGACATTCATGGAGAATGAGCAAACAAACAAAAGATCGTTTAAGTTATACAATACACAAGGATCAAATCAATGCATGTCATCGACTTAATTACCATGCACAAAAAACATTTATCGACCCCACAATTTGTTGTCTCTTTATTGAATAGCCTCACAAGAAATTTCGTGAAAGGATAGATCGTCTTTATTTAATACAGGTATGTTTCATACGCAAAAGATTTTATCTAGGAATACAAACAAGGAATTTACATGGTGAACATACTTGTTATCGGTGCATTGCATAACATAACAATAATCATATATTCAGTGGTGCTTTTTCACAACTTTTGTTTTACTCTTTAACACTCCTCACCTACTTCGCACTAATAAGTGCTTAAAAAATCCCTCCCGACATTCCTTGCACCTCGAAGAAACAACAACGAGTTTTAATATTAAAGTAAAATTGGGTAAAAGCTCTTTCCCTTAAATTAATGGGGAAAAAAAAAATTAAAGCGCAAATTATCTTATGAGAAGCATTTCAAGGGTGAACTTAAACCTTCCCGCGCACAATATTCCCGCCAAATTACTTGCCCTCTCTATCACCCCCATCTCAACTAGTCGCTCTATCCTTTCCATGAAAACGTATGTCACCCAAGACCCGCGTTCGAGTCCCTCTGAGTTCAACTGATCAAAAACAAGAATGAACGCTCAAGGCAGAGGCAAAAATGCCGCTGGTGCAGGCCCAGGGTACAGATCCAATGCCCCCGAAGGCGGGCGTGGCAGGGGAGGAGGACGAGGCAGAGGAGGGGGAGGAGGAGGCGGTGGCAGAGGCTTTGCCCGGCGGACTGGTGTGAACAAGATCAGGCGCACCGCGGAGGAGGAGTTAGAGGCCAAGCTGGGGTTTGATGTCTTCACCGAAGGCGAGCCTCGCTTAGGATGGCTTCTTACAATGTCATCTGTAAGTTCAACTTCTCACGTGCTTTTTTATTTTTAGGTAAAGAAAGGGATAACAAAGAAATTATAGAAATGTGCACAAATGACCTAAATTGGCTAGTGATTTAAAACTATGGCCAGCTTACAATAGATCAGAGGATCCCAGACGCTCCTCCAATAATCTGTAAAAGAAAAAGTAGATAAATAGAACGACCACAGCTCTTTTTTGCATTAAATCTGAAACACAATCAGCATGGCTTGCCACATCTTTATGTCAAGCTCTTGCAACATTGGCAAATTTTTATTTTTATTTCAATTGCAGCATTGGAGAATTATGAGACCTCATTCCTTTTTTTCCCAAAGACTCTTAGAGTCAAACTCTCGAATTCAACTCATACACACATTACATTTGGGCTCCGAGGCTCAACTACTAAACCACAGCCAGACCTACTCGCTTTGTTATTCTTTAGGTAAATAAAGAAGAAAGAAATTATATTAATGTGGTCGAATGACCAAAATGTGCCAATGGGGCTGTAATATTACTGCTAACTTACAATAAACAAGAAGAGCTCTACACATGTCCAATGGCATCTGTAAGTCAAGCTCCCACAAATGCTTACTTTATAAGTTAAAGAAAAAAAAAAAAACATCAGTAAACACTCTTCCCCTTTTTCCCCCAAAGATTTCTCAAGTCAACTCCCAAGTTCAAGACACTCTCACACACAAGTGTTCTATTCCCTTTGGGGTTTGAGCCTGTTGTCCCTGATGGCCCGTACCTCACAGCCCAACAGACTCCTTTCTTCATTTTTAGGTTAAGCTTTTGCGCATAATGACTTTTTTCCCTAAACAGTGGCAAACACCATCTTTCATTTTAGCTCCATAGAGGGAGTGTTATGAGCCCCTGGTTCCCTTTTTTCCAAAAGATTCTTCAAGTCAAAGTCCTGAATTCAAGTCACTCAGGCACCCAAGTACTCTATGCCTGCCTGTGCTTGAACTCGAGTCTGATGCCCCTTCTCAACCAAATGTACACAGCCTGGCAGACCTTTTTTTCTAGGTAAAAAAAATAGAGGTTTAGAGGACATAAGTTTCATCCAAACTGAAAAAGACCCCAAATGGTTTGTCAGATCAAATATCATGACTTCCTTTGGCAAACCAAAAATTATTCAATAAAAGTATAAACCGTTGGACAATCCCCATGAAAGTGTGACGTTTAGCTTGACTATTAGGCTCACAACATGCTGATTACCATCCCATGGAATTTTCCGGTGCCAAATCATAATCCTAAGAAGAAGCTGAACATTTGTGTCCAATATTCACATTGATGCCATTGCTATTTGAGTGATTGTGTCGGGACAAAGAAGGATATTTTGCACAGTATCCTATTAAATTTTAATAAATGAAGTTAAATAGGAAACGCATTTTTAATTTTATTTTTAAATTCAAGCTGGTGGGGCTCAGGGCTCAAATGCATGCCTGCTAGTTGCCTTGGTTTGAGCTTGACCCAGGGATTGCACCTAGCTTTAAGAGGAATCACCCATCTCCGTGAACGGTAGAATCCCAACAGGCTGACCTCTTCATACCTGGCAAGATGATTTTCCCTATGCATTTGGGCGTTGGCTTAAACATGGAGGTCCCTGGGACAAAGAACAAATATTCTACAGTTATTGCTCAATCTCTAGACTATTAGCAATCCTTGACAGGAGCCAGGCTGAGTAAAACTGAAGCATCAAATTATATCAAGTATGAACACAAGACAATTTGATTGAAATCAAGATAAAGTCCTCCATTCAGTACTTAAAATATAATAAGGCTGTCAAAGTACCATCCACAAAATTGTTCTAATGGGATCCATTTGTCACAGGGATATTAATTGTATCAGGCAAATTATTAATGTGATATGAGATTAACATAAAACTTTGACCAATGTACCTCTGTCTGCATAATTTGATGACTGTAATTCACAAACCTAGGCACTGGAGAACACACAGATGATCTCCTTGATTAATCATTTTATAGAGAATTCTTTCTCTTCATAGATTTGATCTAATAAAATTTGGATGTGTTACAGAAACTCTTCAGGGAGAAAAAGAAATAAGTGGTTGCAATAGAATATGTTGGAAATGAGCTATATAATTCAAGAAAGAAAATTCAAACTCAGAAAGCTGAGCATGCCATCACTCTCATTCGCTATATATAAGCTTTACCATTATTGCAACTAAACAGGAGGCATGCAAAATGTATGACAAAGGGGCAGGTGTGGCTGCAGGCCACACATATTGTCATTCTGTGAAACAGTGGCCAAGATAGACAAGGACATAGTACCCTTTGTCCCAAACGTAATCCTCACTACCAACATACCACTGCTATACCTTTCGATTCCACAATGCTTTAAAAAACATATATTTTGCTGGAGGAAGGACCCTTACACTGCAAGCAAAATTCAAATCCTTCTGTATATCAGATATCATATCAAATCCAGGAGTATGGTGTGAAGGATGGCAACAAATACTGACTCATTTGATAATAATAAATTGTCTAAAAAAATGCCTTTTATAAGTACAGGGCCAATAAAAAATCCAGCAAAATCATCAGGATGCAGGGGAAAAATAACATCCAATTTCTTTCTTGATGCTAAGAGATACCTATGGTGCAAGCATTTGGAGACCAGAATCGTCTGCCAAAAAAGAGAAATGAAATGGAAAGCTTCTTACCTGAATCTGCTGCCAACTAAAACTATCAACTTCTAAATTATTAAAATAAAAACTAGCTTCTTCCATCCAAAAAATAAATTTGGGATTTTGTTGCATGTGGCTAGTTCTCCTTATTTGAGGAGTCGACCATGTCAACTGGGTAGCCTGTATCTCCAGATTTAACCACAATTGGTAACAGCCCAGCGTTATGGCACTTTCACATGCAATTTCTTGCATATGAAGTGCAGGATTTTGCCTAGGCAAACGCAAGGCCTAAGAAACCAAGACCAAATTCACCGAGAGAAAGGAGAACAGTGAAATGGGAAAGCACACCATTGGAAACCTATAATTAGCATACTTTTGATTACTTATAATTCACCGTTTAATGACATCGTAACTCTAATTAGCATACTTTGTTTGGTACATTGCAATCTATGCCATCAATACCCTTGCCTTGTTTTTTCCATAATTTCGGTTCAGGAGAAGGCATGAAATGACTGATAAATGTTGAAAAGCATTCTACAAATTTCAATTGATTCAGGAAAAATAGCATTTAAACGTGCCAAACTATTTTTTTCACTTCACGCTTAGAGTGAGCCCAACCAAAGATTGATAGCATGAAAGAGAACTAAATGGAAACATCATTCAAACGCATAAAAACAAATAAAAATCAGAATCAATGAAATCTTATAAACATACAAAACATTCCTCAATTGTTTTAGGAAAAATGACATTTCAACATGCCAAGCTATTTTTACACTCGATGCTTAAGTGGGCTCCACCCAAAGATTGATAGCATGAAAGACAAAACTAAAGAAAACCATCATATAACCAAAAAAACAAAACAAATAAGCAGAATTAATCAATCTTATAAACAAACCTCCGGGTGTCTTGTTTCTTCACATGTGCTTGCCATTTATTATGTATGTCTCTAAAATCCAAACACTCACTGTTATGAAAGTCATCAATCAAGACAATATAACATTCATCAGTATATATACTTATAGGAAAGCACATGGAATACAAATGAATGGTGTTGCGGCCAAGAATTATCAAAGGTCAATACATAATATATTGGCCTATGTTATCTGATACTGCTACCCAGGGGTCCAGGTATTGATACGGCATGCCCTGGCTATGGATCCAGGTCTGATACGGCCTGCAAATGCTTGTAGGACTGTGGATATGCCTGGATATGTCCTAGGATGTATCCGGGCATATCCACAGTCCTGCAGGCGTTTCCTGGTTATATCTGCAGCAAAAAATGTTTTTTTTATGTTTTTTCTTGACAAAAAGTTAAATATGGACTTTTAAAAACAATAATAATGAAATAAAGTATAGGGGAAACCATAAAAGCAACTTTCACACTCATTTTATCAAAACAAAACAACAACAACAACAACAACAACAACAACAACAACACATTTACCTTTCATTGCATTTTTACCTCTCATTGCACATTTGCTCTTTCACATTCATTTTTTCAATTGCTTAGGATTGAAACTCGTTCCTTTTGCTAATCTCACACCATTATAATTAACCATTTTCACAACACGGAGCTAGCGGTTTTTTCACATGACTTGCATAGCAGAGCTAGTGGGAGTAGCATTGCATTGCTTGTGGTTGTAATGAACCACATGATGATGCTCTCATGAAGACATTGAAGACTAATATGAATATAATGAATATGCTGTTTTGTATTCATTTTTGTCCATACATTGTAACATTTGCACTATGTACTTGTTCTAAGTCTAATTTAAGTTTGATCGCTGAATATCATGACATTTGGCATTGAATTATCAGTATGTTTTGTGGTTAGTTAACTTATTTTGTTTACTCTATGCATATTATGTGTTTTATTTTGCTTATTTGGCTATATTTTTAATATATTTTTGTATGGCCATATCCAAGAACATATCCGGGCCCCCAAAAATTTGTTGTATTGGTATACCTGAACTATCTATCTGTACCTGTACTGGTACCAAGATCGGCTACTTAGATATTGGCAACACCAAAAAAATATTTAGTCAAAGACAAAAAAAGCCCTATTATATATAGAAGGGGGGGCAAAAGAACTAGATATTTGGGCCCCTAACCCCTCTCCCTCTCCCTCTCCCTCTGCCTCTGCCTATCATCTATTTGACAGCAGCTTATTCAAGAATGACATTGATAGGAGTCAGCAAGGGATAAATAAATGATGAAATGTGGCAAATATTGAGCACAAATGTCAGGAAGTTTCATCAATTGCTTTGAGGTTGAAGCATTGTAAGGTGGGAGGGATTGTTGCTCTCTGACCATGACAGTCTATGTTGGTGTAAGGATAGGCACAGTTGCAAACTGATTGTTTTAAGCAAGGGTTATGAAGAAGTGATATATATAGAAAATATTGGTAATAAAAAAGGAAAAAAATCAGAACTGTTCATTCAATGCAGTAATTTTGAATCTTTGGTTTTATTCTCTATAATTTTGAGACTCTTAGGTTCTTTTCTTTTTAATTCTAGGGATTCTTAGGTTTCAGTGCACTTAGTGCTACCATTTGGGTGGTAGAGTGCTCTGAATTTTCTTTTGGTAAGCAGAGTGCTTTTACACCTTTCTCTGGAACAGTGCTCCATTATATTAACATTTTATTTTGCAATGTTCATCTACCTCACATTTTGGAAGGAAACTAATCTTCAAGCTTTGGGTAGCAAAACTTTCCAACGAGTTTTTTGGGTAAGTCGATAGAATGTTTGGAGTATTAGAAAATATCACTATATCAGTATTTTGAAGATGTTTAAAGTTTTTATGTTTGCAATATTAGAAAAACTTGCTTATTATAGCTGATATTCCTCAAATCTTCCTCCCTTAACATAGTATTTTCAAGAGGAGGTAAACAAATAGTCTGATATAGTGTTGTCTCTTTCCGTCAAAGTAAGGATTAAATATTTATGTGCTAATTCTCTCCTTACCCTAAAATGCAAAGGTTACTGTTGACAATTCTTCCACAGGCCAAAAAATTGTCAATCTTACTATTCGGAAGATGGTCTTATGGTACCAATTTGTCTTGTGAATCAGTTTTGGGTACTGAATAATGAAAAAGAAAAGGTTTGCAAAGTTCAACCAAACCTAAATGCATACCTACAGCGACCCAAGGAGCCACCTACAACCATCCTTAAGGTTAACCTACAAGCTTGTAGGTTCGCTTATGAATGAAGGTGAGTGTTTTCTTTCAGACACCTACGGAATACAGGTTTGTCCTTCAGACTTACAACGACTATTCTCTTTCCCAAGTGCTTTCTTTCCAAAGTGTTGTCTTCTCAAAATTTTGTCGGGCAAGGAGATGGACAATTTCCTTAGACTTTTTGTCCGAGGGAAAATATTTTTCAAAGGACTTGGGAGAAGTCCGAGAGAATTTCAAAGGGACAATTTACAAAGTATTCAATTCCTTCGGACTTTTGTCCGAAGGAATTAAGGAGACAAAAAACTCGGGTTCCCTACAAAAAGCCCAGGTGCCCTACAAAAAGCCTGAGTGCCTACAAAAAAATTGGGTGCCCTTAAATTCTTTCGAAAAGCAAGATCCGGAGAGACAAGCCCTTGCGGAGGGCACTTGGTTGGTGACAAGGCCTTTTTAATTTTCCCGAAGGGCACAGAGGAAGGACACAAGCCCTTGAGAAGGGCACTTGGTCGATGACAGGTCCTTTCCAATTTTCCCGAAGGGCACAGAGGAAGGACACAAGCCCTTGCAGAGGGCACTTGGTCGGTGGTAGGACCTTTCCAATTTTTCCGAAGGGCAAGAATTAAGACAAAGGAGACTAATTCCTTTGGACAAAAAGTTCGAAGAAATTCGGGACAAAGAAAAACCTGATGGAAAATACACAAAGGCAAAGAGAACAAAATTGGAGGAAGGATATCCTTCGGACAAAAATTTTGGAGGAATTCCTTCATACCAAGGTAACGCTAGGGAGATAAACAGAAAAGTCCGCGGAATTTTTTTTTTGTCAAACGAAAATTCTGAAGAAAATGAAAGGGAATAAGCCAAGAAAGAAATCCAAAAGGTCCGCAGAAAAACAAATGTCCGCAGAAAATAAAAAATCCAAGACCAAGGTGAAGTCCATGAAAAGCTAAGTTGCCGATACGGATACGGGTACGAGTATCGGATACGGGGATACGTCGATTTTTTTTTTTGTGGTTTGGATACGGCTGGATACGGCCGTACAAAAATATATATAAAAAATTAAAAATATAAAAATATAGCCATATAAGCAAAATTAACCACATAATATGCATAAAGGAAACAACACAAAATATATACTCATAATTCAATGCCAAATATCATAATATTCAATTGTCGAACTTATATTAGTTTTATAAATTATAACAGGGACATGGTGCAAATGTTACAATGTATGGACAAAAATAGAGACAAATCAGCGTTCTCATTGTTCACTATATAATATATTTAATATTCTTCTTCCCCTGCAATGTTTTCATCATCATGTGGTTCATTAGAACCACAAGCAGTAGCAGTGCCACTCCCACTAGCTCCACTGTGCAAGTCATGTGAAGCACTGTTTAGCTCCGTGTCAAATAAAGAAAGGTATGTTAGGGAGGCATCTAAATCAGCAGTCTCTGGGTTCACATCCCACAACTTTGTTGGCCCTTCTTTGTATTGAGGTTGTTTATGTGAGATAAGACGTAAGTCGGAATGCACATAAACCAAATCCTTCGCTTTTTTTGCAGCCAACTTTGCGTTTAACTGAGTGGATAAAGCCATAGCTGCCCCAACTCCGCTCAGCTGAAGATGAGCTTGCAACCTATTGAAGCCACAAAATGAATTAAAATTTATAAAAAATTAAAAGACTAAAAACTTAAAACAAAACATCGAAAAGGTCAAAAGAAGGGTAGCGTAAAAAAATTAAAATCTTACTTGTGATAGAACTTTTATTGCAAGTGGTTGAAGGTGGGTGGATGCTTGCCCATGGAGGTACACCAAAAGTGAGCTTCCATCTTGTACTTGTCACGGATAGCGCCAAGGGAATGACCCACCGAGGATATGAAATGCACAAACTCTTCTCTGACTTGGTCTTCTACCTCTGGATCGGGAAAGATTTTAGAGAATGCTGCCTGATATCCCTCGGCAACCTCAACATCCTTATATGGTGCGACCCTCCTGGGCAAAGAAAGAATCTCTGTACTATAATATTTGGGTGTCAAGGCAAAAGCAAGAAGATGTAATGGGGTGGTCATTTTGTTCCACCTTTCAATGAGATGCGACTGCACTTTCTTGAAGAACCTCTCTGTGGGATCTTGCTCTTTGGCATTTATAATGGATTTAATATTCTCAATCATTGAGTCAATTCCATCATAAATCTCACCCAAACATGGATGATCTATGTCCACATATCTCAACATGCTGACAATAGGATTAGTAAAACTCAGCAAATACTCCACACGTTCCCACCAAGCATCATCAAGAATCCACCCTTTCACTTTTGTGGCCCTCTCACTGTTTGCTTGCCTCCATACACACCCCAAAGGTTGTTGATGACCATGCTACTCAATGCTTCACGCACTTTAACAAGTCGTCTCAAGACGATGGTGTGTGAGGCAAATCGAGTCTCAGCAACCTAATACAATTATACAAAATTAAAACAAATAATTAATAAACTTAAAATTGTTCAAAAATAAAAAAACACTACAAATTACAAACTTATAAAATTAAATTAAGAGTTACTTTCAACAATTGTAATTTTGAGAAAGTCCTAAAGATGGCTTGGGACATGTGATGGTTAGTTATGAACATTTGGATCTCATTCGCCTCCTCATAGACTTGTTTGATCCAATCAATTTTTGTCCCCAACTTTTGCAACATAAGATTGAGGGAATGAACAGCACAAGGTGATTAAAATATATGTCCGTACCTTGCCTCAACCAACATGCCTGCAGCCCTGCAATTTTTAGCATTGTCCGTTACAACTTGAACAACGTTTTGAGGCCCCACTACCTCAATGGACTCTATCAAAATGTTAGCAATGAATTGTGCATCCTTCACTTGCCCCTCAAAATCAACGGCCTTCAAAAACATTGCCCCTTTAGGGCTCACTGCAATCACATTAATCAATGGCCTATTTGCCGTATCTTTCCATCCATCAGAAATGATGGACAAACCTGTTTCGATCCATGAACCCCTGATGGGCTGCAATGCATCTTCAATGTGTTTTCTTTCTTTTGTCAATAAGGTGGTGCGCACTTTTTCATATCCTAGAGTGGTAAACCCTTTAGGGGCAGCATTGATAGATCTCACCATTTCCTGCCAGTATGGTGATCTAACAGTATTAAATGACAACCCACATGCGTAAATACAACGTGTGATACTCTGCTCTGCTATCTCTCTGGATTCATTTTGGAATGCCCTCTCTAATGGCCCTGTATCTTTTGTTCTCTTGCAACCAAGAGGTGAATCCTCTTTCTCTTCGGCCGCAATGGGTGCAGCAAGAAATGGGTGTGATGGGGTCACCACATTAACACGAGATGGATCAACAGGGGGTGATCCTTTCTTTCTCAAAGGATGTTTTGATCTTTGCCCCATAACGGCATCTGTGTCTTCTTGCTCTTTGATGTATGCAAGAATCTTTGCTTGTGGCAAGCCCTTCCCAGGCTTTCCACCTATGCTTGGCCCACTACAAACTCTGATGCCGGTGCTAGAAATCGCACATAAATGAGCTTTCAGTCGACTATACGAGCTCTTGAAATGACCGTTACACTCTAAACAAACCCAATGAAAACACCCTCCACCAGGCAATTGTTCTAATATTTTCACATATTTCCAAAGAGGTGCTCGCAAATCATATTTGGGGGTTATCCCTTGCCTCACTGAACTGACACTTGCACCCTGAGACATTCTAATTTTTGACAGATCCTTGTAACACAAAAAATCGCTATTAAAATTTAATTTTCAATATAAATTTTTAAATTTTTAAACTAATTAATATTTAATAATTTAAAATTTAATACTATATATTGAAAAATTTAAACTAATGAATAATTTAAAATTTAATAGTATATACTTTATATTTAAAAATTAAAATTTTAAACTAATTACTAATTTAAAAAATTAAAATTAAAATTTAATACTTAATATAATTAAGTATTTAATGTAATAATATTATAATAAAAATTAAAACGTTAAAATAAATAAATAGCATAATGTAATAATATTATAATATTATATTATTATAGTATAATAAAAATAAACATAAACTATAACTTTAAAAAAACTTAAAAATGAAATGTAAAAACAAATAAAACATTGCATACCTTAGGCAGTCGCGCAGTTGCGCAGGCGAGCAGGGACGAGGGCGCGGAGGCGCGGAGGGACGAGGGCGCGGAGGCGCGCAGGCCTCAGATTGCAGGTCGCGGGGAGGCGTCGAGGTCGCGAGTTGCAGGGAGGCGCGGAGAAATGGTCGCGGAGTCGCAGAAAGAGACGGGTCAAAGCAAAAAAAAGATTAGGGTTTTTACTTTATGTTTTTGTTATAAAGTGAAAAAAATAAAAAAAATAGTATTTTATTGCGCCGATACGCTGGGATACGGCCAGGGTTTGGCGTGTCCCCTGCGGATACGGCCGGATACGTCCATGGACGTATCCGGCCGTATCTGCAGGGGACACGCTGAACCCTGGCCGTATCCCCCGAGGATCCCCGCGCTCCCGTATCGGACCGCCGTATCCCCGCGCTCCCAGGGCCTGCTAGGGGCGAATCCGGTAAGGTAGATGAAAAGCCAAGAAATAAAATCTGCACACAACAAAGGCAAGACAAAATTTCGAAGGAATAATTGGACTTGGACAGAGAATAAAAGTTTGCAAAAAATGAACATGAATAGGCAGACCGAAATAAAAAGAAAATCCATGTAGGCAAAGGCTATTTTCGATTGGTTGGTCAAAGCTTCAGTTGATTGGTTGTTGAAGTCAAGCTCATCTCCGGATCAACTCGTGCTTTCAAAATGTACCAACTCAGCTTCCAACATTTCAATTCGAGTTCTAATTTTAGCATGGCGTGGATTTCATGCATGCTCTCGTTATCTCGTGCTTTCAAACGATCAAACAACTCAAGAGGAAGTCCATATTTGGAGGTGGGCATAGCATTTTTTGCATGATAAGAGTTTGACTTTCAGCAAAGTCACCGTCCATTTCCTTTAATGCTAAGGAGCTTCATGCAAGGCAAATAGACTTTTTGTAAAGGCTGAGTTGGACGGATTTAGACTCTCTTATTTTTATCAAACATCAATTCTTGGCTGTTGTAATTTTCTATATAAATAGCTTTTCAGCTTTGTAAAATCTATCCTTCTCTTGGCAAGACCAACCTCTGCCATTGGTGAGTTGTGTAACCTCTTCAATCAGTAGAAGGATTGTACTTTCAGATTTCAAGTGTTGGCATAGTGTATATTCATTCAACAATTTGCATGTGGTAGATTTCTCTCCCTTCCCAAATTTTGATTCGTACTTAATTGCTAGCTTATCATATTATGCAGGTCATGTTCAGTGTTCTTTATGTCTTTTGCTGAAGTTGTAAGTGGATGTTAGGTGGTTGCAAAGTGTCTAGTATTAGACCTCTCTCCATCGTTTTCCCTCATGTTTTGGTCACTGGATCGAACCTTCTCATGGAATATTTATGCATAGTGATCAATTGAAATCAAAGGTCTTCTTTTTCCCTTGTTTGATTCAATGTTCAAGGTTCCAAGTAGAGTGGATCAACGTTTTGGTGTATCACCGTCATTAGGTAGGATTTCCTTTCAAGTTTCTTTCTCCCTTTTCCATGGTAGATTCGCAGCACAGAGTAGAGATCCATTGATACATCTTACATGAACCAACTTTTTTTGGAGGTTCTCACCATTGAGGCATCTACCCTCGTGAGAAGATCCCATTGTTTTAATCGGAGAGAAATTGGGGCCATTTCAGCACGTCTTTGATTCAGGGTGCAACTCCAGGTTGACAACAGTCACATTGTGACTATACTTTTTATTTTGTCTTACATTCCTAATTATATGCTTTGTAAAGTATTTTGATAGTTTGGACTTCATTCAATTTGCAATTGGCTCTTTTGGCCTTTGAGTTGAGACGAAAGGCTTACACTTAGTCGAATTATATTATGACTACATGGATGTAGTGTTATCTTTTGTTATGAATTTGGCACTTTCGGGACATATAATATTTTCTTTTGCCTTAGCTTTTAATGTTTTTTGGTTGTTCCTATCAGAGTGACCTATTTTTAACTGAAATATTGTCATTTTGATTAAAATATTCTGCAGTCATCATTTGAAGACGAAGATAACAACAAAACATTCAGCTGTGTTGATCTCTATTTTGTATGTCAGGTGAGATGATAGCTTGTTTTAGTATTTTTCCCTGTAACTCTTTTTGCCAAGGGTAACTGGGAACATATTTTTACCCATAAATTATTCAATAGTGCTACTGAGAATATATCTGTAAGTTTGTTGCATTAATTGGACTTCCTCCCTGATATTGTTTATGGCTTTTGTGTGGCAGGATGGATCTACATTCAAATCCAAGTTTAAATTTGCTCCATACTTCTATGTTGCCACAAAGGTTAAAAATACATGCATAGGATCTTACAGTGTTTAATTGATTCACTTGATATGGTAAAGAACATGTTTAGTATACATTATCAACATGTTTAGGTTCTACAAAATATCATGTATGATATCACTGCTATTATTTTCTAACGTGTTTATCCCATGGAATTTGAGTTTCCTGTGTTGGAGATTTTCTTACAAATCTTTCAGTTTCTTCTATTAAACTGTGTATGCTACTTTTTCATTTGGTGTCATTTAGAGTCACACACAGGGTAACCTATCAAGAATGATGATATAATAAGATATTGATATATATCATTTTTGTTTCATCTGTTTTGCCTACTAAGAAGAAACCATTGCACTCACAAACATGCAGGGAAAAATGGAGTTGGATGTGGAGGCATACTTGCGTCGTCGATATGAGGGTCGCATTTCTGACATAGAAGTTGTGGACAAAGAAGATCTTGATTTGGTGGGTAGTCATGGCCTATATTCTCAGTTTCTTTATTTATGGCTCTAATAATCTTCACCATTCTAAGAAGGTGTGCTATGGATATTTGTAGCACTCCAGGCACACTTTTGAATGTCTTATTCTTTTATACAGGTCGTTCAATGGTTTACATATGAGGATTGTATTGCATAAACATTTATTTTTATTAGGATAAGTTGGTGTACATAAGTTGCTACTGACAAACGACCAAACAATTTTTGTTTGATGTAATTGTGGGTAGAAATTAATGTTTTTTGAATCTCAATTAGTTATAATCTTCTATCATATCCAAAAAATCAGGTGTAAACTTTGTTTTCTGTCTTTGGTGGATAGTGTGGGTTATATATATATATATATATATATATATGTATGTATGTATGTATATAATGCAATGAAATGTTTTGCACTTAGCTGTAGGGGATTTGTTAGCAATCTCAATCATAACTCTTGGTTATTTCGTTTTAGTTATTCCATGATAAATGATGTATAACGTGCTTAATTAAGTGCCAGTACTGTTAGAATTGTAGGGAGAACTTCTTCCCAAATTCTTGATGATTGTTGCTAGAGTGCCTCTGGTTAAACATGCTCATGTATCAGGCACATCGTACTCTTGGAGATGCCTCCATCAAGTAGCATACACCTTTTATGTTAGAATCTGGTTGGACACCTTATTAAACTGCCATTTGGTTTCGGGAAATAATAAGATAAACTGATGATCAGCTTGGCTTAACTGGATCAAGTTACCATTTATTATAGTTGATTATTTGCAAGGATGGTGGTAGTTCATGTGTTTGGAACTTATCAGGTGGCCCAATGATTACATTTATGATTTAGTATCTTGTTATTGCAGAAAAACCATCTGTCAGGATTGTATAAGACATATCTCAAAGTCAGCTTCGACACTGTTCAGGAACTAATGAATGTTAAAAATGATCTCCTGCCTGTTGTTGAAAGGAACCAGGCTAAGCTTGAGGCAACAGAAGCGTATGAATCCTTTTTTACTGGCAAGAGGTGATTCCTTATTTGCATTTACTTTCAGATGCAACTGAGTTTTTTTTTATTAAGGTGGCATATTTACAGTTTTCAACTTCTCTATAGCAAAGTTCTTCTGGATGAATTTGGAATTTGCCATTTCTTATTCCAGGCACATGAATTACAAAACAAAGTAGCTGCGGAAATAATTAGTTGTTTTGTGGAATATGTAGTGATTTTTTGTTTGCATATATTAGATAGTCATGATTTAATTTTTACACCTAGATAGTAACAAAGTAGACAGCTATAAGCTGATCCAAGCAATAATGTATTTATATCACTCTACTAAAATGGGACCTTTGATAAGATTAGTTTTTTTGGTGCTTCATGCAGTGATAATAAGCAAAGGATACAAGATTTTTTGGATTGCATTATTGACATGCGGGAGTATGATGTTCCCTACCATGTCCGCTTTGCGATTGATAATGGTGAGAATTCCGATGGGTTATGTTTTCCCTAGTGGAAGAGCATGTTACTGAAAGTGGATGCTACGGTTTATGAATATGCAACTTCTTGTCCTTTTGGTATCTCAAGACATTAAAATTCTTGACAAGCTTGGGATGATGTACTTGCATACCTCTATGCTATGTTTGTATGTGTTATTTAGCTGTTTGCAATGTTGGTTATTCATACATTGCTATTTTGACACTGGTTCAATGAGAATCCATAGACATATACCATAAATAAATAGAGGTGGAATACAATCATACATGCCAGCGTATCATTATAATTTTGTGACACTTTGGGGTAAAAATGACATGCCTTTGTAGCAAAATTACTATCGTTGTATGGTATTTGTGGCAAAGTGCTCATAGAAAACTCTAAGAAACTCCAAAACCTTCTTGTACTCATTTGTTTTGCAATCCCGCAGATGCAAGGTGTGGGCAATGGTATACTGTCAAAGTAGACTCTGCTAAAGTTACCCTAGAAAAGAGGGACGATCTTCTTCAGCGTGCTGAGGTCCATGTGTGTGCTTTTGATATAGAGACAACCAAGCTTCCTTTGAAATTTCCTGATGCTGAGTATGATATGGTAATGATGATTTCATACATGGTGGATGGTCAAGGTTACCTCATTATTAATCGAGAGGTACAAACACGTGCCAGTGTTTTAGATTTAATTTGTCATTCTATGTTTTATTAGCATCTTCTTTCATCTTATCTTAGTTGGTTAGAGAGTGTAAATGCTTTAAAGATGAAATAATGAATCTATTGTTATGGTGAATAGAGAAATGGGTAGTTTGGGTCTTGAGAAAAAATTAAAAAAGTTATAAGCTGTCTGTTTGAGGAAAACTATCTGGAGGAGAAGTAGTGAATGCGAAATGAAGTTACAAAAAATAAACAAAGAAATAAATAAATTATATTAATGTCCAAAAATAACCAAAATAGGTCAATGGGACTAGCAAAGTACAATTACTTATAAAGGGAAGGAAGCTTTGTAGGCGACGGTGTGGTTGGCTCTTCTAATCTGAGCCTTGCCACAAAAAAGTGATGGCGTTGGCATCCTTTTATGGTCTCTTTCTTGATCTTCATTAGTTCTATGTTTCTTTAAGTGGTCCTTCCCTTGCAAGGCTATTTATACCTGTACCATGTTTTTTGTCTTGTGCTTTAACCCACTTTCGGTTCAATCCCTATTGCTTTGTTCCCCTTTCTCTTTCTTTTTCTTTTTATGTTTAGTTACTTTTCATAATCCTAGAAGGAAGCTTGGTGCTCCCTATAGAGCTCCTAATATCTAAGTCCGGCAACCTTCTAGTAGCAGAGGAAAAACTACTAATGTGCATCTGTCTCTGGGACTTGGGTCCTCAACATTCGAGTGAAGCAGATATGCAATGCTTGTAATGAGATTTGGGGGCAAGGTGCTTTGATATTAATTCATAAAGTGGAATGCCCTCTCACTAATTCGTCTCCCTATGAGCATGAATCGACCATATTTCAGGGGCATTTCATGAGTCCAATGATTGTAGTGGGTTGGAAGAAGCAATTTGTCTGACAACTACAGGGGTCCCTTGGAAGGATTTGCTAATGAGAATAACAACCTCTCGAAGAAAAAGGGCAGGCACATTTGATTAGGGTACCAAAAGGTGGATAAGAAATTGATTGAGTCTCTGTATAAACAATAGTATCTCCCTTGGATCTCATAGCATATAGGACACGTAAAAGTGAAGTGATCTTCAGTCTCAGCTTCTTGGAACGGGTAGTGATGGTAGATCACGTCGCCCCATGAGATATGGTGGTTGGTCTCAATGCGTAACTTGTGGAAGTGCACCATCAGTTGTCCAAGGGGAATCTTCATGCCATGGGATCAATATGCTAGAAATAGTCAAGTTGAATGATGATGCCAACTTGGGGCTGAGTGGTGACGGAGAAGTCTAAATGACCTGAATTTACAATTGTAAAAAATCCTCTTTGACAATTATATTGCTGACCTTCTTTGAGGGAAAAAGGCAATGAGGGACATCTAAGGAATACTTGAATGGAGGAAGTCAATTAGTAGATATGTTGACAGATTGAAAGAGCAGATTGCTCGAAACATCAACAATGCCAATATCTAGTGGTGCCCAAAGAGGCAAACCTCTCTAAAGAACAAACTACAAGCAGGGGCATCTCTCACGGCTCAAAGCTGAATCAGACAAGGATCTGAGTTTGTGAATTTAAAAAGTGAGCCTCAAGATTCAATCCAGGCAAAGGGGTTGGGCAACTAACTTTGCTAGGGCCTCTATTAAAATCCAGGTGTACCCAACCGAAATTTGTCGTAAAATGTCATTTTACCCCCAGCTGAGTAACCAGCTATTGTATTGCAAAAAGATTAGCAGGTAATTACTTGTGGTTACTTGCCAAAAACCACGAGTAATTGCCTGCTACTCATATTTTATAACCTTCAGCATAATAAAGAGTTGTTTTGCTCATTCCATCACAATTTTCTAGGTTTTTTTGTTCTGATTTTGTAATTTTTAAGGGTTTTTGCTCTTATTTTGCAATTTTCTAGGGTTTTTCTCTGATTTTGCAATTTTCCAGGGGTTTTACTCTGATTTTGTGATTTTCAAGGGTTTTTTGTTCTGATTTTGCGATTTTAGGTTTTTTTTTTTTCTGATTTTGTGATTTGCTAGGGGTTTTCCTCTGCTTTTACAAATTTCTAGGGGTTTTTGCTTTGATTTCATGATTTTCTAGGATTTTTTGCTCTGATTGTGTGATTTACTGCTGCTGCATGAGGATAAAGTAGCTTTTTATTTTATTTTATTTTATGAATTTATATATTTTTAAAGTAGCAATAAAGTTGCAGAGTAATTGCTGAGTCCCAAGTACAGTTTATAATTTTGGGCTGTCGAGTAATTGCTTAGGAGTTATTAAACTATGGCTTGGACAATGCACTAAGGAGCTGTTCATTTGCAGCCAATCATATGTTTAATCATGGCAGTCTTGAACCTCTCTATATGAGCTCTCAGTGAGAAGACTCCAAACTAGGGTCACAAATCTCAGACCAATAAGTATCTGTAGGCCGAAGAGGCACATATTTGAAGAAATATCTTGAAAATGTATTTTAAAGCACTAGCATTCCAAGAAAGAAAGTGATGCATATCCCTTACATAGATGCGACTGAGGCAATCTTCAGACTGAAAGAGATTGGTTTTATTTGGAACAACTAGGTGGCCCCTGGAAATAATCTCAAGCTCCTTGGTCATTTCAGAGTACTTATGTGTTATGCTTTTAAGCTTTGACAACGTTTCTTTCTTTCTTCATATGATGTCTCATTGGATAAATATTTAAGACTATATGAGAGTGAGTTTCTTCCCAATAAAGTATGTTGTGAGTCTAGGGAAATTTATTGACTGTGTGAGTTTGCCTTTTGAGAACTTGAGCAAGTTGTTGATGTATTTTTCTTTTTGTTGTTTAGTCACCAAGTGGAGTTTCTTCCCAATAAAGTATGTTGCGAGTCTAGGGAAATTTATTGACTGTGTGAGTTTGACTTTTGAGAACTTGAGCAAGTTGTTGATGTATTTTTCTTTTTGTTGTTTAGTCACCAAGTGATCTCATAAAAGTGAAAATTCATGTAGATAGTTGTTTTCTGTTAATAATTCATTTGTATATGAATAAACTAATATTCTTTATCTAGATATATTGCTGATAACAACTTTGAAGATTTTTCACTTAATTGTGTTTCATGTTGTTAGTTGCTTCCATTATCTAAAGCCTTATTTTGGTAATGCATAATACTACCCGCTTCAAAGCCTTTGTAGGAATTTCCAAAACTAATTGAGGTTGTCATCTATGTTGTAGCGTAGTCAGTACTTTGCATTATGCTTCCTCTGTAATTCTATTATAGCAAATCCCATAATTAAGCTACATTGTAGTCTAGGATCATGATAGCAAGTGATCTGATACGAAAATTGTTTTTCCTCTGACATGTGGTCTCTGGTCGAGTCCATGAGAAAAGAACCAGTGGACATGATGTGTTAAACCATTCTTTGGTTGATTCCACTATAATGAGCTGTCTTTCATGTATTTGCTGTGTGTTTTGTTATCTATAGAATGACTGTGCATTTATTCATATTGAAATTAGTCCCATTCTTAGGTTTTCTAATTCTTGGCAGCTTTTTTCTTAGTGTGTAGGGGAGGACATTGAAGACCTGGAGTACACTCCAAAACCAGAATTTGAAGGGAATTTCAAAGTGTCCAATGTACCAAATGAGGTAGTTTTGTCTATTTTCTATTTGTCATAAACCCTACGATTCTGGAAATTTATATTGATCTACTTGAAATTTCATATATTTGCAGAGAGAGCTTATTAAGCGGTGGTTTGATCACATGCGAGAAGTGAAGCCTGGGGTTTATGTGACATATAACGGTGATTTTTTTGATTGGCCTTTCTTGGAGCAACGGGCTCATCATCATGGGATGAATATGAATGATGTATGTAATTTTCCTTATCAAATATGAAATATCTTAAGTTAGTGAACTATAGGCGATTTTGATATAACTTGTGATGGTAATTGAGAAGAAAGTTTAAGATTCAGGGCAATTTAATGAATCTGCAAAGCCTGGGGGTTATGTGACATATAACAGTGATTTTTTTGATTGGCCTTTCTTGGAGCAACAGGCTAATCATCATGGAATGAATATGATCGATGTATGTAATTTTTCTTATCAAATATGAAATATCTTAAGTTAGTGAACTATAGGCGATTTTGATATAACTTGTGATGCTAATTGAGAAGAAAGTTCAAGATTCAGGGCAGTTTAATGAATCTGTATTGATTCAGAAAATGGCTATATTACAGCCTTTATGCAAAGAGTTGTTGTTCCAGATGCTTTCAGGAATTTGCTGTGTTCCTCTTTCAATTCCTAAGTACACGATCCTGGTACTAGTATGGGTATGCTTAAGAGGTTCAAGTACATCGATACATCGTTTTTCTATTTGTCTTGCATATGGCTTGGGTATGGCCATACAAAAAAATATATAAAATATAGCCAATTAAGCAAAAAGTAACCACATAATATGCATAGAGTAAAAAAAGTAAGTTAACCACAAAAAAATTGAAAACACTACTGATAATTCAATGCAATTGTCATGATATAAGTCTGAATAGATTAATAGACTAATAGTTAGTGTTTGAACTTAGAACTATAATTATTTGAGCTCAGACCATGTTTTCTATCCCATGAACTTACTCCTCAAACATCTCTATGAAACTGCTACTTAAGAACTTTCGGAGCCTGTAGTTATGATTACCATTGTCATACTCCTTCCATTCCCTAGAAAGTTAATAATATTGGCTGGGGACTTATCATACTTCCCGTTATCATACTTTTAGAATTTGTTCTCTTGATTATTTTTCAAGTTCTACAGATTCTCAATCTCAATGGGTCAACATTTTTAGTCACTTGATTGACCCTTGCAGGTTCCATTTGAAATTACATTTCTTTAAGTTTACACTAATGTTCGGAGATTGTATTCTGAATGCACATTGATGATGAACTGGCAATTGACATTGCAGAAGTTGATGTAGGTGTAGGACTTGAAAACTCTTATGTTATTGCAGTGCTTCAGAGTTCAGACACAGTTTAAAATTTGGTAAATGTATTTGTTTTAAACTGCCGAAAAAACTTTGCTTGTAATTTTCAACAATGGAATCCATGTTGACGTTTTTTAAGTTAAAACAAAAAAAAATAAAAAATAAAAAACATTTTGTGCCTTTTGGGACTGTGGGTACCATTTGTATGCTGCTCGGTACTTCATCTGTTATCTTGGATGTTGTTCACTTCAGACTTCTCCTGTGACAGTACATATTACGTCTTTATTCCGCCTTATTACAAGGCCTTGTAATGCAAAATAGCTTGAAGCTTCTGATATCATACAAGATTCCTGACCTGTAATTTTTGGAAGCTGAATTGATTTTTGATAGAGCTCTATACAACAGTGCATTACTTCTAGAGATCCATCTCATAGATGTTTTATCTTCTTTTTACTTCTATCAGGGGGTTTTCAGCATTGGATGTTAGAATGTTTCCTCTTTTGTCTGGGTCTGAATGCATTGATGCCACCTTGGATTCCTTCCCAAGACCCCATCAATCCATGCCATATTTTAGAAGACGGTATTCAGCAAACACTTGGTGATAGCTTCCTAGTCTCCTCTTCCAATGATGGGGACAAGCCCCTACCTAGAATTTTAATAGCTGTGGCAGTTGTACCTTTTTTGCGCTTTTTGGACTTTTAATTTGTTTCTTCTCTTGTGTTCAAGGAGTCACTCTTTCTAGGCTGTACCTGTTGGTTTTTATTTGAAACTGATTTACTCCATTCCAATTAAGCAACTCTGCTTATTCATGAACATTTTTTTGATAGGTAATTGAGGGTTGGGAGAATCCCTCGCTCTTATATTAATAATAAAAACTTACAAAAAACAGTTACTTTATTGGAAACATCCATGGTAAAGCAAAATAAAAAAAGGCAACAGCCTTGGACAGTTTAGGGATTACAGAAAACAGGGGGCCTACCCTGAAACAACACAGCTATTATGACTAGCTATCAAAAGGAACTAGTATTTGTGAAACAAATAAAAAGCTACAACTAGAACATGGAAAGACCCGCATCAAGCTAGCTCCCCCACCTCAGCAGCCACATACGTGTCCAGGTCGATGTAATCAAAGGTATGTGGGGGAAGCCCATCTCACCAATGCCAGCACTAGCTGCCATATCAGCAACACTGTCAGCAACAACCTCCTCGCTGCCAACACCACTCCCTCTGCTGCTTTTGCCTCCGTGCTCATTCACGAACATTAACACAGATTAAATTTCAAATTTCATTTATGCTTTTAAAAAAGCTTTGAAGTTTATCCTAGCCTAGAGTTGAGGGATATGTAAAGGACAATTGACAGTTTTGTATCTGGAATCTATTCAAAGTGCTTTGTTCATTTGTTCAGGATTGCTTTTCCTTTTTTTCTTTCAGTAATTTGTTATTCTAAAGTTGGTTCTGTTCTGTGAAGAGATTGTACCATAACGTATCTACCAATACTGTCATTGACTACAGGAACTTGGCTTCCGTTGTGATAAAGTTCAAGGTGAATGTCGTGCTAAATTTGCATGCCACTTGGATTGCTTTGCTTGGGTTAAGCGTGACAGTTATTTGCCACAAGGTAGCCAGGGCCTGAAGGTGCTAGTTCTGTCGATAACCACAGCATTTCTTTTCTATTTTTGAATTCCTTTTTGTTAAAGATTATTTGATTAGCATTGCAGAGGGACTTAAATCAAAGAAATGGATCATCTGACTTGTTCCAGTGAATAGTTAATCATTTACATGTTTGCTGCATTCAATTTTTTTAAAACTAATGTTAAAATTCAATGATCATCTTGAAATTAAAATTGATTTATCCTTTGTCTAAAAATGCGTGCATTTTTTTTTCCACATAATTGCTAAAGTGGTTCTTTTTTCATCAAATTCAATAACGATTATGCTATTCTGTACCTTTTCTTCTATCTTCAAGGTTTTGTCTTATTGTCTTGATATTTTCTCAACATGTATATGCACATTTCTTCAAAACTAAATAATGGTCGGATTGCTATATACTATTCCCATCTTTAATGCAATGGTAAGACTTGTTGACCATTTTGGTCCTGCAGGCCAAAATTGGTCTCCTTCTTCCCTTGCTGTTCTGAGCCATCAGTCGTGACTTTGGTTGCACAAGCCTTTCGGCAAAGAGATGGACCAGTTCAAAGAATGCAAGGGGTTTGCAAAGCCCCGAAGGGCAAGTACCCTTGCGGAGGAGAGTCAGGCACAAAATGGACCATTCCAGCAAGTTGCGGAGGGCCATTCTGGACCCAGAAGTGCCCTTGCGGGGGGGCAGGGGACACATTTGAAAGAGCAAAGAAAGGGCGAGTTTTCCTTCGGAAATGCTAACGCAAAAGAAATTCACAAAGGTTGAATTTCTTCGAGCAAAATGCCCGAAGGAATTCCTTCGGACATTTTGTTCGAAGAAATTCACGAGGCAATAAACCCAAACGAAAGGAAAAACCCGCCGAAAGAAATCCGCAAAGAAATTCACAAGGCAAATCCTTCAGACAAAATGTCCGAAGAAATTCACCCGAAAAAGAAAGCCTGACTGAAGGGAAAGTCGATCGAAAGCAAGTGGGAAAAAACGTAAAGGAACATTCCCTTCGGACAAAATGTCTGAAGGAATTCCTTCGGACATTTTGTTCGAAAGATTTGAGGACCAAGGAGCCCGAAGTACCTCGAAGGGCAGGTGCCCTTGCGGGGGGCTCTCGGCGCCCGTGAAAGGGACCTTTTCAAGACTCGAAGGGGATGTCTCTTAGAGAAACGGTCCACTTGCAAGTTTTCGAAGGGCTTTTTTCCTTGACCAAGTGCTCCACACAAGTCTCGAAGGAATTGTTCAAATGCAAAAAGTTCTAAAGGCCAAATTCTTATGGAGAAAGTGCCCTAAACAATTTCTCTGAAGGGTACGTTTCTTGGGGAAGTGTCCTCTACATCTCCTTCAAAGGATCTTTCAACAGTGAGGTGGACCAAATGAAAGGCCTGAAAGGTCAATTCTATTGGAAGGTGTCCCAAACAAAATCCCACATATAGGGTCTGAAGGGAATGATCTGAAGAAATTGATGACGGTTGCACAAACGTCAACTTCTGCCTTAGCAAATAGCTGTTGATTTTTTAAATGCTTGAGCCGAAGAAATTGTCAAAGGGGGTGACGGGTGCACAAACGTCAAATTTAAGGCAGTGAAATAGCCATTGATTTTGAAAAGCTTAAGGACAGGCTGCAAGTGAACTTAGTGACCTGCCGAGAAGATAGCCTCGAGTGATCACAAGGCCAGGAAAAGACAAAATGAGGAAGGGACAAAAAATAGCAAGGAAAGATGGAACAAAGCAGAGAATCCAGAACACGGCCACGCACACATACATCAACATCTGGAATGTTCCAAAAGACGCACCCAACTAAGCACAGATATGGACAAAACAGCCCAGGTGGCAAAAGGTGTCAACACAAGGAGTTATTCCAGCGGTTGACACAGTCTCTGCCAAGTGGTCATCAAGGAGCACAAACAGTGAATGGCATGACCTTTTTTTTTTCACTTTGCATTGATGAGCAGACAACCGCATGAATGTCTTTAAGGAGCAGTCTTGTTTGCAGACAAAGGAGCGTGGCCCATGCTTTCCCAATAATGTTTGAACGCCAAAGTCGAAACTAGCAGCCGACACAACATCCTCTTTCAGCGGCTTCCTCTTCTCAATGCTCTCAACGCACATGGGCCACTTTAAAGAGGGCGCCAAAGTCTTTTCCAAAAAAGGGCGCCTTTGCTTCCTCTTTCTCGATATATATTTGTAAACTCTCATTTTGGGAGAGATCTCTTGGCTTGTAAGGCGGAGCTCTGCTGGATTTTATCTTGAATCAAGACTTAGCATTTTTGCCTCCATTTGAGCTTACACTTTTGCTTATGTCTATGGCTTTGTATTGTGTTAAGTCATTTTTCTTTTATGCTTTCATAGAATGATTTCAGCATGTTTAGTGTATTGTGAAGTTCTTCTTTTGCAGGTCTGTCAGAAGTGTTTACAACAGAGTATAGGCGTATGTGAACAGGTTGTCGTAGTGTGTCTTAGAACACCTCTGGTAGTTTCTTCTTCCCTGTATCTCCAGATGACCCCTAGCTCACTGATGTAGAAGAGTTTCTCATATCAAATGAAGTGTATGCCAGCTTGTTCTTGGTGGAAAGTGTAGGCTCAAGCTAAGTAGATCAACCATTTTGGTGTATCGCTGCTTTAGTTTAGGTTCTGTCTTCAGTATTCCTTCTATCTTTTCAACACCCCCCCCTCCATATATATATATATATATATATATATATTAGCAATATTACTGGAATAACTCAGAGATGCATCAAATGGAGCTAGCCTTTATTTAGAGACTCTCCCCTCAGTTTTGCTAGACTCACAGGCAAGAGAGGAGTTTCCATTGTGCTGCGTGGAAGAGAGAAGCCCAGCCTTCTCTCAAGGGTGCAATCCACAGCATCAACAAGACTATAAACAGAAAAGTTGTCATTTCTTTAGGCTGTGTGATTTTTTTTGGTACTCGCAGAACCTCTCTATCTAGACCATCTCTGATCCAAATTCAGCAGAAAGTGTATATCTGGTTTCAAGTTTGTTGTGAAAGGTTGTCTTGATCTGATACATTCTGTTCTATAGGAGCTATTGTGATAGTTCAGCTTCCTCAACCTATTTAGCTTCAAGTTGAACTTTGTTTAAATGACAGAATGTGCAATGAAGTTTTTCAAAGAAGGTGCTTTCTTGAATATTTTTTATATACAATAAGGCAGTGATTCAGTGGATATTTAATCGAAGGAACTTGTTTGAACTTTAAATGATTTGTATTTTGGATTCATCAGGCACTGTCCTTTATTGTGCTTATTGTGCTTATTGGCTTTCCCCAATAGACCATAAAATTTCTCCACATGGCATCTTATACTTTTTCTTTTCTACAACTCTTATTTGAGATGCATTAAGTTTAGTGGATGTATTCCCATTTAGAAGCATACACAATAAATCAGAAACATGATAATATAATGTAAGTGCTTAATTTTACATTTCAGTTTTATTGCCTATATGGCTCTCGAATTACTGTAGAGATGTGAATCCATCTTCTGTGTTTCTTAGTTCTTAGCTCTGTACATTTGGGTGCAGGCTGTCACAAAAGCTAAGTTAGGTTACGATCCATTGGAAGTAAATCCCGAGGATATGGTCCGCTTTGCAATGGAACAACCTCAGGTCTGTCATTAGGATACACTTGAATATTTATGACAATTTCTGTTTTCACTTATGTTATTTTTTATTAGGAGAAAAAGATTGAATCACATTACTTTCTACATTGCTTGTTTAAATATCTTTTAAGTCCATTCTTTTTTTTTTTGTAATCCATTTCTTTTCTATATGATATGTTTTTCTGATTCCTATTTTGTGCAGACAATGGCTTCTTATTCAGTTTCTGATGCTGTTGCAACATATTACCTTTACATGACATATGTACACCCCTTTATCTTTTCTCTTGCAACAATAATTCCTATGCCCCCCGATGAAGTTTTGCGCAAAGGCAGTGGAACTCTTTGTGAAATGTTGCTTATGGTTCAGGTGATTCATCTTTTTACGACTTTAAACCTTTCGTAAAATGTTCCTATCTAAGTTAGAGAGGATTCAAGAATATCGAAGATTTCAATATTCTGTGCATTGATATATAGAAAGCTCAAATTTAATAATAGGTTCACTTTTAAATATCCTCTTGAAGGTATTATTATCATAGCAAATACAAAAGTTACGGTTTGGAATTTGAAAGTTGTTTGATTTGCCAGTCTTGAATCATCTTTCCTGCTTATGACCTTTTGCCTTCTATAAAGTCCAAGAACTTTAATTTTTTTATCAAAAACTTTATGGCTTTTGAAATGGATAAATGCTTAGTTATTCCCAGCTATTTTTGTAGAAGAACATGGGTGAAATCCACCATAAACTTGTATACTTTACTATTCAAGTTTTGGATTATCTCTCAACAATAATCTGTTTATTTTTGCTAGTGATTACATTCTTCTTCTGTTTCATGTGTTCTTTGAAAGGTGCTTTGAAGCTTACGCATTCCCATTTATGCTTTAGGGATTATGAGATAGGATTTTGTTGATATTGTTATTAGATTTTTATTTATTAATGTATCTTTGCAGGCATTCAAGGCAAATATCATTTGTCCCAACAAACATCAAGCTGAACCAGAAAAGTTTTACAATGGGCGTCTGCTTGAGAGTGAGACATACATTGGAGGCCATGTTGAATGTTTGGAAAGTGGTGTCTTCCGTTCAGATCTTCCTACTAGATTTCGTCTTGAACCTTTAGCTTATCAGGTACCCTTTTGAATAAATCTGTTTTAAGGAGAATATCTTGTAAATTATTAGTTTTCAAGGAATGAAGAAACTTCTAATAGAAGTTCCTAGACACCCATGTTATCATTTTCTTACTATAATTATCTCCTTTTACGTTTTGCTTTCTAAATGATGTGATTTTGGTTGTACTGGCATTGAGGATCAAAAGTTCAATGGGCATGTGTGATGTTCAATTGATCCTATGTTGTGTATACTCGGGGAAAAAAATGATACACAACTTTTTGAGCTTATGGCATGTTCAGTGCCGGAGAGCCTTCCGTATAATTCTATCAACATTCCACATCCACTATCAATTGACTGCAAGTGCACTTGGCATGCATCATACAAATCCTAAATGCTTCTTAAAAAACTAAGTGAATTGGAGATAATTTATTTATCATTAGGAACTTGTGTTAGAAAAGGAGCCATGAGCTTGTTTTTGAGATCCTAGTTCTTATTACCATCTTGAAGGATTGAAGCCATCTTATTTTTAAAGAATGCATTTGGCAGTTTTGCCATAGATTGCAGGATAATTGCTGGAGATTTGGTTCTTTAAAGCCCGGGCTGCTAGAACTAAGTTAGCCATATGCCGGGAATTGTTGTGAGGGATGTTTGGACTATTGATGGAATAGATGACAATTTATAAGATGAAAGATATAAATAGAATGGACATCTGTATTTTAGGGTTGGATTTGCAATATCCAAGAGCGGCTTGACTATACAAACTATTTGAAATGCTTCTCGAGAAGGTTAGAAAATCCTATAATGTCATATAATTATTCATATCACTACAATAACTTAGGGCTTAGTTATATGCAAGCCAAAACATGAAAAGTCAATATAAGCAAAGTAAGAGCAAGAAAGAAATGCATCACCACATGAAAAGAGTTAGGTTTGATTTAATGTACACGTATTCAACAATTATGCAAGCAGTCAAGATTTTCCCCATAAGCATTTAAGAGAATGCCCCACAATGAGCAATCTCTCTATAGAGAGATGCAATTTAATAAAGGGGAAGGTAAAGTGTGATCCAAATTCTAAAGTCTGAGCATTCAATAATAGCCATCGGTCTTCTAATGTAGACCATTGATTATAACACAAGTGATTAAAGGGTGAAATAACTCATATAAGGAAGTATAATGTTAAACCCTTAAGACTGAAATAGATATTAACTTTAAACACTTTTGCATAATTTTTCAACGTGTTCCAAAGTCTCTGTTATATGTTTTTGTGAATACAAGTATGATTTTCATCGTATTATGTATGCATTTGGGAAGTTATCCATACGAGGAGTATATACTGAATTTTTGAGTAACAGATTAGTGGCTAAATTGTTTTCTGTATAAAGAAAAATACATTCACTTAACTCAACATAATGCAAGTATTATTTTGATGTGTTTTTTTGGTTTCATGTAGCAATTAATTGACAATCTAGATCGAGATCTTCAATATGCCATACAAGTGGAGGGGAAGATGGATTCGGATTCTGTCATCAATTATGATGATGTTAAAAATGATATAAAGCTGCAGGTATGTTCTGTCAAGCTGACAAGTTTCTATTGTCTTCCACTTTCTAGGGAGCTTACATAATATTTAATTTTTCCTGTTGCTCATGACTTTGAACATTACAAATGATTAATATCCTTGGATTGTTTTTCCTAATATATTGTATGGAATGTTGCGTGGCTGTTTTTTGATGGTTCATGAAAGAAAGAAAAATTTGAGCAAAAATCTATACAAATTTTGTAATAACGTATTATATCTGACAGAATTTCACTCAGATATTCTCTATACTAATGTTGTTTGCTCCCAATAAACCATATCCAAACCATAGTAATAAGACTTGGACTTGACAAAAATGCGGCAAGCATATTTTTGACTTGGACTCGGACTTGGCATCAAAACTCGGCCAAGGCTTGGCAAATTTTAAAAATACAATCATTCAAGTTATTTACCGACAAACTTGCAATCAGTATACTTTTCTATTTGGCTATAAACATCAGCCCAATGACACTGACTTAATTTTTAGCATAGTGTACAAGCAATTGTGCTGAGCAGATTTTTTGTGTTGGTTGGTTCGTGCCATGGATTAATTCTTCCATAAGTGCTTTCTGCAGATATGCAAACAGCCACTTCTTCACATGTATGAAGTAAAAGAGTCTGTCATATCACTACTTGTGGCAAGTGGCGATAAGATTCTATTTTGACGTTGGTCAAATAGTGCTAGAATCTTCTAATTGTTAAACTAAGTTAAGAGCACCAATTGCATTTTAATTACTGCATGACCCTTATCTATTCATTTCTTCGGATGAATTTTTATTTCCTTTTTTGTATTTATTTTCTGTAGGATTGAGTCCATGCTATGCTTTAGCTAGGACATCTAGGACTAATATAGTTTTAAGCTTCCATATTTACAAAGAAAACTTGTATCCAAGTGTTGGTTTACAAGCATTAACAAATAAATGAAGAGAATGAATTTAGCACTTTGCACACCTGCTCTGTGACATATATAAATTAAATACAGTGAAAAGCTATGTAATTTTAATAAATTCGTTTTCCTTTTTCAACATGCCTGCATCAAATTAGTACAAAGGATGAATATAGGGTTTCTTATATTGTTATTGGAGATCATTGTGTCGAAACAAACAGGTATCTCTTTAACAGATATTTAAAGATTATATATGTATTATTTTTAATATTTAGCAAATGATGTGGTAACTGTATTATTCTTTGAAGGTGAAATCAAAGCTTAGAATCCTAGTCTATGTAGGAAAGTATGTTTCATGGGAAATATATATCTCATGTTTCTTAAAGTGTGTATTGAATCAGTAAAAGAGCTGCATTCTTTTGCGTTAACAAACAAGATTGTAGCGAGGAGAAAAACCAAGATTCTAGTATGTTTTTTTTTTGCTGTTTTAAAGTTTAAAAAAAAGAAAAAGCAGACTCATGAGTCTGGCCAGACTTGCAAGACTCGATCCTGGATTCATTGAGTCTGCTATTTTTTCTGCAAAGTTTTGCAGAGGTTGACTGGGGCTTGGATCTGCGAGTCCTCTCTAGGACTTGCCAAGTTTTGATTCTATGATCAAAACCTTAAGCAAATTTAAAATAGCTTCCATGCCTTGTGATGGTGGCCGATATCGGCTATGGTTTTCCTTCGTTAATATTTGAACCCTTTGACTACATTCACTAGGTACATATAAACCTTAACATCCTCTAGCCCTTGCTCAAGGCTCTCCATTTATCTTAATCACCACCGCTTTCATTGCTATAAATTCCATCCTTAGGTTGATGATATCTCCATTATGTCATATTTCCAAAAGAAACATCTCCTGCAATCTTCCTAACTTGACGTCTTGGACTTCATAGAGATTTTGTATGATTCTTCTTGTCTTTCCTCCACTGGAGTCCCTTCAGAAACCCTTCATGGCAGTTGTTCACTGACTTAGTTATTTTATTGGCTTTTATCTTAGGTTTCCTTCTAGGTTCAATTGAATTTTCAAGAGCAATTTTGTTAATCTTGACGGGGATGGTCTGAACCCCCTTTCTTCCTCTAGATCTCAAGGTGGCAACCCCTCAGTATTAAATTAAATCTTCTGTTATGTTGATAATGCCACAATGTCGTCATTATTACTTTCTTATATTGAATTTGATTTTTTCTTTGCCAAGCTATCACCATCTTATTGTTAATTAACAAGAAATTTGGTAGTGTTTGTTCTTGTTCTACCATGCTTACAATCCTAGTCTGCATTTTTGGAAGAAGCCAAAACAAACTTGATGTGAGCAGGAGTCACTATTACCATGTTTTTGTTCCTCAAGCTAGATTGCTTCTACAAAACAACTATGCTTGTGAGTGCAAGTCTGTTAGAAGCTCTGTCCATACCCTTGCAATAGGTACATAGAGTTTAGTTTCCTCTCTAGATTGTGGACACTTTTCACTATTACTCTTTTGGGTTTTTGTTTGAAGCCCCACCAAACTTCTAGAAGTGCCTTTATTGACTTAAATCTGATCTTTGGTGTTAGTAGGTCGAAGTGGACATCTTTCAATGACACTCTAGTTATATATCTGATAACTTACATGAAAATAAAGAGAATTCTCTCCCTCTCCCTCTGTATCTATAGATCTGTTACATACTTGTATCTTATTTCTTGTGAATGGTTGATAGATGTACACACAAATTCATTGTATTGTTCATTTGGTTTTCTCCCTTCCTGAACCCCTCATATCATAGATCCCACCTAAATAATTATGGTATTATCAAAACTATTATTGTTAGGATTTAGCCACAACTAGCTAATTTTTTTCTTCTGACAATGGTAATATATATAACCGGGGTGAGTCTAATAAGTTTCATTCAAGATGACAAACATGTGTTTGGAGGAAGCACTAGAAATACGATCATATCTTAATCTTACAGTCATCAGTAAGGAGGCAAAAGACTAACATGTTGTGCTCAAGAGACAAGAGTTTGTTGTTGTTTGTTGAATTCTGCAAGCCTTGACACCATGCCAAGAAATCTTTTGTTCAAGAGACTAAAGACCACAAGTTTACAATATTTGGTAGGGTCCTTACGACATTTTTAGTAGAATTTTTTGGGAAGGGTTCTGGAAAACACTGGGACAAATGACACCATCCATAGAATTAGGCACTTAGCGTTATTATGTTATTGGATCTTTGTATAGAGCAATCAATAATTTTTGGTGGTTTGAAGACATGAATAGTAACAGTGATTGTGTCACATCTCAATGAAAATTTGGAAACCGTTTGCCTACTAAAACCTGTTTTCCCAATTTATGGAATGTTTCAATACAAATGAAGGATCTTATCGTGCCACGTAAGACGTGTTTTCCAGGTTTTAAAAATTTAACCTTTAATAAAATATTTTTCCTTTGATAATCTTTATAAATACTTCCAATTTTCTTGGAACTTATGACTGTAACTTATATGCATGTTTCATACTATGTTTTGACTTATACTATATGTAATATGCAGTTGGAAGCACTGCGGGATGTTCCAAATCGAGAAGAGTGTCCTCTTATATATCATCTAGATGTGGCAGCAATGTACCCTAATATTATTCTCACAAACCGGCTTCAGGTATTGATAATTGCTTCTCTTTTGTCCTTACACTTCACATTTGTCTTAATATGTGAAGTTTACTACTCAGTCTTGTAATTACGTCAACGATTCTGGAGTAAATGTGAAACTAAGGCTGCTAAGGCCCATTGTAAGGGTATGATTGATTTGCAAATGCAACTTGGATGTTGAATGGGAACAATATGCTTCTTCTGCCATGATATTTTCTGCCAAAGAATAGTTTTATTGAATTGAAAACCAAAAATTGCCATGGGATATGCAATCAAGTCTTTGTAACCAAAGTTATTCAGCGATCACAGTTGCCAAATTTGGTAAAATTTCAGTCACACTTTTCCTTGAAACACTGTAGGATAAAATTTATCAACTGATGTTTGCATTAGTCATCTTGGTTTTTACTACTTATACATTTGAGCTATGTAGGAAAAAATGGGGTGTTTGACCTAAAATGGTTTTGGCATGTTCAAAATAGTGATCTTTTTGATTCCTTCTTATGGAACATTTGTAATTGAGATTTTTTATCTAGGAACCACTTCTCTTTGGAGCAAGGGAAGGCACACTAATTACTGACAATGTTGTTGACAGGAAGTCGATAATGAGTTGAACTGAGCAAATTTATGTATTTACAGAAGGCCACACATTCAGCTTGAGCTTAATTGGTCTTACATATTAACTTAATGATAGGTTTTCTATTTTTTTTTAATCTCACTCTTGGTAAAGACTTCATAACTCTGCTAAGGACTTTTTTAGGTGACCTTGATGTGTTCCTTTGATTGATTAGACATATATTGCAACTGCAGTTAATTAATATCTTTATATGCTTTAACAAACAGAAACCTGTTATTAAGTATGTTCTTGGAAGGACTTTATACTATGCATATGGATTTGTGTTTTTTATGAGTAGGAACCTTTGTTGGCATGCTCTAACCCAAAATTATTCATAATCATATTCTAATTTTCATGCATTGTTGGTAAAACGAACCAAATGGTATGATATTTGACTGTTGTAAGTTATTTGCTACTTCGTGATTCGCTAGTGGAGTAAAGATATCCTGAAAGTAGATACAGGAGTCAAAAGCTATTGATTTCTTTAGCATTGTCTTTGGCATATCTACCATGTTGATGTAGCATTGCTGTCCGTTATTTTTTGTATTTCATGCAACCACGGTAGATTCCAAACAGAGCTGCTTCTTGTATTGGTATGGCCTTGCTGATTAAAAGGCTTGTTTTCCTGTATTTTGTAAAATCAGATTTTAATTGCTTTAGAGTTGCTGTCCAACTTGGGAAAGCTTTATAATTTTGCTTAATTGCAGATATAATTATAAATGTTCTGTGAAATTGAGTCAGTATTTGTGGTCTATAGTCTCCTCTTATCATGGATTTATTATGCTTCCTGAAGATGGTTGACGTATGAATATAACCCCATTACAATCAACAGTCATTTTATTATCTGAGGTGGTTAAAATTGGAATCAACTTATAAAGTAGTGTATTGTCGCTGTACTGAAAAAAATGATTTGGGAATGGTAAGTTATCGGCACAGATATTGTTTGGGAACAGTTTATTTTCCATGTATGAGCTGCCCATTAGTTGCTTCTTGTTTTAAACTCATTTTTTACTTTATTTTGTGGGGGTTGAAGCTTTATATGTCTCACCATCTCAATGATGGACTGTTTTTAAAATTCTGATGCTGAATTTACACAATCTGTTGCCTCTGTTTCCAGCCCCCTTCAATAGTCACAGATGATGTCTGTGCTGCATGCGATTTCAATCGTCCTGGAAAAACATGCCTTCGAAATCTTGAATGGGTTTGGCGAGGAGAAACTTATACGGCAAAGAGAAGGTTGTCTAACAACTTGTGATTTTGTAACATGTGAACTTAAGAATTTTGGTGCTTAAGTATTTGTATTAAACTAAATTTCTAAATCATATAATTTATTTTTGCCAGACTTGTAGGAAGCAGTTATACATGCAATTTTTTTTCTTTTCGATGCCATGAGATTGGATTATGTTGTGCAATATAAAGTGACACTGTGTTATAATGGCAGTGAATACTATCATTTAAAAAATCAAATAGAGTCTGAACAGGTTCCCACTGGTGAAGGTCAATTATCGCATTTTTTCCGTGATCTTCCTAAAGAAGAGCAACAGACAAGACTTAAAGATCGTCTTAAGAAGTACTGCCAAAAGGTAAAGCTCATTCCGTATTCATTTTGGCTAGCAAACATTGATGACTGCATATAAGATGATGATCCTGATAGCAGCTTTTTAACTGTTTCATCATAGGTTTACAAACGGGTCCTTGATAAGCCTGTCTCTGAACGACGAGTTGCAGGGATATGCATGCGTGAGAATCCTTTCTATGCAGACACTGTGCGCAGGTCTGCTTGTTATCATCATATTGTGTCTGGCTTAAATTGATTCCTTTTTTATTGTTGGTTAATTGATTTATTTCCTGTCAACAGCTTCCGAGACAGAAGATACGAGTATAAAGGTCTCAACAAGGTCTGGAAGGGGAAATTTGGAGAGGCAAAGGCTAGCGGAAACCCAGTAAAAATTCAAGAAGCACAGGTATTAATGTTTTGTTGATGCCTCAGCATGTTTAGTTGCATCAGTATCCGAGGTAGAGGACATGTATATTATATAGGCGACCGCCCACCCCACCTATTTAGAAATGAGAAATCCCCCTCCCCCTCCCCCTCAATTTTTATGTTCTATGGTTCTTGATTTTTCTATTGTCAGAATAATAGTTTGACATTTGAAATGCTTCTGCTTGACAAACACCAATTTAAAATGATGTTGTTGTGTGCTTTTTCTTACAGGATATGGTAGTGCTCTTTGATTCTCTTCAATTGGCACACAAGTGTATTCTTAATTCCTTTTATGGCTATGTCATGCGCAAGTATGCCTTTACTAAATTTTTAACTTGTGCTTTTGCTATTATGTTTGTGGAGTTGCATGCAAACTCTTCTTTCTATCTGAACCATTTTCAATATAATTGTGTATAGGGGGGCTAGATGGTATTCAATGGAGATGGCTGGAGTAGTCACATATACAGGAGCTAAGATCATTCAAAATGCCCGTTTGCTGGTAGAGAAAATTGGAAAGCCTTTAGAGCTGGATACAGATGGTATTTGGTGTGCATTGCCAGGGTCTTTTCCTGAGAATTTTAGCTTCAAAACATCGTAAGTGTGTTCCCCTTTAAAATGATTTAGTGTTTCCTGAAGTAGTTTGCTCAAACAGGCATTGTCTTTTTATTATTGTCAATGGACTTATATTTCAGGGCTTTGTGAAGTAAAATCTGTTTGTGTTTGCCTGCCCTCACATTCATGAGTAAATGTATTCCAAGCTCAAAGCTAATTTCTAGATCTTTCGCTTACATTGAGAGGAGCCAGAAACTTGATGATAGATGTTAAAAAATGCTA
Source organism: Torreya grandis (assembly GCA_037957365.1). Lineage (NCBI taxonomy): Eukaryota > Viridiplantae > Streptophyta > Pinopsida > Cupressales > Taxaceae > Torreya > Torreya grandis. The sequence continues at coordinate 5,869,333 of JARHVA010000002.1, forward strand.
TTAATTTAGCATTCTATTATTTATTAACTTAGAATGACTCAAGTAGATTCTATTATTTATGGTGGAATTCTTCTGGAGTCGACTGAGTAAAAATATTGTTATCTGATGTTTTGGACCTCACAGCTGGATCCATCTTCAGGGAAGAAAGGAACGCATCTATTATTTTTGTTTGTTTGAGCCCAAGGGTATGGAGGCATCCATGATCAGGAACAAAATGCATGTTCCACCCTGGAGGAGATATGGATACTTGCACTCCAAGTCGTTGGGTCCCTACAGATTATTTTGGATCAATAGAATCCTTATCAATTTAGGGTTCTATTATTTATTAAATTAGAACGACTAAAGTTGATCACGGGTGTTAGTGGAAGCATGTAGACGAATGTGATAGTGAGCTATTCTGCATTCTGTATGTGGGAATAAATTGCTATGTAGGATGGGATTAAGGCCAAAGCATGAGTAACAGTGCAGGAGGCCATAATACTATAGATTAAATGCATCTGGCCTTGATATTAGGTGCCATGTTTTCTTGGGCTGCAGTCCTGTATTATCAAATGAACATAACTGGCCATCAAGAATGTAAGCAGAAACTTTCAACTGGGAGAGCAGTAAGAAACAGGCAGCCATGAACTTTGTAGGATTAAATTAAACCTGGATTATTTGGTTACTGAATATATAACGAAAGTGAAGAAACCATGTACCACTCTTAGAACTTCTTGTTGGGTATATTCTAGATAGCACACACAATTGCATGGCAACATCAGCCACCTATTCATGGGTGTTTCTTCAAAATCTCTTAAACTACTATAGCAATTGAGAGGCTAGGGAAGTAGAGCTGAGGAAAAGAATAATAGTGGTTTAGGATGTAACTAGATAATTAATGCTAACTCCTGCTGGACCACATTGAGTCTATCTGTATCATATGTCTTTTAGCTTTATCATAATATGAGGTTTTTGATTTTTGTAAGTTGGACTTTGATCGTTGGTGTCCTTACTAAGATTGTAAATACTTTGTAAACTCCTATTGATATATGTTACCAAACTGTATTATGTACCCCATAGACATCAATAGAATCTTCTTACCTTTGTTTTTATTTAGAAAGATGTAGGAAATGGTTTGTTCTGATTTATAGTATTTAAATGAATAGAGATCAATTACCTTTTCAGTTTATTCTTTCTGCTCTATTCATTCTTTTTACTCTGTTGCTATATCTAGATTCTAACATTCTTGGAAAATTCAAAAAATGTTGAAATGAACATTTATATTGTGTACATTCTAGGGATCCCAAGAAGAAGCTCACAATATCATATCCATGTGTTATGCTTAACGTTGATGTTGCAAGGAACAATACTAATGACCAGTACCAGGTAAGCCTGCCAGCTACAATAAATGTACTTTATTGAATTTTTGTATCGTACATCTATCTTGGGTAAACATAAGCCGTTTAATGTTCATAATACCGGACCACAATTTGTTACTGCACTCCTCAGACCTTGGATGATGCTAGCCGGCGTACATACACAACAAAAAGTGAATGTTCTATTGAGTTTGAAGTTGATGGACCATACAAGGTAATGATTTATGCACTGAATCTAATAATTTTAATGTTTTGATGCTTACAGTTGGTTATTTCTGATGATCTGTTGTTTTGTTGAATGCGCAATAGGCAATGATTCTACCAGCCTCCAAGGAAGAAGGTGTTTTAATTAAGAAGCGCTATGCTGTTTTTAATGATGATGGTACATTAGCTGAACTTAAAGGTTTTGAAATAAAGCGTCGAGGTGAACTGAAGCTCATTAAAGTTTTCCAGGTATATTGCCACTATAAAACTATGTTGTAAGAAAGGAACCTAGAAAAATAGTGCATTATTTCAGCTTTAAAAAATTTTGATGGATCACTTATCTATTATAGTTTGTTTAGGATTTTTCCTTTCACATGCTTTCCCATGATTAGAGGATATCAAACTAGACAATTCTGCAGATGAAACCATTATCTGTCTACTTATTTCTTTTTGCCCTTGTGAGCAGTCATTCTCTTTGATTGACATTTTCAAATCCATTGCCTGCCTATCAGTGGTACTGCCAATCCTTTGGGCATACTTTGTTCCTCTTTCTTGCTGGTTTGCTGTATGTGAAAGGGGTCACAAGGTAGCATGGGTTTGGGTGTGGAGTACCTGGCAATGGCTGCAAAGACTTGGGTATGTGGGTGCAGGGATGCATGTGTAATATAAGGTACACATACACACCAGCACACACCCTCATATTTCCATGCATTACATTAAAAAAATTCGAAATTTAAAAATATTTGTAGCAATGTGATGACCACTAAAAACATTATGAAAATTTGAACTTAATGGTGATGATAATAACTAATCAACATAAAATTATTGCCAAACATATTGCGCTATTCTGGTGTAATCACCCACTAAAAATAGGTGTAAATCTAAAATATAGGACGTAGGAATAGATATTAATATTCCCTAGTAACATATTTGGGACAACTTCTCACAAAACTGTAATCACTTGAACTCAATATGAAATGTGGCCATATATATCTAGGTACATTATTTGGAATATCTACAACTCATACATAATCAAATACAAATATTTGCATGTAGATCACACAATCTACAAATGTTGACAAACATTTTGAGAACAATTGTCAAATCGCAACTTCGATCTTCACCAATATCGTACCCACTCAAGTGCTAACATAGAACCCCCTTGTAAGGGCAAATTATAGTTTGAAATACAATTCAAATCAACCTCTACAAAAACTCAATGATGCCCTTTTGGGTTTTCATCACGAATCTCCATTAAGCCACCCTTTTGGATTTTCAAATGGGAGGAGTGCATAATATGAATCATCTTATCAATGCTATCAACAAGAGGTAATATCTCAATTTCCATAGCTGCATACAATTTTAGAACATCAATAAGGACCATCACCATCATGTTGTGCAAATCCTTTGTCACACTGATCTATAAACATGTTTGAGCCATCATCATCTAATAAGTCGAGTTGATCACCAACTTCAATGTCAAAATAAGGGAGATATGCATGCTGTCTAGATCTAGAAAACAAGCCTCAATGGTAGGTTCACCAATACTGCCAATGTTGGGCGAATAAAAAATAACTAGATCAAAAATAGAATCCCCCATAGTAGACTCAGTCAAGGGAGTAACTGTTGTCAACCTAGAGTTTCACCCTGAATTGAAGACGTGCTGAAATGGCCAATCCTCTCTCTAGTTGAAACAATGGGATCTTCTCACGAGGGTGGGTGCCTCAATGGTGAGAAGAACCTCCAGAGAAGGTTGGTTCCTGTAAGATGTATCAATGGATCTCTACTCTATGCTTCGAATCTACCATGGAAAAGGGATAAACTTTGAAAGGGAAATCTTACCTAATGACGGCGATACACCAAAATGTTGATCCACTCTACTTGAAACCTTGAACACTGAATCAAACAAGGGAAAAAGAAGACCTTTGATTTCAAGTGATCGCATAAATATTTTATGAGAAGGTTCAATCCAATGACCAAAACACGAGGAAAAACGATGGAGAGAGGTCTGATACAAGACACTTTGCAACCAACTAACATCCACTTACAGCTTCAACAAAAGACATATAGAACATTGAACATGACTTGCATAATATGATAAGCTAGCAATTAAGTACGAATCAGAATTTGGGAAGGGAGAGAAATCTACCACATATGCAAATTGCTGAATGAATATACACTATGCCAACACTTGAAATCTGAAAGTACAGTCTTTCTATTGTTTGAAGAGGTTACACAACTCACCAATGGCAGAGTCTAGTCTTGCCAAGAGAGGGATACAATTCAAGGTTGAAAAGCTAACTTATATGGAAAATTACAACAATCAAGAGTTGGCGTTGGAAAAATAGGAGAGAGGCTAAATCCGTCCAACTCAGCTTTTACAAAAAGTCTATTTGCCTTGCATGAAGCTCTTTGACGTTAGAGGAAATGGACGGTGAGTTTGTTGAAAGTCAAACTCTTATCATGCAAAAATGCTATGCCCACCTCTAAAAATGGACTTCCTCTTGAGTCGTTTGATCGTTTGAAAGCACGAGATAACGAGAGCATGCATGAAATTCACGCCATGCTAAAATTAAAACTTTAATTGAAACGTCGGAAGCTAAGTTGGAACATTTGAAAGCACGAGTTGATCCGGAGATGAGCTTGACTTCAACAACTAGTCAACTAAAGCTTTGACCAGTCAACCAAAAATAGCCTTTCTTGCATGGATTTTCCTTGTATTTTGGTCTGCCTGTTCATGTTCATTATTTGCGGACTTCTATTTTCTGTCCAAGTCCAATTATTCGTTTGGAATTCTGTCTTGCTTTTGTTGTTTGCAGATTTTATTTCTTGGCTTTTTGTTGACTTCACCTTGGTCTTTTATTTTTTGCGGTCTCGTGGACATTATTAAAATCCTTCATTCATTCATTCTTGGCTTATTCCCTTTGATTTTCTTCAGAATTTTCGTTTGACAAATTTTTCTCGTGAACTTTTTTGTTTATCTCCCTAGCCTTACCTTGGTTGTATTTCCTCGAGCTATATTCTCTTGGACTTCTTGTTATGCAATTTTCCCGAATTAATCCTTCGGACTATATTCTCTTGGACTTCTTGTTATGCAATTTTCCCGAATTAATCCTTCGGACAAAAAGTCCGAAGGAATTCCTTCAGACTTTTTGTCCGAAGGATATCCTTCCTCCAATTTTTATTTTTATTTTTTTGCCTTTGTGTATTTTCCATTGGGTTTTTCTTTGTCTTGAATTTCTTTGGACTTTTTGTTTTGGCAGGACCTTTCCAATTTTCCCAAAGGGCATTTGGCAGGTGGCAGAATAAAGACAAAGGAGACTAATTCCTTCGGACTTGGAATTTCTTTTGACTTTATTGCATTGACCAAGATGAAGACCTGACTTGTATTTAGAAGACCTCTTGATACAAATTTGATATGTTTTGAGTACTTTGGTATATGAAAACCCACAAAGCCCTTAAACCCTAGGCTTATTATTCTTTTGTGTTTCCCACAATTGCAAAACTGGTCTGGACTGCTTTTCCACAACCTTAGACGTGGAGGGAACAAGAACAACATATTCAACGACATTTGTCTTGACATTGTTCACAACATGATTTTGAGCACTAGTAGATGGCAAAATAAGTTTTGTTTGTTTTATAGCTGGCTTGACAAAAGGTGAAGTTTTAACTTGCTTGTTGTGAAGATTTACCATTGTTTATAGTTTTTCAATCTCGGTTCTCAAAATTGAATTTTTGTAATGTCCCCTTCTCAATGATTGCTCTAGGCGGACTTATTAGCCTATTTAATTCCCATAGGCTATAGTCGGTAAAAGGGAATTATTTCATTTGATAATATAATGTTTCTTGGCGATAAAAAGTGCAATTAAAAGGTATTATTAAATACTTAATAAAAAGGTGAAATTGGAGCTCATTTAGGATCATGCTTGCTTATTTTTTTTTTGAATTGATATATTGAGGAGCTTTTTGGAGTTCTGGGCTTTGGGGACTAGAAACCCTAGGGTGACTAGTTTCGGTGGTGAAACAAATCCACCCTAGCTAGTCTGGTTGGAGATATTATTTAGGTCTTTCATAGGTGTTCAATAATTGCAAATTTGTGGGTCTTCTGCAAAGACAATTTTGGGGCATAACGATAACCTTTCCGGAGTTGGGAAAGGATATAGCATTCAGATTGGATTATTTACCTGGGCAAACATACTGCTGACCGAGTATCATAGTCATGTTGGCTGGGGCATTGGATATTCTGAATTATAGCCGAATTGTGGGTTATTTCCTGAACCATACTGCCATCACACCATTGAAAGGAGACAGAATAGAAGGGGGTCGTGGCTCTATTTACTGCTGCACAGAGGTTATAGGCGAGTTAACGAGGCATTTCAGTTTGCAGCATAATCGTGGGCAAGTTCCAGGGGTTGTCGGTGTTTGGAGGAGGCGCAGGGCTCATTCTAACCTCATCGCCATCTACTACCACTGCCCTAAACTGTATGAAAGGCGTATGGACTGAGGGACGTGATTTCTGGAGGCAACCTGCTGTTCACATTTATTGCCATTCCAATTGGAGCCGTGACAATCTTCAGCCAGCTGTGGTCTTCCAAAAGGGTGCCGCTTCAGCGCTGAGTGTGCTATCTGTGTGTGTTCATTTACAGGTCAGAGCATAGGTTAATTTCAGTCTGTAAATGCACATATGTTCTGTTAGTTTCAGACTGGGACAAGTTTATATTTTGCATATATTGTAATAGCATCAATATTGTAATTGCATATCATATTCAGTTGTCTCAGTCTGAATGTAATCGCCACCTCTGCATATATTGTCCTGCTTTACATTGCATTGAATAGCTTATAACTCTCATTTCATGTGCAAGTTTAGTGTAATTTGATTTTGTGATAAAATATGAAATCTTCCAAACCCAATGACATAGCAAATGTTTGACAAAATGCCACATATGACAAACTGAAAGTATCGTAAAAATATCGTCCAAAATCAGTGGGTATTTTACAGTGGTATCAGAGCTGGAATTCCTGCCAACCTGTGAATCTTGGGTGCACACTTTATTTGCAGAAATTTTTGACCAGTATTGGGTTTTCCATCAGGTTGCATGACCATTAATGAATCCGGAGGATAGGGAGTATATCTCACATAGGGGTAGAAGGTACAGAGGGGCTGAAGACATATTTGACTCAGAATCAGATGAGGAAAACATGGGTGACATGAATGAACCAATTGAGGGTAGCACTATGAGGATTTTGAATGACCTTGCAAGAGGTCAACAGCAGTTGGCTCAGCTTCTTACCCAATTTATAACAAATAATCAAGGAAATAATAACAACAATGCTGGTAACAATGGTACAGGAGGGACTAACGGCAAAAATGGTGACAATGGCAACAACGGGAACAATGGTGAAGGGAGCAACACACATTTCTGCACAAAGCCACACAAGGGAAGCGAGTAGGGTGACTCCTAGACCACTTCTACCTCAGTTCTTGGAAGGACAGCAAGGACAAGGTGAAGGGTTCACAGATTACTTGAGGGAGTATCAAGCTCTTGGGAATGAATTCCATGCAGCCATGTCTTTACAGGATTTTTGCACTATTAAATACAGGAATAGACCAAGAGATCACAATAGAGGCCCTCAGAATCAGGGTCTCCAATGAAAGGTTGGAAAGTTGTCCATTCCTTCCTTCAATGGTTCTAAAAAATGCACTGCCAGGGCTTGGGTTCAGAAGTTGGATTCATATTTCCAACTCAACCCAATGTTGGAGATGGAAGCCATCAAATATGCCACATTACATTTGGATGGGGAGGCCCATGAGTGGTGGTACCATGGGCTGGTCACTTTAGGGCATGCAAACTTTACCTCCTATTTGGACTTCACTCAGAAGTTGATTGATAGATTTGATAAGAAAGACCTAGAGTTGCATTTCAGGGAGTTGGCGCAACTTAAGCAAGTTGATATAGTGGATGCCTATATTTCGGAGTTTCAAAGACTCTTGGTTATGGTGTCGGATGTGTTGGAGTACAGGTTGATCGTACTCTTTGTTGAGGGTTTATTTGAGCGATTGCATGGTTGGATTAAAGCCTTCAAACTGGAGTCACTACAGGATGCTATCATTAGGGCACGTGACATGTTGAACTCCGTACCTAAGAGCAAGTTTCCAGCCAAACCTTTCGTTCCTTAGAAAAACAAAGATAAGAAACCTTTTCAGGAGTGGCCTAGGAAGGACAAGTTGGATGATGAGGCTCATAGGGAGTTGAGGAGGAAGAAGTTATGTTTCAGTTGTAAGGAGACTTCGGAGCCTCGACATAGATGCATGGGCAAAGGAAAAGTGCATTACATTGAGGTTCTTTTTGATAGTGAGGATGAAGGGGAGGTAGAACAGGTGCAGGGCAACAATCATAGCAGTTCAGAGGATGAGCAACCACATGAGGAGGCTAAGAGTGGAGCCATTGCCATGTTATCAGGTACTCCTAGATTCAACTCCTTCAGAGTTAGGGGAGTATTAAAGGGGCAGAGAGTTACGGTTCTGATTGATAGTGGGGCAACCCACAATTTCATAGACTTGGCATTGGTGGCTAAGAGAAGCATTCCTATAGAAGACTTCGAGGGATTCAATGTGATGGTAGCAGATGGGTTCAGCATGACATGCACACAAAAGGTTCTTTGGTTGGATGTGACATTAGGCAACTACATAGTGATGGATGATTTTTTATGTAGTTGACCTGGGTGATACTAATGCCATCTTGGGGATATAGTGGCTTCATTCGTTGGGGAAGTACTCTCAAAACTTCCAGACAATGGAGCTAAAATTTAGGGCAGCAAACGGTAAGAAGGTGGTGCTAAGGGGTATGGTAAATGGCTCTCCAAAGATAGTTTCAGCTAAGCAGATGGAGAGTATTTTCAGGGATGGGGATGTAGCTTGGGCAACAGAGTGTTTAATTACGTCCAAGGAGTCTCCAAATAGCAGCCAACCTATCATGTGGACATTCAATCACTACTGGGTAAACATGACAGAGTTTTTGGAGAGATACCCCCAGGGAGACCTCCTGATAGAGGTTTTGAACATACTATTGAGCTGGAAGAGGGAACTAAACCGGTGATAACCACTCCGTATAGGTATCAGAAGAAATTCAAGGATGAGATAGAGAAGGCCATTAAGGAGTTGTTAGACATGGGCCACATTAGATCCAACTCCAGTCCATTCGCTTCTTCAGAGTCTTGATCAAGAAGAAGGATGGAAAGATTTGTATGTATAGACTACCGGGCTTTGAATAAGAAGACAATCAAGAACCGGTACCCTATACCTAGGATTGATGAGTTGATGAATTACATGGGGCGATTTACTTTTTGAAGATCGATCTTCGATCGGGGTACCGCCAAATTAGAGTCTGTGAGTAGGATATACCCAAGACAACATTCAGGTGCCACTATGGGAACTATGAGTTTTTGGTCATGCCATTTGGGTTGACCAATGCACCTGTTACTTTTCAGTCATGTATGAATCACATATTCAACAAGCAATTGCGTAAGTTCTTGCTAGTGTTCTTTGATGATCTCCTTATCTACAACAAAACATGGGCTGACCATTTGAGGCAGTTATATGAGGTTTTGGGCATCATGGGAGAGCAGTCTCTATATGCTAAGGCATTTAAGTGTGAATTTGGTATGACGAAGATATTGTATTTGGGCCATGTGACCAGTGCGTAGGGTGTGCAGGTTCATCAGGAGAAGATTCAGACGATATTGGATTGGTCGCCACCTAAGTCCCTTACAGAGCTGCGTGGTTTCTTTGGGTTGTGCAGTTACTATAGGCGCTTTGTTAAGGGGTTTTCACAGTTGGGTGCACCCTTGACAGATCTCATGAAGAAGGGAGCTTTCAGATGGATAGAGGAGGCTCAGAGGGTGTTTGACAGGCTTAAGGGGGTTATGAGCAGTTGTCTCGTGTTGGCGCTTCCAGACTTCACTCAGCGCTTTGTGCTTGAGTGTGATGCTTCGGGTGAGGGAATAGGAGCAGTATTGATGCAGAACAAACATCCGATAGCATTTGAAAATCGGAATCTCAAGGAGCCAGAGAGGTTATATTCCATTTATGACAAGGAGATGCTCGCCATTATGCATGCATTGGGGAAGTTCAGGCAGTATCTGGTAGGTGGGAGATTTGTGGTGAGGATTGACCACTATAGCTTGAGATATTTCCTGGAACATAAGGACCTAAATGAGAGGCAACAAAAGTGGGTCAGCAAAATACAGGGCTACGATTTCGATATTGAGTTTGTTAAGGGCAAGAAAATTATAGTTGCAGATGCCCTTTCCAGGAAACCAGCAACATGTTCCCTTACAGAGATTTCAACTGATTGAAAATCTCACCTCTTGGTGGAGTACTCCAAGAACAAGTTTGCTTGTGAGTTGATGGATGGTTAGATTCAGGATAATCGGTACAGGGTGGTAGATGACATTATCTATTACAAGGACATGATATACTTAGTTCCTGAATCTAAGCTCAAGGAAAAGATTATGATGGCTACACATGATACACCATTGGCAGGGCATCTCGGGTATTTCAAAACCTATAGGCAAATCAGGGAGAGGTTCTCATCGAAGGGCCTCAAGGACGATGTGTTGCATTATGTGAGAGAATGTGTGACTTGTCAGTAGAACAAGTCAGAGCATACCCATCCAACAGGGTTATTGCAGCCATTGCCATTCCTGAACAAAAGTGGGAGAGCGTGTCTATGGACTTCATCACAAGTCTACCTAAGGTTCATGGCAGGGGTTGCATATATGTTGTGGTAGATCTATTGACTAAATTTGCTCACTTCATGATTTCTTCAAAGTACAAGGCATCGTAGGTGGCAGAGTTATTTTTCAGGGAGGTTTTTAGACTCCACAGGTTGCCTAAGTACATTGTTAGTGACAAGGACAACAGATTTCTTAGTGCTTTTTGGTAGGAGTTGTTCAGACTCGTTGGCACAAAGTTGACTCCAAGTACGAGTTACCACCTCTAGACAGATGGTCAAACGGAGATAGTGAATAAATGGGTTGAGGGGTACTTACGTAACTATGTCTCGGGGTAGCAAAGGGCATGGATAAAGTGGTTGCATCTAGGGAAGCACTGTTACAACACCTCTAACCATATGTCCATTGGCATGACACCTTTCCGTGCATTATATAGTTATGATGCACCTCCTTTTGTAGATTTGGCATTTGGGGATAGCAGAGATCCCAAAGCCAAAGATTGGATACAAGAGAGCCAAGATATTCTTAATTCTCTTGAGGAGAATTTACAGGTGGCTCAAAATCAACATAAGACTTATGCAAATTGACACAGGGTTGAGTGTAGTTTTGAGGTAGGAGACTTGGTCTTCTTGAGGTTGCAATCCTACAAACAATCTTTGCTTAAGAAAAGTGGTGCAAAAAAGTTGAAACCATGCCTATGGTCCCTACAGGATAGTCAGGAGAGTTGGGGAGGTAGCTTACGAGCTCGAGCTGCCAGAGGGGAGTAAGATTCATAATGTTTTTCATGTATCATACCTCAAGAAGGCATTGGGGCAGAAGGTTACGTCGTCAGTTGACTTACCTCCTTTGGATGAGGAGGGACATTTGGTATTGGTTCCCGAGGAGATTATTGATGCCAAGGAGAGGAGATTGAGGAGTAGAATGATCAAGGAATATCTGATCAGGGGGAGAGACTTGCTCGTGGAGGATGCCACTTGGGAAGGAGAGTAGATATTGCAACATCCTAATTTACAGTTGCTTGAGGGCAAGCAATCTCGGGAAGGGAGAATTGTAATGTCCCCTTTTCAATGATCGCTCTAGACGGACTTATTAGCCTATTTAATTCTCGTAGGCTATAGTCGGGAAAAGGGAATTAGTTTATTTAATTTTTTAATGTTTCTTGGTGGTAAAAAGTGCAAATAAAAGATAATGTTAAATAATTAATAAAAAGGTGGAATTGGAGCTCATATTGGACCATGCTTGCTTATTTTTTCTCGAATTGATATATTGAGGAGCTTTTCGGAGTTCTTGGCTTTGGGGACTGGAAACCCTAGGGTGATTGGTTTCGATGGTGAAACAAATCCACCCTAGCTAGTCTGGTTGGAGAGATCATTCAGGTTTTTCACATGCGTTCGATAATTGCAAATTTGTGGGTCTCTTGCGGAGACAAATTTGGGGCATAACGATAACCTTTTCGGAGTTGGGAAACGATATAGCATTCAGATTGGATTATTTACCTGGGCAAACATACTGTTGATCGAGTATCATAGTCATGCTGGCTGGGGCATTGGATATTCTGAATTATAGCCGAGTCGTGGGTTATTTCCTGAACCATACTGCCATCACACCATTGAAAAGAGACAGAATAGAAGGGGGTCGTGGCTCTCTTTACTGCTGCACAGAGGTTATAGGCGAGTTAACGAGGCATTTCAGTCTGCAGCATAATCATGGCAAGTTCCAGGGGTCGTGGGTGTTTGGAGGAGGCGCAGGGTTCATTCTAACCTCATTGCCATCTACTTCCAGTGCCCTAAACTGTATGGAAGGCATATGGACTGAGGGATGCGATTTCTGGAGGCAACCTGCTGTTCACAATTATCACCATTCCATTCCTGGAGACGTGACCATCTTCAGCCAGCCGTGGTATTCCAAAAGGGTGCCGCTTCAGCACTGAGTGTGCTATCTGTGTGTGTTCATTTGCAGGTCAGAGCATAGGTTAATTTCAGTCTGTAAATGCACATATGTTGTGTTAGTTTCAGACTGGGAAAAGGTTATATTTTGCATATATTGTAATAGCACCAATATTGTAATCGCATATCATATTCAGTTGTCTCAGTCTGAATGTAATTGCCACCTCTGCATATATTGTTCAGCTTCACATTGCATTGAATAGCTTGTAACTCTCATTTCATGTGCAAGTTTATTGTAATTTGGTTTTGTGATAAAATATGAAATCTTCCAAACCCAATGACATAGCAAATGTTTGACAAAATGCCACATATGACAAACTGAAAGTATTGTAAAAATATCGTCCAAAATCAGTGGGGTTTTTACAATTTTGTTTACAAAATTGCACAAATGTGGGCTAAAATTGCCTTCTGTACTCAGCTATCATATATGTTCATGACTAGTTTTCACTTGAATACGCAATGACATGATGGCTTCATAATACATTGTAGACCCCATGATGCAGATGCAAGAACAACACAAAGCAATCAATACAATCCGAGTCAGGCTCAACCAATAATGCTCAGTTAAAATAAGAATATAGCCTCTCTATTCAATTTCTAGTAGGCTTTTAGAAATACATACCAAAACACCAAATATTACACCCTTATTTCTCTCTTAAATTATTACAAAACAACTACTTATGACTTCCACAAATAAACCCACTTCCTCCATAAGTAGAATATAAAAAATGCACTTGAACATGGACATAACATATTCAATTACATTCTTAGAGAAACTTATTTTTAAAAATGCAATACACTTTCTCCAAAACACACAATGCACTCTGAGTGATTTTGAACACAAGAGTGCTGAATCTTCCCCGCATAATATTAATTACAGCTTTATTAAACCACAAAAATATACCAAATGCTCAACCACTGCATCAAATACATTATAAAGCGTATATTCTTCATGTGTTTAAAGGAATTCTATTTTAATATTTTTTTAAAGCATAATCAATGACCTTTATATGATATGATTTCCATACTCATCCCTTATCATTTTCTTATGGTTGTTCATCAATTTTTAGTGCCTCTTTCAATCATGCAAATATCATACCGTTATTAAACAAAAACTCACAACATGTACCTTTGTTGTTGATGGATACTTGTGAACAGTTTATTTGACCAAGGCATTGCATTCCATTCGCTTTGCATCTGCTTCTGCATCTGTCATATGAAATTGGTTCTGCAACTCCCAGTGGTGTCTCTATTAAAAGCACAGTTGAGCTCTTATTCTTCAGCCCTGGTTGAGCCCCCTATTAATTGAGCCCCTGCTATAGATATAATAAATATAGAAATGAGGACCTGGCACTAACCTATACCTACCTATGGAGAAACTGAATGCTAACCCATATGTTAAAAAAGAATAAGAACCCGGCACTTAAATAACTCTCTACACCTTTTACAGCAGCCTGTCTTTTGCAGTTTTTCGTTGCTGCGAGCAGATCTCTTATCAGATCTGAACTCTTCTTTCCATTAGCAGAGTTTTCTACTTGAATCAATGTCTGGGTCTTTACCATCTTCTTAAATTGGCTTAAGGTCTTGGTTTTTCCACAAATTGTTATCAGCTAGAAGTTTAATTTAACTTTCCTTTCTTTAACCACATTTTTTTGAATAAACAAGGCTCTTTGGTCCTTTTCTAATTTCCAACTACTAACAGTAGTGAAGGCCTTTCATTCTTACTCATCTTTTATTGGACCTGATATTCTGTATATTTTTAGGACCTTTTTCATTCTAACACTGCAGCCACTAATTATTCATTTTCAATGTCATCTGCCTCCAACAGGAACTGGCAGCACCAATAATACTTCAATTCAGCTACTTTGCATTTTAAGACCAGCCATAACCCATTCACTCTAGGGCTTTGATACCACTGATAGTAACTAATCAACACAAAATTATTACCACACAATCTTCTCGCAAGCAGTGCATTTCATTACTCTCTGAACATCTAAGTAGCTAATCCTTGTACTAGTATGGGAACCATAGTTACCAAGTTTGGAAATCCGAATCCGTTTGGGAGGCCAAAAAAATGCGGAATCTGGGATTATTGAAAAGGTTTGAAAAAAAATCAGTAAAATCCGGTTCGGAAAAAAATAAATAGAAAATAAAAAAAATACATACATACATACATATGCAAAATATTTCAATCTACTAAAGAATGAACACTTATTTAACACTCACAAAATTGAGAAATGCATAGGAGTTCCAAACTTGAATTGTATTAAAAGATAGCAAAATATCCATAATTTAGAGCCTATAAAAACTATGGATTATGTATATAAAATGTTTTATAATATAAAAAACACGTAAACTTAATACAATACAAAATTTATATTTTATAATTTTTGAGTTTCATATATTTTTATTTACGTTTTATAATATTTAACTAAACCTAAACCTGAACCTAAATAATAAATTAAACCTATGTTTAACATAAATCTAAACGGTAAACCTAATTAAAATGTTTATTTTTGAATTGTAGTTTAAAGAAAAAATGAACCTACCTCTACCTTTGCTGTGTGCCGTCGACAACACTCAGGATGGTGACCAGTGGTTTGTTGTTGATGTTTGCTACTCTGCCCACACTTGTCGACGCTGTTGGTCCCTGTCATTGCTGTTTTCCACTGCCTTTGCCGTCGTTGATGTTTGAGTCTTTAGATATGGTTGTGAATGTTGTTATTCACGTGGAGGTCGCTAACTGTGACTTGCTTGTTGTCAATCTCTTCCACAAACTAAACCAAGTTTCTATCAATCAATCTCTTCCACAAACTAAACCTGTTTTAGGTTTTGCGGCTGTTGTTTTCAGGGTTCGCTAATTTTGACAGGGTTTCTTAGGTTTTTAACTTTTTTTTTTTTTTTAATGTTATAATATGCCTGGACCGGATCAGATAAATATGGAAGGTGAAAAAAATCTGGATTGTTTTGGATTTGGTTGAGATCTGGCCGAACTTGGTAACTATGATGGGAACGGGTACAAGGTTTGGGTATGCCTATGCATTGATTTTTGCCTGGCTATGGCTGTAAAAAAAATATACAAACATATACTAAAAATATTAAGAATTATAGTCAAATAAGCAAAATTAACCACACAATATGCATAGAGTAAGCCTAATAAGTTAAATAACCACAAAACAATTGAAAGAACTATTGATAGTTTAATGCCAAATGTCATGATATTCATTGGTTGAACTTAAAACAAGTACATAGTGCAAATGTATACACAAAAATAAAGATTAATAAGTGTCAAGCAATTGAAAAAATGAAGGTGAGAGAGTGATTGTGCAATAAGAGGCAAGTGTGGTGTTTGCTTTTGATAAAATGAATGTGAGAGTGGCATATAGGGTTTCCCCATACTTTTATTTTCTACATTACCGGATCTTTCTATGCAGAGATCTGGATCTTGAAACGAAACATTTCAGATCCTGGATATGTGCAGGATCTTGCCCGGATACAACGAAGATCTTGTGTAAGGATTGCAGATCCTCCTGGATATGTCTTGGGATGTGTATTCGAGAGGATCCACAGTCCTCTTGCAAGTTATTGGTCCTATTCGGGTAGGATTTGCAGCCCATGACTTTTTTATTTTATTTTATTTTTAAATTCACTTTGCAAAAAGTTTAAATATGGACTTTAAAAAACAATGAAAAATAAAATAAAGTAGAAAAGCAATTGTCACACTCATTTTATCATAAGAAAATAGCACTTTTACCTTTCATTGCACATTTTCTCTTTCACCTTCATTTTTTCAATTGCTTAGGATTGAAACTCCTTCCTTTTGCTAATCCTATGTCATTACAACTACCCATTTGGTGCCAAGGAGTTTAAAGAACTTGCAACGAAGAGGATTGTTGATTTAAGGTAAGTTTTGTGGTTTGTTTTAAATGGAATCCTTGAGCCTCTTCTATAGACTAGTAGATAGGATGCCGAGGGAGAGCAAGCACCCCTATATATAGATCCACCTCCCATTGTATATAGTTTCATTGGCACAACACAATATAGAGTTCTTTTGGGCACAATATATAGATAGAGATAGAGTTTCATTGGCATTGGCATAGTATATACTTTCATTGGCACCCCATAATGTATCAAGAAGAGGTCGAGGGTCCATATCAGTTGAATGCTGATTGGGTCGAGGATTCAATTCATTTAGTTATTTGGGCACTACGTTTGAGTTAATAGTTCTATGACCATACAATCAACGTTAATAGTTCTATGACCATAAAATCAACGAACTATGGTGATCATGCAATCAATAGAGGATTGTGGTTGATTAAAGGTAAGTTTTGTGTTTTTTTAATTACAAGTTTAAAAACATTTGTAACTAGTTTTAAGTTTTTTTGTCACTTTCATAAACATTCTTTCACCAAATGCCAAATGCCTTAAATTTTAATAGCAATATTATTATTTTTTAACTAGTGGAAATAGGGATTTGCTAGAATGTCTCACTTTGCAAGTGCTAGTTTGGTGGGCCAAGGGACTGCCTTCAAAATTGATCCTTTCTCATCCCTTTGGAATTATGTGACAATGTTAAAGCATGTACCAGGTGGAGGGTGTTATATTTGGGTTTGCTTAAAGTATAAGGCTAAATGTAAGAGCTTTTATAGTTGTGTGAAAGTCTATTTGTGTGCGATTCTTAGCCTCGAAATCAAAGCTTGTGGTGGGCCAAACATAAATGGAAACCCAAAAAAGGGCTTGCCACTTGCAAAGATCCTTGCATACATCAAAGATCAAGAAGCAATAGATTTCTATGTTGCCCTAAGTTCAAAACATCATTTGGGAAGGAAATGATCTATATCTATTGAGCCACATGTTCCATATCATGTTAATATCGTGACCCCATCACACCCATTTCTTTCTTCATGCATCGCGGATGCAAAGGAAGAGGATTCACCTCTTAGTCGCAAGAGAACAAAAGGTGCAGGCCCATTGGAAAGGTCATTCCAAAAAAAATCTAGGGACATAGTGGAACAAAACATTGTGCGTTGTGTTTACGTATGTGTGTTGCCATTTAATGGTGTTAGATTGCCATATTGGCGGGATATGATGAAATCTATCAATGAAGCCCTTAAATGGTTCACTGGCCCAGGGTATGAAAAGGTGTGCACCACTTTGTTGGCAAAAGAAAGAAAACATGTTGAAGATGCATTGCAACCCATCAGGAATTTGTGGATCAAAACATGGGTGTCCATTGTTTCCGATGGATGGAAAGATACAACAAATATGCCATTGATTAATGTGGTCGTAGTGTGTCCTAAAGGGGCAATGATTTTGAGGGTCGTTGATAGTGAGGGGCAAGTGAAGGATGCACGATTCAATGTCAAGTACCGTGGAAAAACAATTCTTTTTTGTGAAATGGGTGATTGCAAAACTTATTTCGGGCCATTTAGTGCCCTAAAATCTATGGTTAATGATGAGTAACTAATTGTGGTTACTCGTTAACCACAGGTTTTAGGGCACTAAATGACCTTGACCCAAGTATAGGGTGAACATACACAAGTTAAAAAAAATCAATCATTTTGCTTCCTTTTCATTGTGATTTTTAGCTTGGTGTTTGTCGACTCTTGTTGAGTTGTGGAGCTAAAAGCTTCACCAATGAGCGAATTGTAAGGTTGCTGTATTTACACAGTCGCCGACGTCGGTCAGGGATTGACTGGAAGTTGTCGACGTCAGTTATAGATCGGCCGACGTCGGTCATGTGCAGGCAGACAAGGATCGACGTCGGTCACCTGTGTGTTCCAGAAGTCTATTTTTGTGGGATGAACATATTTTTTGCATGATTAGTTTAGCTGTTAGTTGTAAGTCCGCGTTTTTATTTTTGGCAGGACTGATTTGAACCTTTGATTAGGAGGTGTATCTAATGGTTGAGAATGCATAGCTCATGATCCCTAATTCTATATAATATGGATAGATCTTCATAGCTTGTAGACATGTAAGATAGACAATTCAAGGATTGAATTGTGTTTGTAATTGATAGAGAGAACTCTTGAGGGAAAGAGATCTGTACATTTGAGAGGTGTGGAAGAAATAGAGATTTCTTCAATTGTATTTCCTTCTGGAAGAGTTTAATACAAGTTTTCGTTGTTTCTTGTATCTCTTATTCTTTGCTGATTCTGATTTCTAGTTACTTATTATTTTGGTTTAATTCCGTGTTTAGTTGCTTGCACAAAAGTAATCAATTGTTCTTGTTACGATCTTGACAACTCTATTGTTTGATTTTTAGCTTATTTTATTGATTATAAATCTATCATTGCAATTTTTGTGCCATTGATCGCCGTTCATCAGGTTTTGATCATTGCTTGACGTTGTAAGCTTGTGCAACAACTTGAGTCTCGAACTAGGTTATAAATTGTGGGTTTTGCTTCGAAATGTGTGCGGCTTGTTGTTTCCTTGATTGATGGGTTTGAGTTGTTTGGAAGTTTGAACAATGAGTGACAAGCAATGAGCTTTCAACAGGGGTCGAGTGACGAGTATAGGGCTCGAGCAGTGAGCTTTCATCAGGGTTTCAAACTTTCAAGTTTCAACAAACTATGTCAAGTGTCACTTTTGCCATTTAAGCTTAAAGTTAAATTGCTTGCTGCCAAAAACAATTTATTGTAAGTGGTCTTGCACATTCTTCATTAAATCATTTGATTGTAACTGCTTGCTAATGGAAGAGTTTAATTGAAGGAGATCTAGGTTAATTTATTGGGGCTAATAGAGGAGTTCTAAGTCTAACAACAGACTATAACCCATAACCCGCTTCATACAAAGCTTCTAACAACATACTATAACACACGGGTTTTACTTTTAATACAAAACAATTCATAGTAGGTTGCCATTGATCATTCATCATATTATTAGTGATCAACCAAATCCTCGTTTTAGAATATAAAATAGAATCCAAAGGTGAGGTGACATCAACTTCAAAGCAACTTCAAAATGACATCCGGTTCTTGTAGGCCTAAGAAACATTGCCATGATGGCTTGGAGAACAAATTCATCATATGCAATTATTGTGGGTTTAAGATGAGTGTAGGGATCAATTGCCTCAAATACGACATATCACGGATTCCAGGCAATGATGTGCGGCTATGCAACAAAGTGCCACTTGAGGCTCAAAGAGAGATGATTGTTGTTCTAGGTGCATGAGGACAAAAAAAAAAAAAAAAAAAAACCCGTTGAAGCACTTGTAGCCATGATGAATAGGGGGCAACAAGAGTTGATTTTGATGAGTTAGGAGCTTTTGGCTCTTCTGTTGCTCAAAGGGTAGTTCGAGGACATGGTTCACCTAGTAGAGGCAGTTCAAGTTCACTTTCATAGGGCTTTTTTGTTCTTCGAAATACCTTTGAGGCACAACTTTCACTCAAAGGTACGACTTGAAACAAAGAATTGTAGAATAAGAAGGGTAGTTGTGGCAAACTTTTGGTACTGCAACATCCCATTCAATGTGGCCAAAAGCCTATACTGGAAGAATTTGGCAATTGCTTTGACCATTGTTGGGAAGGGGTTCAAAGCCTCTACTCTTCATGACTTCAGAGGTTCAATGTTGGAGGATGTTAAAAATACAAAAATTAGTGTAGATGAACAAAGAAGACTATGGCACAAGAAGGGTTGTAGCATTTTGTCTGATAGGTGGACGGATGGAAGGAACCACATCTTGATTAATTTTTTAGTGGTTTCAAGTGGGCAATTGGTGTTCTTGAAGTCAATTGATACCTGCGACAAAGTGAAAATTGCAAACACTGTGTGATATGTTGGATGAGAGGTCATGGAGGTGGGTGTAGAGAACATTGTTCAAGTTGCGATTGATAATGCAACAACATATGTAGCAACAAGGATACTTCTTGAAGAGAGACACCTATCATTTTTTTGGAGTCCATGCTTAGCCCATTGCATTGATCTTCTACTTGATGGCAAGAAAGATGTCATTGGTTAAAAATGTTGGCAAAGAGGCAAGAAATATCACAACTTACATCTACAATCATCATTGGGTCTTGAGCTTGATGAGAGAGCAAACCAACGGAAAGGAGCTTGTGCAACCGAGAGCCACACGATTCACCACAATTCTCATCACATTGCAGAGCATTGCAACCTCGTTAACATCTCTTAAGCAGATGTTTGTGAGCACACGGTGGTTGGAGTTTCCTTATAGTAAAAAGGCTAAAGGGGAAAGGGTTGTGAAGATCGTTTTTGATGATGTGTTTTCAAAAACCACATATGAAGTCATCAAGGTAACTTTAGACTTAACTATTTTTTATTTATCATTTATTTTAAAAAAAAATGGCTCAATTTTTATAATTTTAATTTTAAAATTATATGTTATTTTTTTTAGGTGTCAGAGCTTTTAGTTATATTTCTACGGTTAGTGGATGGAGAAAATAATTCAATGGGGTTTTTGTATGAGGCCATGAAAAGGCCTAAAGAGGCCATAGCAAATTTTTATGGGCAAAAAGAAAAATGAGGCCATTTGGTGCCTAATTGATCGTAGATGGAGCAAACAACTCTATGAATATATACATACAATGACCTACTACTTGAATCCCAAGTTTTTTCTTCGTGCATTCATTTAGCGCCGATAAGGAGGTCATGAATGACCTAAACACATGCATAGATAGAATGATATTTGACGAAGCCACTAGAGACGTAATTGTGTAGAGACGTAATTGTGGATGAGTTGTATATTTACAAGATTGCAGAAGGGAGGCTTTTTCTTTCACCTCTATGCATTCGGAGCAGGACCCATCAACTAGGTAAAAAAAATAAATTCAAATTGAGTCTTTTGAGTGTAGTGTCGTTATCTCTTTATAAATGCACATTAAGTTGACTTACAAATTTATAGATGCTCTATTTGCAGATTTGTGGTGGGAAGATTATGGTGCAATAACATCAAAATTTCAAAAATTAACTATCTATATTTTGTCCTAGTCATGTAGTGCTTCTAGGCTCCAAAGAAATTGGAGCATGTTTGAGGCCATTCACATAAAGAAGTGTTTTATAGGTTAACAACACAATGCCTCAATGACCTTGCCTTTGTGCGGTACAATCTTTGTTTTCGTGTGAGACAAGTGGAAGGGCAAGATTGTCACGAGGCAATTGATTTGGATAATATCGATCCAATTGCAGACTAGATCTTCGAGTCTGAGGATATGCAGTAGGAGCCCATGTTTATCGAGGAGGTTGCAAATTTAGAGAGGGAAGCAAAATAATCTATAGTGGTAGGGGAAGCAGCGGCATTGGGAGGGGTTGGTGAGGATTTGGATGATGTGTTTGTGGATGATGTTCTAGAAGAGAAATCTTTACCTTCCATTTTTAGGGCACAACAGAGGAGTTGGAGATGCATTGAGGAATAGTCTATGAGCATTGCACTCTTTTTTTTGTTTAAAACTAAGCATTGTACTCTTATTTTCTAAAAAACTAATATAAAACATACTTATGACTCTGAGTTATGTGTTTTGTACAATCATTTTTCTAGATTGATTTCATTGTTTTGTGTTTCAGTTTGTTTTATGAATTTATGTATTTTTTAAAGTAGTGATAAAGTTGTTGAGTAATTGTCGACTCCCGAGTATGGATCAAAATTTTGGGCTGTCGAGTAAGAGTTTTTAAACTATGGTCCAAGTTATAACGAATAACACAAAAAATTGCAAAGTTGTGGACATGTTGGTTGAGGCAAAGCATGGGCACGTATTTTGGACACCTTGTGTTCATTCCCTCAACCTTATGTTGTCAAAATGGGGCACTAAAATTGATTGGATCAAACAAGTCTATGAAGATGTGAGTGAGATCTGAATGTTCATAAGCAACCCTCACATGTCCCAAGGCATCTTCAAGTTCTAGAAGTTGTAGTTAAAGGTGACTATTATTTTAATCATTCATGAACCATGTATAATTTTAATTTAATTTTTGAAGTTTGTAATTTGTTGGATTTTATTTTTGAACATTTTTTTTAGTTTTATTTGTTTTAATTTTATCTTAGGTTGTTGAGACTAGGTTTGCCTCACACACACTTGTCTTGAGATAACTTGTCAAGGTGCATGAGACATTGAATGACATGGTTATCAACCACTATTGGGGTGTATGAAGGTAGTCAAACATTGAGAGAGTCACAAAGGTGAAAGGGTTGATTTTTGATGATGTGTGGTGGGAACATGTAGAGTATTTGTTCAATTTTACTGAGCCCATTGTGAGTATGTTAAGATTTGTGGATATGGATCATCTAAGTTTGGGTGAGATTTATGATGGAATCGACTCAATGATTGAGAAGATTAAATTCATTATAAATGCTAAGAAGCAAGATCTTACGGAGAGGTTCTTCAAAGAAGTGCAGTTGTATCTCATTGAAAGGTGGAACAAAATGACCATCCATTGCATCTTCTTGCTTTTGCTTTGACTCCTAAATACTACAATGCACAAATTTTTTTTTTGCCCAGGAGGGTCCCACTATATAGGGATGTTGAGGTTGGTGAGGGATATAAGGCGGCGTTCTCTAGACTATTTCGCAATCCAAAAGTAGAAGACGGTTATGGGAGAGTTGAGCATTTCATAACCTCCACAGGTCACTCCCTTGATGCTCCTTGTGACAAGTGCAAAGACACTCATATGTGGTGGTACTTCCATGGGCAAGCA
Source organism: Torreya grandis (assembly GCA_037957365.1). NCBI lineage: Eukaryota > Viridiplantae > Streptophyta > Pinopsida > Cupressales > Taxaceae > Torreya > Torreya grandis. Next base: position 5,892,221 of record JARHVA010000002.1, read on the forward strand.
TTTACACACCTCCAACCACTTGCAATAGAAATTCTATCACAAGTAAGATTTTAATTTTTTAATCTCTCTGCCTTTTTTCTCGACAATTTGTTTTAACTTTTTACTTTTATAAAATTTCATTGACTTTGCGGCTTGCTTGAATAGGTTACGAGTTCCTCTTCAGCTGAGCGAAACTGAGGTGCATACAACTTTAACCAATTAGTTAAGTGCAATATGTTGGTAGTGAAAATGGCAGAGGATTTGGTCTATGTGCATTTTAACTTGCTTCTTCTCACACACAAGCAAGATGAAAACAATCAAGGAGCAACAAAGTGTTGGGATGTCGACCCAAAGACTACTGACTTGGATGCTTCCATTGCCCACCTTTCATTGCTTGACATGGAGCTAGTGGGTGCTTCACATGTCATGCATAGCAGAGCTAGTGGGAGTGGCACTGCTATTGCTTGTGGTTCTAATGAACCACATGATGATGTTGTCGATGGAGACATTGAAAACCAATATGAATATAATGAATGTGCTGATTTGTCTTTATTTGTTCGTGCATTGTAACATTTGCACTATGTACATGTTTTAAGACTAATCTAAGTTCGACCATTGAATATCATGATGTTTGGCATTGAATTATCATTATGTTTTGTGGTTTTCTAACTTAATTTGTTTTCTCCAGGCATATTATGAGGTTAATTTTGCTTATATGGCTATATTTTTAATTTTATGTTTGGCATTGAATTATCATTATGTTTCGTGGTTTTCTAACTTAATTTGTTTTCTCCAGGCATATTATGAGGTTAATTTTGCTTATATGGCTATATTTTTAATTATTTTTAATTTTATATATATATTTTTGTCCGGCTGTACCCAAAAATGTATCCAGGTCCCAAAAAAACTGCTGTATCCACATACCCGAATCTTGTATCCATGTCCGTTTATTTTTAACTTGAACTTTGAATTTTTTAAAGTTAAAACAAAAAAATAAAAAAATAAAAAAAATGTTTTTTGATTGTATCTGACTGGGAGGGGAGGGGGGATGAACTCGGGCTTACCTGACCCTTTTGGACATTACCTGAGGTGTATCGGACTGGGACTAGTACCCGGTACATGCTGTACCGGGACTAGTCTGCTTGGGGTGAAGGATCTGGTAATGTAGCTGAACACAAATTTATAAAGCAACAGTATAACAACTCAAACTAATAATTTGTGTGCAACTAACTGCACTATTTGGGTGTAACCACGCACTAACAATAAGTGGTAAATCTAAATTATAGGATTTAGGATTAGATATTAAATCATATCTTTATGAAAAGTTTACCAAGATTTTGGCAAATGTTTACCTTTTGCAGTGCCATAATTCTATGTCTTTCAGCTAAACCTTGATTTTACATATTGGATCCCAATGTAAAAACACAATGAACCTACGGGATTTTCCAGTTTTAATGTATAATGTACAATGCTTTTCAGTTTCCATCACATGTTACTGGTCTTGCTCTGGTGCTTGTACATTCTATTTTCTTAGACATTATTTTCTGAGGAGGTTTGACTTGTTATGTTTCTCCAAGAAAAGAATTATTTTTACTGTATCCACAGTTACCTCCGTGAAATATTGTTTGCTAATATAATTGCTTGCGTAAAACTGTTGATTGACTTTAATGGGCTACTAGAAATACTCTTGTTTCCTTTTGCTCTACGTTCTTGCTTTCTAGTTTTACAGAGACCAGATAAAACAGACGACAAAGGGTGTTTTTATTATATTCAAGTGATGCTCATAAATGCTTTTGTATCTTGCTCGTGTCTTGTGTATCGTTTCCTTCCAAGACCTCTTTCTCTCTTTTCTTATACAACTTTGGCTGCAGCGGATGTTTGTCTTTGGTTGTACTTGTATGTAATGTTTTATCATAGCTTCTTTAATTTAACATTCTTTGATAGACATTGGACAACCGTGTTCATTGCAATTTTTGGCCAGTCTAGACTCTAGATTCTGTTGTTAGTGACAGGCAAAATTCTGAAATGAGTTACTAACGACACTTCAGAATCCCACCATAGTAAAGAATTTCCATTAATGTGCAATGTGTCAGATGTTTTTTATGTGCATTTAATTTCTGTTGCTTTTTCCTATATTCCTCTTCAATAATTTTAGTGCTGTTTTTTCATTATGTATATCGTGCTAAATTTTATTAGTTACATAAACACTAACGGCTTGCAGTAAATTGCTCTTTCAAGTATGTTGCAACTAGTGATTTCATGTGTCCTACATGTTAGCAAGGTGTTCCTAGTGATTGATTCCAACTCCTTCCCTCAGACTCCCAGGCATGTGATTTTCCCTTAAAGTAGTAAATTTTCTGGCATTGCTAGAAACTATTACTGAATAGAGATATAACTTCGCATTTATCATGGCAGATTTATCTTATCCCTTTATTGATGCTACATTTGCTGCTAATTTGAGCAGGCTGAAGTGTTTGATAGATTTCTTCATGGAACAACCTTGGAGGAATGCTATTCAGCAGTAGCTTCTGCGGCAGACCGGTGGCTTGATCTTCTCGATGTAATATGAATATAGAAAGTTGGCATTCAACTTGATACATTCTGTTTGCTAACTTCTAATATTTTAATATTGAAATGTAAAAGCTCACTTTTATGTTCCAAGCACAAATCTATATGTTTGCTATGACCATCTCAAAAATCTAGCTTCTTACTCCAGACGTGTTTCTTTTGGTCCAGAGCCAAGGAGTTGATGTTTCTGATAGCGAATTGCTGGATTATATATCTGAATCAAGCACGATGAGCAAGTCACTGTTGGACTATGGTGAGCAAAAGTCATGTGCTGTTACCACTGCAAGACGGCTTGCTGATTTTCTTGGAGATGCAATGGTCAAAGACAAAGGACTTATGTGCCGATACATAGTTGCACGTAATCCACAGGTCTTTTGGATTCACTTTTTGTTACTCTAGCAATTTGGGCTGTTTTAAGTTTTATTCAAAGAAGTTTTATGTCAAGGTATTTGTGAAATGAGTTTTAGGTAATTTTGTTTTGTATATATGGTTCTTAAAATTTGGATATATTATTTCTGCAGAATATACCCTAACCACCAGATATATGTAATATAATAATATTAAATGGTCCTTAAGTATCGGAACATGCATTGTACTGTAAACATTCATATTTTAAGCACGGTCTTATATTTAAAGATTTTTTATTCGTGTTATAGGAATGCAGCAACATACAATGACATTGGCTCATTCTCTATTCATTTTTATTTTCATTTCTCATTCTTTTTGTGCATGACACATTTTGGTTGAGATGCAACAAGTTGCAGCTGTCTTCCTCTCATTGGCTTAGATCATCTTTATGTAGATTTAATACAAGACCATCTTTATTCTTCTTGGGAGTCTATTTTAATTTCCTTGCACTGTAGGTTGCTTGTAGACGTTGCCTCTGTGTGATTCTTAGAAAGTTTTTGTTTCCACAGGAGTTATTTATTTGCCGTTTGAGATGCCTTTGATTGTTTTCTGTAACCAAACATTGTGCATACAAACAAAAGTTGCCACTCACTATCATCCTCTGCGGTTGGTTTGTTCACTTGATTCTCTAGGATTTGTACATTCATTACCATCTGCTTTTTTCTTCTTTATGCAAAATTGCTGAAGGGGGTCCCCACTATAAAAATAACCTTTAATCATTCAATGTGTCAACAGAACAAACTTGACCAAGGTTAAGATTATGGAGTCCCTACTAAATTCTACACTTTTGGATTTCTTTTGTGCTGTCACAGGTTATTGGAATTTGACTAATATTTCTTATGCCTTGTATTATAAAAAATCAACTCAAGGGAATCGACTTCCAAATGTTTGGATAACCTGGTCTTATATATTAGATTTATTTGAACAGGACTTAATCTAATTTTGAGTCAACTCACATTTAACAATCTTAAATTGAAGAATTGCTACGTATTCTCTATTTCAATTTTTTTTGGCGACATATAAATTTATAAGCTTTATATTGCACAAGTTGATGATTTGTTATCTTTAATTAGTTAATGCAAAACCTTTGTTGTGTAGTATAACCTTTTTACAGTTTGATGTTGTGAATCAAACATATGTACTTGAGGTATATCTTGTTTGCTTTCTGAGCAAGTCATCACTGCACACTGCATAAACTTTTGGTGTCATGGTTGGTTTTTTCTTGTGGGTTAAATCTATGAACAGTCTATGTACAAACAATTATATATTCTGTTCTGGATTACTTGTAGCACGGAATTAACTTAATTTGGATAGATTTTATGCCTGTGTCCATAACTCCATTGTTTTCCACAGGGTGCTCCTGTGAGTGAGCGTGCTATACCTGTTGCAATCTTTGAAACAGAACCTGGTATTCTCTCTCATATGATGTTTACTATGCATTTCAATCTCTGGCTATATGATCCCCACGAGCATGCTATTGAATTTTGTTGCTTGTTTGCAGAAATAGTGAAGGTATACCTAAGAAAATGGTGTAAAACATCGTCTGATGTGGCTATTAGGTCTATTGTTGATTGGTCATATTACCGGCAACGCCTAAGCTCAGCGATCCAGAAAATCATTACTATTCCTGCTGCCATGCAAAAGGTCATTATCGATTTTACCAAACATAGTATATTTTCTAACTTAACACTTAATAGGAGATGTTATTTTTTCACCTGAAGAACTGTTCTTGCTGTTATATGATGAACAGGTTGCTAATCCTGTGCCAAGGGTAGCTCATCCGGACTGGCTACATAAGAAGGTCCGGGAAAAGGATGACAAATTTCGTCAACGAAATATTCGAGATATGTTTGGCACAAAGAGCAAAGAAAATAACCAGTTGCCAGCATCCAATAATTCCATGGATAGTGAGTTGGTTGGAGATTTAGAGGATTTGGCCAACAAAGAGAACGTACCTCATTTGGGTCCCAGGCCTATAGTTCGTAACTTTGAAAGCAAAAAAGATTTATCCAGGAAGAAGAATCACAGTCAAGAGCTCGAGAACATTCAGAAGCATCGTCAAGTGTTGTCTGATGTAAATGAAAATGATCAGAGGCGTGAACTCATTGATAAGAATGCTGATTACCAAGGCTGGCTTGACCAGAAGAAGCGGAAATGGAAGGAAACACGTGAGAAGCGAAAGAAACTAAGGTATAAGAGGAGCTTGAGTTTTGGTTTATTTGGTTCAATTTTTCTCAGAAGCTGCATTGAATGATTTTTGCTACATGCATAATAGCTTGTAAATTAATATGCTTGTTAACATAATGGAAATTCTCTAACATCATTGTAGTACACTTGTATCGAGAATTGTCAATTTTTTTTTGGAAGCATATTGCATATAGATGCAAATTTAATTATTTTGTAGTGCTGTGTTGATTGAGATATCATGCTTAACTGCCAACACTTCGAAGGAATAGAATGTGCTGGATCACTTAATTTTGAAGGAACTTGATTCTATACCTTACATAAGCAACTATTATAGACAATTTTGTCTTAAGTATTTAGGGAAAATGTTTTTGCAGGCATACAGATCACGTTTGCTAATTTCATAAACATATACCATTATCACCTTTTGTAATCAGCAGAAATTTGTAAATTTCATGCCTTGAATATGACATGCAACTTCCTTGCTTTCATAAATCTCCTGTTGTATAATTGCACTTTCGCATCCATTAAGATGTATAAAGAGCAGCTAGTTCTCTAGTGGTTCACAGTGCTGGATGATTCTAGATAGTGACATTCAATTAGGTATTGACTGCCAATTAAGAATGATTTTTCCATGCTGTTGTCGCATTTCAAAAGAAGCTAGAATTTTTGTTTGTGTTATTACAGCATTTTGACATACAAGTCTTAGGTATGGTGGTTTTGACTAATGATTGCCTTCATCTTTGTTAACTTAAGTAATGCTTTCCTTTGCTAAGTTTGTAGGTAGAATGGCATTATGGAATACTTAAATGATTTAATGGATCTCTTTTTTGACTTTCACAGATGTTGTCATATATGTAATTGACGTTTCTTGTTTCTTTTCCTTCGTTGCACACTTGTATTTAAGTCATCTCAGTTTGAAGTTTCATCGGTTACTTTTTTTGGCAGTGCATTTTCTATTTCTTTTTGTAATGCATACATTGTTTATTCGAGAGTCCATGTTCACTGGTGGCAGAGATGCAAAGTTTCTATTGTTTAGACAAGAGCTATAAGCTAAAAAATACCAAGGAAAATATTGTTTATTATCCACCGTCTACATGAAGATCCTGAGTGAGTTGTCAATATAAGAATACTAAATTGTTACTGATGGATCAAATGCTATCCTAAGATATGTAGGAAATGAGAGGAAAATGCAAGGACCTAATAAATTCTTGAGCTAGAAGCACTAATCTAAAAAGTTATGACATTCAACTGGTTTACAGAAACATTATATGTTTGGCAGCCATTATTGTTTACTGAATTTCCTCCAAGGCTGAAAGGTACTGGCGGTGATGAGAAAAAAGCCTTTTGAGCATGTGTATAATTAGAGACAGCTAAGAAGATAAAAAGGCAGAATCTAGGAGTTATTGTTTTATATGCTAAGTTATGTTCCTTTAGAGAATATGGTTAACCTTTCAGCATGTACTTTAGGAGGCATAGAGCTTACGAAAAAATATCTTTTTGTACATACTACACATGCACAATGAGTTCTTGATTTTTAATTTTTTGAAATCATTTCACATCAGGAATTCTCTTTCTAAACATATGTCTATAGATGATTTCTTACCTTTGACAATGGTCATTTCTGCTATGGTTAGAATGACAGCTTAGAAGGCTTGGGATAGCTGGTCCTGGGGACTTTCTGTAATTTGAACTGGATTGATGGTGATATCTGGTTTAACATTTTGTGTCTTGTATCTCGTATTCATTGATCTAAATTGAATCTCTTCCTTCATTTAAACATAGGCTTTTCTCAAGGTTTGGTCTTGGACTCTAGTATGAGCATCATCTTGAGAGAACTTACCAGACAGTGGATACCATGCCTGAAGCATTTACTGTTTAGGGATCACCTACTATAGCAGCGTACTCTGGTGACAACTCCATATGATGTCATTAAGATCCCATTGACTATTTGCCAATGGAAGATGATAGAGTTAATCTATGTTACCATATCGTTCACCCCAGACCCCTGCATACTGTTATGATCCCTTTCAGATATAGATCCTGGTTCGATCCTGCCTGGATAAGGCCAGGATACTGTGGGAGGGCTGTGGATGCTCCCGGATGTGTTCCCTATTCTGATTCTGCCTGGATATGGTCGGGATACTGTGGGAGGACTGTGGATCCACATCCTGCCTGGATACAGCCAGGATACTGTGGATCCTGTGGGTCCTATCTGGGAGGATCCACAGTCCTCCTGCAGTATCCTGGCTGTACCCGGGCAGGATCCACAGCTCAGAAACATTTATTTATTTTATTTTATGATTTCACTTGACAAAAAATCAACTATGGACTTCAAAAAACAATGAAAAATAAAATAAAAGATAGAATAAACTTTAAAAGCAAATTTCACATTCTTTTTATCAAAGGAAAACAACGCATTTACCTTTCATTGCATCTTTACCTCTCATTGCTCATTTGCTCTCTCACCTTCATTTTTTCAATTGATTAAGACTGAATATAATTGATATGCTGGTCTGTATTGATTTTTGTCCATACATTTTAACATTTACACTTTGTACTTGTTCTAAGACTAGTCTACGTTTGACCGCTGAATGTCATGACATTTGGCATTGATTTTTCAGTATGTTTTGTGGTTATTTAACTTATTTTGTTGCATATTATGTGGTGAATTTTGCTTATTTGGATATATATATATATATATATTTGTACAGCCGTATCCAAAAACGTATCCAAGCCCTAAAATGTTTTCCATATCAGTTTATCCGAATCCGTACGAGTACCAGGATTGGCTACTTAGGAGTTAATTATTAGTTGCACATGCTTTCTAAATTGCTTTTGATTGGTTTCTCTAATAAACTTCATATTCTCTGCTTGTTGCTGTTTTGTGCTGCACAGCCTTTTTTTTCGGTTTCCTTTTATCATCAAAAAGGAAAATATTATATTGATAATGTAGAGCAGAGTTCTTCTATGACATTTCCAAAGATTTACACCAGGACTAGCACAGACATTTCATTAGCTATCTAGATTGTCATTACTAGTGAGGAGAGTCACTATGGATATAGTATTTTGATGAAACTATATGTCTACAGCGACTGCAAACATAGGCAACCAGGTTCCAACAAAGGAAGCATTATAGTAAATTATCAGCTTATTTAATTTGATATTGTAGTGTTATGCCTGGATCGTACAACTTAGCAGTTAGCACCCAACTGACTGACTTGTTTATTTATAGATATAAGTTTTTTTTCATTTTTTGCCTTTATAAATCTAGGATTCAACATAGATGCTCAGATTATACAGTGTTTCTAAACTGTAAATGAATTTTTTAGTGAGGAAACTGTGGTAGGAATTCTCTCATTTCATTCTTTGCATACAAGATTTGCCACATGATATCAGAACATTCCCCCTTATATCCTTAAAGGCTCTTAAGATGTCACACTCTGGCAGTTTTCTCTGGATTATGAAGGAAACGATTGCATAAGCCTTTAAAGACAGGCTGCTTTAGTGAATAAAAAATGTAAGTATTTCTAGTGTCTAGGTAGGGTATGTTTCTCAATTCAAAAAAGCATAATATGATTGATTGGATGAATTCATTTATACGTCCCTGAATACAAAACTAATGATGGATGAACCATGAACAACAATCTCCATCAAATATGCGGTGGTTAAAAAATCAGTGAATATCATGACTGTATATTGGTCAGTGAACAATAATCTCCATCAAATATGCATTGCAATTTTTTAAACTTGAATAGATTTGTACAGGAACTTGTTGCTTTTGAAAAGTTGAAAGCATTTGTAGTGGGATTTAAATTTATGATATACTGTCTAGGCAGGTTAAAGATTTGGTCACTTTTAAATATAATTTGGAGTATAGAAACATTGTAAAAAACATGCCGGTTAGATGGCACGTTCTATGTTTTTAAACTTTTATGTAGTTTAACTACTAGAATTAAAGTTTGTTCATATGGCATTTGCTTTTCTCACTGATATAACAGGGTAGGTGATTCTTTGAAAGACACAGATCACATGGTAGGGGCATTTGATAAGCTTCCCACTGAGAGGGGTAATAGAATAGAAAGGCAAAGGGGGGGAGTTGGTGCGTTCTTTAGGAGCCGTGAAGCAGCACTTGTTCATTCACATTGGCAGGTAATGAAAGTTCCCCATTCAAAGCTTTGGCTTTATATTCAAAAGGCTTTTTCTTCAATACAATTATGCTGAAATTTGAGAACTTTTATTATTGGAGCAGATTTTGCAGCTAGTTGCAAGTCAAAAGCTTGGGGAGTTCTTTGCGTGGGTTTTGGCAGGAGGAAATTTGTTCAAAGTTCCTGTTAAAGCTCCTCGAGTGTTCTATATAAACACCAAAGCACCTATTACAGAAGAATTTCCTGGAAAGCGTGTTACACGGATTCTTCCACATGGACGGACAAGCTTCAATCTGATCGAGGTGTGTTTTACAAGTATTTATATTCCTATAAAACATACAGGCTTTGTGCTAGCATATCTTATTGACTGAACCTTGTCATTCACACTCTTCTGAAAATATAATTCTTAGGTGGTGGTCGATGAAGTACAATTCAAGGCTGCAGGAAGAAAGCTGGCTGCTCATCTGGCAGATCCTGAGGTGGAGGTAACGTTAATTCTCTTTAGCACAACATTGCCACTTCCAATAGAAGGATTTGTTCTAACATTATTACAACATTTACTACAAGAGATGTTCATGTTTGTATTCATCTGTTTGCAATGGTAAAGGTTATATGATGAGAATGACAGTAGATGAATAATGAAATGTTAGGAAAGTCATATTTAGGGATGTTGGAGACAACAAGCATTATAATTCTAAAGGTGAAGATGGCGATTTATATGTTACATGCTCATAATCATATCGTGTACAAAAGACAGCCCCTAATCCAGATATCCAGTGTAAGAGTCTTTGATAACATCTCAAGAAATGGCAAGACTTATGCACAATATACCCTGAAAAATCAACTTCTCAACCTCCTAGGACAGGGTTAGATTAAAATGGATTGAGAAGAATAAAAGTAAGTATCGATCAAATGTTCACTAAATGTTGTCTCATCTATCAGTAGGTTTTCAATTGTGCAGCCAAGTGAGATTAGTGACAAGAAAAGAATTGAATATTCACTATATGATTATGATGAACTATTTTTGTTACTTCGAGAATATTGGAATTCTTTCCTTTCGTATTGTGCAATTTTAATGCCATTTACCATAATGTTGGTTCCACATTTAACTGTCCTATTCCCTTTAGGCTTTTACTCTTTACTTTTACAAAAGAATACAACATCCTCTCCAGCTTTATGCCATTTTAATGATCCCCTGTTAGAATTGGATTGAACAACTGTTTTTGAAGATATTTCATTGTGCTAAGGAATTTTGATAATGCCATCATATATTGTTCACGAAGAGTATATTTCGTATATAGTAGCATTACCTAATTTATATCGTTTGTTGCATTTGGTTTGTGTTGTGTTTTCTATTATCCTTCAAAGGTACGGGCCAATTCTATCCAGCAGCATTTGTACATCCTAGATTGCTGGTAGAGATTAACATGGCATAAAAAATCATAGTTACTGATAAGTTTTTTTTCTTGGGAATTACTCTTTTCTTTATCTAACTATTCATTTTGCTTTGACCAGGGAGTGTATGAGACAAAGATGCCCTTAGATTTCAATACAGTGCTTCAACTTGGCTGTGTTTGCAAAGTGGATACCAATGCTAGGAATCACAATCCAAGAGATGGTTGGAATTTGACTGAATTGCACATGAAGACCACAACAGAATGTCATTATATGCAGGACCCCGTTACTTTCTTTTACCTATATCAGAGGTATGGACATCTAACTGTTATAAATAATCGATTTAAATTAAGTCTATACATAGCTTACACATTCTTTAGTTATTGAGTTTACGCTTTTTGACAATATTTAGGTAAATGATCATATTATTGCTTTCTGATATTCCTCCACACTATAAAGACATTTCATATTTTTGGATTACCTAAAATATTTCCCCATGTACTTTTCCAAAACAATGAGTTTGGGACTGAGGCAACTACGAAAAATATGTGGTCAGCATGGTCCGAAACATATAGGGCTGTTTCTATCACATAAAAGGAGATCGAAATTGTTAACTTTTTCCCCTGAAAGCAAAAAAGTATAAAATTTATGGTAGTGGCTCTTGAGTTTATGCTCCTGGGGTTGCCTTTCAGTCAATTTAAAGCTACATTTAAAGGCTCTTTTAAATTGGTTTTGCTGAATTGGACAATGTTAATCTAAATGTGATTGGCAATGGTCCAAGACAACACAAATTGAAGGTACATTGTAAATAATGGGAATTTGTAAAATGAAGTTATTGATCCGTAGTCTATGAAGATTGTATGATTCTCCTTTTTCGTAAAACATCTTGTTTCCTTCTAAAAAAATCCCATTTTTTTGTTATTAATATAACGAGGATTCGCTATTTTTTCCAAATAATTTTCTTGACCCTAAAGTCCTCAATTAATTGGTGATTTGGTAGCAGTGGAAGAAAGAGAAGTATTATCTGCTATAATTTTGGATTGGATGCACATTTTGGACCTCGCATGCACTAGAGTATTCTTTAATAATTACTCTTTTGAGAACTTGCAAGGTTCAGTCTCATGTTTTGTACCTTTCTGATCAATATCTAATGAATTTACTGATCTTTAGTCTATGAAAATTGTACACTTCTATTTTTTTGTAAAACATCTTGTTTCCTTCTAAAAAAATCCCATTTTTTCTGTTATTAATATCACGAGGATTTGCTATTTTTTCCAAAAAAAATTATTTGATCCCAAGTCCTCAATTAATTGGTGATTTGGTAACAATGGAAGAAAGAGAAGTACTATCTGATATAATTTTGGATTGAATGTACATTCTGGACCCTCGCATGTACTAGAGTACTTGTTTAATAATAATTAAATAACCCTTTTGGGAACTTGCAAGGTTCAAAGAGTTTCATGTTTCTTACCTTATCAATATTTAATATCAACATTTGTGCAAGTTAATTTCATGAATGGGAATTTGCTCTGCTCTGATAAGCCACTGGTCATTTCTCCCGACTTTCTTATGGAGGTCCATTTTGTCTGGACATCACTTTTGACCTAATGCAGCTAACAGTCTTACCAGATTGAAGTAAAAACTTGTTTATTTCTTCCATTCTTTATCCTGGTCAGAACTTGCAATTTTCACATTCAAAGTTCTGTAATTAGAGGTTTATCACTTCTTGGCTTCAGATATTCGCTTGTTTCTTTTTTTTCTTTGACACAAAATTTGTTTACTTTGAAGCATAAAACTATCTGTTTTAAATTAGGCTATGAAGTATCAAAATTGAGGTTTTCAATTTTTATAGTCAGTTATGCACTTGCTGATATGGGATTGCACTAATGTCTTCTGCTGAAAAGGTCCAATTTTTTAGAATGTTAATTTAAATTTAGAGTGCACTGCTTGACAAACCATGTGGGATTCCTGTCAATTGTAGTGCATCTGAAGGAAGAGGCCTATATGCTCTATACAATCCTGCATCCAGCATGGTGTCTGTAGTGGTTGTGAACCCTTTCCAGAATAGGGAGCTCTCATCTGGTCAGCTTGAAAAACAATTCCGTGAAGGTTTACGTAACAATGGAATGTCAAAAGGAGATACCCGTTTTGATTCCTTTCCTTCTATCTTCAAGGTGCTCATTTTGGCCATTCCATTTTTGAGCATATCTGCAGTCTTAAAACTCCTTATAGGGATTCTGATTTTTCTTGGATGGCGCAAATATGTTGTGTCCAGGTGGAGTATGTCGGGACAACTATAGATGCAGGAAGGTTATTACAGAGGATATTAAATGACTACAGGTACCAGTTTTATTGTGCAAATAATGTAGCTCTTTCTTACTTGCAATCATTTCATGTGTTTTTTATGGGAATGCTTTTTCAGTACTTCTGTATAGCTTCATGTCCTTGTGCCTCATGAGTGAAATGATATCACATGATTAAGTTTTCTTTTAGAAAATTGAAGATGCCTGAGAATTCTTAAAATCTTTTCATATGTTGTTTTTATGGGAATGTTTTGAAATGCTTCTGTTTAGCTTCATTTCCTTGTGCGTCATGAGTGAAATGATATTACATGAGGAGGTTTTCTGTTAAAAAATTGAAGACGCCTGAGAAGTCTTAAATCGGAATTCACCTTTCTTGTAATATGGATTTGAGAGCCACTGTTTTGTCATGAATGAACTTTGCTGCGATGTTTTTTTTAGATATAAACCGTTTCTTTCGAGACTGTCAATAAAAATGCTCTTAAAAAGTGTCACAAATTGATGTTTTCCTAAAATTAATTACTATAAAGCTATAGATGTCACCTGTTGAGGGAATATGTTATCTTCCCTATTGTAATATAACTATTGTTGATTATTGTTCTGTAGGGTTGTGTTGTTTTAGCACATATCGTTTCTTGCATATGTGAGTATATATATCATAGTTACCTGGAAACTTATACCTTACCCACGGTACTTGTCTCCCAATTTTGAAACACGATCCCATCTCAGAGATGTGCATGAGGATGTCTTTAGTCACCAGGTGACCTCAACTGATGTCTCCGAGCATCTCCATAGATATCCCGGAGTGTCCCTCGAAAACTGGGAGCTGTGATAATAACTTGTGGAAGAGAGTTTAAAAAAACTGAAGTATTTGTGGGCAATGTATTTTGCTAATTGTTGCATGAAAATTTTAATGTTGTATAGCAGAGAACTTTCTTATCAAAGCATGGTGTTCTACTAGTAAGGATAGAAAAAAATAAGAAGGGTTAAGATGCCTATTTGTACAGAAGCATTATTAACTGATTGATATGGGAGATGTGTTTATTTATTTTTTGCTTGTGCTGATAAAACTATGGCATGGCCTGATTCACATTTGCAATTTTTTTGTAACTAATGAAAATACATAAAGAAAGAATTCTCATGTCACCAGCTTCTGCAAAAAGACAATCAAGATTATTCAACTATTGCTGATAATATTTGTAAATCAGGACTGTCGTGTACAGTGAAGTGTTCAACTATTGCTGATAATATTTGTAAATCAGGACTGTCGTGTACAATGAAGTGTAGGAGCAATAATTATTTTTGACATTTCTAGATATATGTTCTCTGACCCTATGTAAAAGAGCTATTTATCCAGGAACTCTATAGAGGCTATATAGTTTCACTGGCACTCCATATATATATTTACATTGACTAGAGATTTGATTTTGTTTGAGAACTCTTTAATCAACTTTTTTTGACATCTTATGGCCTTTCATGTAGTGTATTTCTATATCAGTATGATACTGTGCATGTATTCTATTGTTTAATGTCTATAAATTATTCAATTTTTTTTAAAATTATATCTATAACAGGTGTATCCATTTTTTGTAAAAAATTGGCATACCAGTCTCCTTTCCCGTCTCCAGTACTTGTCCACTTCTCCATCTATGTCTCTTGTCCTTATCTCTGTCCCCATTTCTTGTTAACTAATATATATATAATATATATATATACTCTGACATTTTCTGTACTGTCAACTCTCATATTCAATATGTTATTATTTTATATTCTATCCATGATGGATAGTTCATAGTATGCAAGATGCATACCAGATTACCTGTTGAAGAAATCAAATTGAGGATGTCAAAATTGCCCTTGTAGATATCAAACTTGGAGCTGGTGTTCTGTGCTGATGCACAAGTGACATTTATTCTTAAACCGTAATGTAAATTTACATTTCCAAAAGGTTGTATGCATTACAATGCTGGAATAATAGGTATAGTTTTTGTACCTCTTGCTGCCTGACTATAGCGGTTAACCTTGATAACTTGTGGAGAACATAAACAAAATACTTTTATTGTTATAAAGAAATGCTCTTAGATCTTATGTAAAAGCTTCTCATGCTTTAGCTGTTCAATGAATTAAATGTTTTGAAAGATATTTATCTTCTGAAAGCTCTATGTGACAACTGTAACAGATTTTGCAAATGGGTTTTCAAATGCCCTGTATGCTTCTTTAAGAAATTACGGGAACTGGTTGAAACTCATTTCGTAGTAAAGTGGTTGAAGCAAAATGGTTTTGTTCTGTTGTATCAGGGATCAGCATCGTGGTCCAACACTCAGCGTCATTGAGTGTCCCAATACAGAATTATTGAATACAATTATTCCTGTTTTAACTGAATTTCCATGTGTCAAAGTTCCTTGCAATGCTCGAGATAGTCAATACCAGGTGCTTCTCATTTTCAATTTATGGAATTTCTAATACCTTTGGATTTACTGTCTTTGTCAGTTCCTTATTGGACAGGTTACAAGAGTGTATGTTCTTCTTCTTTACTTATTTTTCTTCACACTCTTGCAACAGGCTCTTGGATGGCAGACTATTGCAGCTAAGACGGGGATGCAACGCTGTGCTGCATCATCCCAGTGGTTGAATGAAAGAATTGCCCTTTGTCGATATGCACATGTAGTTAAATATATCCTGAGATGTTTTTAATAATACAATTGATAATAATATAACTTGTGGATCCATTTTTTTACAATTCTTGTTTTGATGCAGGTACCCATTGGAAACTTTGATCTTGATTGGCTCATGTTTACTGCTGACGTCTTTTATTCCCGAGCCTTACATGATCACCAGCAGGTGAATTATGTCTTGCAATTTGAGTACTCATAGTGAAAAACTAATAATCATGCGCATTGTGCAGAACGCTTGTTTTAATTTAAATGAAAAAAGGTTGTTTGATTTATTATGGCAAAATCGCTTTGATATAAATGATCTCTTTGATTTTTTTGGAAATACTTTTACTTAGGTGCTTTGGATATCCGATGACGGAGTTCCAGATCTGGGAGGTATTCCAGAAGAAGAACCAAGCTTTGCAGATGAAGTAAGTTGAGAAATCCTTGTAGACATATTATTGATATAATAGCCTCAGTTTTCTTTAATCTTTATGGCTAATCAATAAGTCTTCATACTTAATGATATCTCATAGTGTATTTTCACTACCTCACAATGTGCCGGTTGTGAGCTGAAGCCGTTTCCTTCAGAATTCTGCTGCTTATGCTTTATTTTTATGATAAAAATAAATGGCAATTTCTTCCTATATGTTCTGGAAGTGCCACGTTTTAAGTGTACATTTTGACATTTAGTCCTTTCTATTACTCTAAATTTACCTAGTGGTCTTAGCCTTAGGGACACCATATGCTTGGATTGCTTTAGAAACGTTTTTTTTGTAGAATAATTCTGCATTTTGATTATTTGGTTGAAATCCTATTACAAATGGATCGATCCAGCTAATGAACACAGTTCCCTATGTTTAAATTAGTTGTGTTTTTAATTCAGCCCAATGATTAGTTAATTGATATCTTTACTACAAATAAATTAAATCCAGCCAATGAACTCTTACATTATTCAGTTTTGTTAACTGGTTCACCATGCTTAGATTAGCTGTGCTTTCGGTTATGCATATTTAAGTTGGCTGTCTTCTTTTAGCTATTTACATAAAGGGCTTTATGTATTCAGGTTTGTTAACTGGTTTCCAGTGTTTATACGGTTGTGCTTTCTGGTATACATATATATGCTGCCTGGATTCTTTGAACTAGTTACATAAAGGGCCTTCCAAATACAAGAAATTGTATCCCTACAACGTAGGTTAGACCAATTATGAATGATAATTATGTTATAAATCTAATCTTATTCTGACTGCTCAACCATTACATGGTATCAATTACACCTCACATTCTAACATTGTCATGGCTCTTAAAAGTTGACACATTAAGTGAGCTTTCCTGTTGTGTATTAACCATAACACCTAGTTTCTGTATTTTGATAGATGTAATATCATATTTCCCAGCTTTTGTATTCTTATATTTAAAAATGCAGTGAACTTGGGACAAGGCGCTATGCAGCTAATTTTTGTTTTGTAGGCAATTTGTTTGAAATTGCATTGATGGTGTGTGACTTCCAATGATACAGGTGCAACAGCCTGTTCTTATTTATCCAGGAGCATATAGGACGGTCTCAGTGGAATTGAAGGTGTGCCTTGCTTTTCATACATTTATTCTGTCCTTTGCATATTAGTGTATGTGAACATGAGTATCAGATTCAAAGTATTCTGGAAAGTGAATGTCCTACGTGTAACTTTGTTTCTTTTAACTGTACAGATTCATCATCTTGCAGTAAATGCTCTATTGAAGAGCAGCCAGGTGAATGAAATGGAAGGAGGAGCATTATTGGGCTTTGAGCTAGATGCAAATGGAGGGGGGGGGCAACTTGGTAATGAATCAACAAGCTGGGATGAAGCAACTTCATGTGCACCTGCTTTTCGTGTCTTGAAGCAAATGGTTCAGGGATGTGTAGCCGATGCAGTTTCCTCTGGAAACGTATTTGCAGATGCTTTATTGCAGCATCTTTACCGGTGGCTTTGCAGGTGTTTTTAGATTGAATGTACTATGATACAAATACTGCTTGTATTAGTACTAATTCTCCATATGTTCCTATTTATCCATCAGTTACATTAGGATTAGATATCTTGAAGCTCTGATATAATTGTCCCCTATTTCCTTTTGCAGTCCACAGTCAAAACTACATGATCCAGCTCTTCATCGGGTTCTGCAAAAGGTCTCTTTTTTCCAAAATTTAATCACTCCAGGATTCTTAATGTATCAACTGTGAACTTTTATTTGAAAAAGAGAATCTCAGAAAAGGCAGATGATTGAAAATTTAAAACTTGGATGGTTTTGTAATATACTGAAATTAAGAATTTCCTACTTGCAGGTTATGCAGAAAGTGTTTGCTCTACTGCTAGCAGAATTCCGTAAACTCGGGGCAACAATTATCTATGCAGATTTCTCCAGAATCATTGTTGATACGGGGAAAGGAAATGTAATAGGGGCGCAAGGTTATTGTGAATACTTGCTGAAAACCCTTAAAAGCAGGTACATTTTCTATCTGGCAAAATTTCATTTCTTTTCAGGATAGAGGAATGATAAGCCTAGGACACACAACCTGCTGTTCTGAGGAAAATGTATGGATCATCTGTGCAGAGAACTTTTTGAATGGATTGAACTGGAGCCTCAGCGTTATTGGCACTCACTTTTGTTCATGGATCAGGTGTGCACATTTAATGAGTATCTACTGTAAACTAGTACATGCATGAATACCATTACATGCTATGCCAACCCATAAGCATTTCCATTATTTTTTTCATAGATTGACAAGGAAAAGAAGGATTTCATAGCTGCTGGTTTAAAAGTTGGTTTTTGTAATCTCTTTACATTGTCAAGCCCATTTTTAACCAATGAATCAATGTTTCCTTGACCATTACATTATATATTTATGCTTTCATGTTTAATCCTATATATTTTTTAGTTTAAAAGCTTGTTACGATTAGAAGTTTTATCTGGGCTAATTTGTCTCTTTTTATTCAGTACAATTATGGAGGAATCCAAGCTAAGATTGTAACAGGAGCATTGACCAATTCAAATTTACAAACTGATAGTCAGCCAGACATAGTGTCAAGCTGGAACATTGCGGAGTATCTGCCCAAGGCAATCCAGGTAATCGTGCTAGCTCATTTTCTATAGGTATTCACGAGCAATTTCCCATACTAACAGAGAAATGATGGCAGCACAACTATTGGTTTTCAAAATATTCTCTTGTCAATGTAAAGCTATTTCTATTCGTGAAAGCGATCTTAAGAAAAAAGTTGTAAAACTAGCATGCTGTAAGGGCCTAAGAAGTAGTCTAGGCAACTATTGATTCTCACTGCGGTTGTTTAATGAAGTCATTCAAGATGAGTAGAATACAAGATTTTATCCTCCACAGAACTACACTGATTCAAAAGTGTATTATTCCTGGTGGTGTTAAAAAGGTTATGGCCTTATATATATATAGGGTTGTAAGTTATAACCCTATTATCCTCCAAATTCATTGAGAACAAA
This sequence comes from Torreya grandis, assembly GCA_037957365.1. Taxonomy (NCBI): domain Eukaryota; kingdom Viridiplantae; phylum Streptophyta; class Pinopsida; order Cupressales; family Taxaceae; genus Torreya; species Torreya grandis. The sequence goes on from JARHVA010000002.1 coordinate 5,911,343, forward strand.
CGGATAAATATCCTCATTTTATGGCAAGCTTGTAAATCGCGGAGTTTAGAAGAATGTGTTCTAAGCTATTTTTAACAATAAGAGCAAATAAGTATTCACTAAAAATTTCTGAGTTGATCATTGCTTGATCGTCAAATGTATTTTTAGTTTGTTCATTAGTGACCACCATTGATATCACAAGGCACTATTTTGGCAGGTTAGCCTGCACTGGAGGTAAGTGTCTGGTTGGTGTGCAACATATACTGGAATTAACCTGAGAATTCTATCAGGTTAATTCCAGGTCAAGTTGATTGTGGCATAAATGATATGAAATGCATTCTTAAGAATGTAAAACATGCAACATAACTAATGATGGGAATATAATTGGAAAACCTTTGACAACAATCTTAGAATGTAATTTTTCCTCTTTAAATGAATGCATGCGTCTTCTATTCTTCCGGATTTCTATCCATTTTCGGTGCATTTGAGCATACTTTATATGCTCTAATGTATCTCGGGATCCCACATTCTTGGATTAAAAAAAATTCACACTTTATCAATTTTCGTGCTCGTAATTTTGGGATTTTCAAAGATGCCGTGACATATTTTTAATGCACATCTGCAACTGAAATCCCCAGATGATCAGTTACAAATTGCGCAGTCAGAGTATTTGAAACTCTGCAGATTTCTTGTCAGCTTCTCTCTCCTGCACTTTAATACATAAAATAATTAAATAAGCTTTGATCTGTATACATATCAGGGAATATTCTTAACCATTATTGGATGTTCTTTTGTTATTTAAGATATTTGTCCTTTTCTCCGATGTTGATTTATCAGATTAACATCCACATCCCATTTTTAACTCCTCTACAATCTAGCTCTTGAATAATATCCAAACATGTATATAGACCAACCATTTCCCTTCAATCACTTTCAGTTATTTTCGTTTTCTATTATCTTGGTTGGTGAACTGCATCTGTTGAAGAATTTAATTCAAACGTCTCTAGAGATACCCTGTACTATGTTTTTGTGTTTCTTCATCATTGCTAACAAAAATGGATTTCTATTGGTTTGCATGTTAGGAATACTGTCCTTTTTTCTTAGAATATGGAAATCCCTTTTCTAAGATCTTAATTTTTGTGAAAATTCGTTTGCAAAAGTGTAGTAAATAAATAATTGCACCTCTCTCCATTGACGTAATATCAGTGTAAGGCAAGGTCTTAAAACACATTGCTACTTGGGTACAGGATTACTTTGTTGTCATAGTTTCTGAGTTTATATACCTCCCATGGAAACATTCGCAAGAACAGGCTGCATTGCGTGCCACTGCAAGGGATGGTACTTTTTGCACACCATCCGTTACAATTGCAGCAGCAGTGGATGTTGAATCAGAGGAAGTATCATTCCTCAAGGAACAGGTAACTATTGGAAAAATGTTTCGTGTTCTCTCTTTTTGACGCTTATAATTTATAGATAGCAAACACAGGGTGCTAAGGTTGGATCGAACAATTGTAAATGGTAGGACGCTAGTGAAGTTGCATTGGATAGTTATAAGGTTTTTGTCATTTATTTTGCAGATTGCTTCATACTTCACGGACAAGCTTCTCAGAATTGTCCGCGACACACAGCGTCACATTACTACTAAAGGAAGAAAAGAGGATGTTACTGTAGAAGCTGTCTCCCATGAGTTCCCAAAATTGGCAGGATCTCACCTTCCAATGGGTGATAGCGCCTTGGAATTCATCAAGCATGTTTGTGCTGTTCTTGCTCTTGATGAACGTGTTCAACATGATGTTTTGGTATTTACCTACAGCCAAAACCCTTGTAATTAGTATATTTTTTTGTTTGATGTGATGCCAATTAAGCTATGATTTGTACAAATGCTATTAATGTAGTAAAACTCGCAAAATTGGAAGTTCTTGCTTTTTGTAAAGGTCTTTTTTCATTCTGATCTTTTTATCAGTTTGTGTACAATATAACTTAAATGCTATTAAGTTTGACTAATGTCATCTGCAACGTAAGAAACATGGTTACAACAATTGCCAAGTTTTGTTTGTAAAGCAAGCATTGAAATGACTTTCATCAGAAGTATGCAAATCAAAAGGTTGAAAAGAGTGACTAAAATATGTACAATATAGCAGGCATGATCACGGAGTTGTCAACGATTTGTGACAAAGTATGTCTTATAAGTTGCAATGTTAACTAAAGTTAAACCTCAATTCAGAATCAACATCATTGCAGAGACAATCATCGAGGCAGAAGAGTCTCCCTCAATTATGAGGATATAAACTCATTTTAATTTTACCTTGATTTCTGTTCTTTTGGAAAAACATTGCTGTGCACAGGTAGTCATCTTGTTCAGTGACTGCTGTCCACATCCGGAAAGTCTGAACAGGATTGCTCTAGTTAATCGAAAGTCTATTGGCATTCTTGACGATTCTGAACTCATAAGACTTCATATTAAAGTTACAATGTGATTACACAGCCATATTTTCATGGAAGTAAATGAATTTAAAGGTTATTTTAATCTGTAGAATAGTAGAACTGAATGCAACAACCGGATGGATCTTCAGAGATTTATTCAGCATTCTTGCTTTTGTTCCAGGTGATGCGGAAGAACCTTCTCAAGTTGGTCCATGTAAAAGAGTTTTCTCCAGAGGCAGAATTTCGGGATCCTTGTCTGTCCTTCACACTTCCAAACGTTATTTGCAGGTAAAGAAATGAAGCCCCTGTTGTGAAATTCAAGTTTTGTTCTCTCAAGCCAGTATTCATTTCAGTTTCAATTAATGTTTTCGAAAGTCAACTTGTACTTTATTTATGTTTTGAGCTTACGGAAATGGAGTTTTAATCTGGTGCGAGTACAAAGTTGAAAATATGAATAAAGTTTTTCCCCAAAAGGAAATGGCTTTATTTTAAAAAGTATAGGGTTGAGCTTGAGGTGCATATATCCACTAGATTACAAGGGAACTGATTCCCTCAACAGCCAGAGGGAAATTTTCAGAAGGAAGAAATTGTTAGACACTAAAAGATCACCAATTCTGAATAGCTATTACTATGAAACCATAAATGATAGTGTTACAGCAAATTGTATTAACTATACAAAGATATGGTTATTTGGCAAATAACAACAATAAAATTGCCATATAAGCAAGTGGAAGGTACCACCAACAGTGTGGCATGAACCACCTTAGTAGCCCATCAAACAAAGTTACCTGAAGGACATGGGGCTGGAAGACTGAAATATCTGCATCTACAAAAATCCTGCAAAAGAAAAGATAGAACATTAATTTTTGTAGAAAACCTTTTAAGTTTGGAAAGAGAGGACAGCACGAGAGGAAAACAGAGCTGTATCTCCCTCCAATTTGGCCTCTGATTCTCCGGAATTCCGAAAAATAAAAGCTGCAACAGAAAACTGAATTGCAAATGTAAAGTAAAATTAACTAATAACCCAGGAAACCGGGGGCACCTACTCACCCAAAAGAGGACTGCACCTGAAAATCCATTTGTAACACATGAATTTTCACACAAGGGTAGCTCTCTGGCTACAGTAGAAGTTGAAATTATAAAAGATATCATTCTTTAGGGGGTTGTCCACCTTTTATATTAGAACCACAAGAAACCTCACTTAGCTCATGACTTGACTCTTCACTAACTGTAAGCACCCAAAATATAACATTAGTCAATAACAATGCTAAGACTAAAGCTAAATCTAGGGACAAACATTCTATGACATATGTTGTGCCAAGGTAAACAATAATAAAATTTTATAATTTTTTTCTATTTTGAATAACATGAGAAGCCAATTGTTCTCACAGGGCATGTTCGTTAGGATTTATATACTAATATATTTCTGCCTTCACTGCTAGCACAGACCCATATAAACCCAGGTTTGTCATGCAGAGATAAGTCACTCCCAGAGGTTTTGCACAGCAGTGTGGACAAATGTTAGGTTTGTTTGTAAAAGACAAAGCATTTCCTTCACCCACGTTAAATAAATTAAGTAATAAAACCAGGAGAATTTGTAAATCTTTGTTTTTTGAAGAATTTATGCGTACTCAGAAGCACCATTTCAACTTGCTGTGCAATAGACTGGGTTTACCTCCTTTGGCTTAGGCATCAGCACAATTTTTTTATATTAATCCCCGCAACAAGAAGCATCAAATGATAAGCAATAAACAATAAAAAACTTTGGCTAGTTGATTGAATGATTGAAACAACATCTCTTAATTAAAGTGCCCCAAGTGATGAAACACTCGATTGATTTGATTGTAAGCTTCCAAACTAAGCTAGGGATCATCTACAAAATAATGGCTTGCAGGATCATACAGTTTAAATAAAAAAAGAAACAAGAAAGAAAGTTTATATTACTGTCCACAAAACCAAAAGTAGGTCAATGAGACTCCAGAATACATCCAATTGCAATAGAAAATGCTAGGGTTAAAGGACCATAGGATCAAAGACTAAATAAATAAAAAAGAACTGAAGTGTTGAAAATAAATGAGGGGTAAACCCAAAGCCGTAAAGCCTCAACCCACGTGGTTAAGGTACCAATACAAATAGCCATATGGTGGGAGCAAGAACCCCCAAAGAGCATGGGCTGATGAAATTTGGAAAGGTTGGATGTTAGCCCAATCAAACATCTTTGACCATGCTCGGGATAGAGTAATCATTTGTGTAATCGTCTCTCATTGTGAAAGGGCCAATGCAAGATTTGATAATGCTCATCGGGTAGTGTCTAGGGTTGAGGGGGCCAAGCTTGGTAATCCTAGGAGGATTCAAAGCACTCCTAGAATCCCTCCTAACATCCAAGGCCAAAGAAACCACTATGGTAGCAAAGAAACATGTAATGTGTCCTTGTCCTTGCGGCCTGGGAAATAGTCGAGGAGTGGATCCATGATGCTGAGAAGGATCAAATCCATTCATCAAGAGAATGTTGGGGCACCTTAATAGTAGTGTTGTGCAAAGATGAGCATCGTCTCAATGACCTACCTCCCCTCAGTGTGTGAAGCAACAATATCCAAAGGGTGCTTAGTGCATCCAACCTCCATGGTGGGTGTTGTGCTAGTCTAGTGGTAACCAACATAATAGTCCTACTTGCTTCAATGTCCTACTCATTCTCCTTCTGCACTGACATATCATGTGAACTAGAGCTCATGCGCTCACCTGAGGCATAGAAGGGGAGAAACTGGGCTGGGTTGGGTTTAGTTGGCAATGGCTCATCAAGACAGATATGACATTCTGCCTCGACCTTATTGTAGCTATCCCTATAGTGTATGATTATGAGCACATTATCATTAGCAGGCTACGTCCCTCTTCTTCTTATCTATTGCCATAAGCCACCTAAGTATTTAAAAAAAAATGATTTACATGACATATATTAATAGCTTAATAACACATTTACATCATAATTAAATAGCACAAGGTTACAAGGGTACTTTTAGATACTAAAAAACATCAAATCCCTATATTACTCTCTTATGTCTAAGCATTGCAATAGTAATTCAGCAAGACTTCGTTACCAATTTGCCTCTCTCATTTCAGTCAAGACTTGGTTTCTTATAGGCGCCAGAACAACCACGAATGTTACTTGACAGCTCACTTGTTGAGTCAATAATTAATGTTCCTTTCCTACCCCTTTGGCATTTAAGGTGGTGTTTGGCTCCAAGTTAGCTACCTTGCCCTCTTCAATTATTCCTGTTCGGCTTGTTAGAACCATGCCATCGTTCATAACATTGTCGTAATCCTCTGTGATCTTTGCTACGGCTTCTAAGTACATGGGGTTGTGCATGTCTTGGTCTTGATGGTTTGTCGTCTAGTACATGTGGGCAAGTTTTGTCGGTTAGTGTCATCCTTAACTGGCAGCCTTAAGCTAGATGCATAACCCGATGATGGGCCGTTCGGTGCACACTATGTTCTGTCATCCTCAACACTCGGCGTGGATTTCTTGGCAACATGAGAAAGAATGTGGCAAAAGATACCTATTTTCATGTTATAAGTGAGGCATGGTTGGGCTCCATGGCCTCCCATAAGTACAACTCCTCTTGTAGGCCTTCTTGAATCCTTGACCAGATGGTGTTGCTAATTTCCCTTTCTTATTCGCCCTCTAGTTCTGGAGGGGGACTATCTCCTACCAGAATGGGCTCTGTTTCTTCCCCCTTTGACCATCCTTTGCCCTCGGGTTCGGGTGGTAGCAACTGTAGCCCATCATCCTCAAGTTGTCCATCCTGGAAGTCTATGGTGGGGTTCTCCTCCGTGGGGAGCGTAATTGCATCTACCCCATAACCCATCATTTCTATTTTCTCAGGACTACGTAAAATGGTTGCAAGGCTGTCCTCCATGCATGGTTTCTCTCAATGCGCCCTTCTATTGTTGATTCATGTTCCTCCTGACTGGGGTTGGGGAAGCCTTCTGCCATTTCTTTCTCAATGGTTTCCCTGCCATTTCCCTTCCTTTTGGAGGAAGGCGACACTTCTTGCTCTTGCCGAGGTGGTGTTTGATGCTCTGTCCTTGGGGATGGAGACCTTGTCTGCTCCTCGCGTTGCGTCCTCTCTCTTACTAGGGTCACCTCTTTCGACACAGAGTCCTCCAATTCTGTTGGCGTGGGCCTTGGCGGTTCCTTTTCCCTTTTCTTCTGCAACCTCTTCTCCTCTGGGGGTTCATCTCTTGACGCCATTTCCTTCAATTCCCTTTGCTTAGGGGAAGAAGGTTGAACTTCCTTTCTCTTTGACTTCCCCTTCTTTGTGGTGGGAATGTGTAACTCCATCAACTGTCTTCCCCTTTTGGGTCTATCCTCTGGGTTTATCTCCTTGGACTCATCCTGTGTGGAAGATGACGACTCCAATAGGAATTTCGGAGCGCCAATTGCTCAACTTTGGCTTTGGAGGTAGCTTTATCCCCTGCTACGGTGCTCATGTGTCATCAAGTTGCTTCTTGGGCTGCAAGTAGTAGAACAACCTGCAAGAATATCCTTTGATAGTTACAACTTGGATTGGTTTGATGGCACACTCCTTACCATCCACTTCATCGTTTTCTTTCAGTGTGGTGTCCCTAGGACCCACATAAGTTGCGTGTAGGGTGTAGACATTTGCATCAATCCTTTGCGCATCTATTCTGATTTTTTTTCACATTCCTGATGCCTTTGACTGTGTCGACAAAGTACTGTGTTGTAAACTCGTAGGACAATTTCAACCATGAGGTCATGTTGCCATCTTCCAGTCTAATTTTAGCTATGGAGTAGTGTTGCATGACAACGAACTGTGCATAGCCCCTTACTAGCTCTGACAACATCTTGGGTATGCGCCATTCTTCTTCTATAGCCTCCTGTATTCACACGAACCAATGGTTGACTCTGACCTTATATATGGAGGTGATCGTCGTGTGTCAGGTATATGGAAGGTACTTGATCGCTGGGGACTTATATATGTGGCATACGACCAGCCATCTTCTCGAACGCTATTAGGCACATTGATCTCATCGAACAATAGCAGAACTAGTCACTGCCCATCTTGGTTTTTCTCTTGGCACTTTTGTCCCGCTTTCTTCTTTGATAACGGTTGAGGGCCGCTTAGAGCATGAGCTACTTGGTGCTGCTTCCACCTCCTTGACTATAGGTGTCCCAAATCGTGAACCTGGAATGTGGTCCTTCTGTCTCGAACCTTTGGCCTTTGGTCTCATTCTTGGCCTGAAACCCCTCTACTTTACCCTTGGTTCCCTATCTGGCTGAAACCCTTAATCTTGGCAGTTGTATTCTTACACTGGAAACGGTGTTCAATATTTTCCAAAGAAATCCGATACATCATCCTTGCTCACCATTGCGTCAATAAAATGCGACCGGGCCCTGGCAATGGAACCAAAATGTTGCGCTAGTCTAGTGGTAACTAGTGCTCTAGTCCTATGTTGTTCAACATCCTACTCATTCTCTTTCTGCGTCTGCATATCACGTGAACTAGAGCTCATGTGCTCCCCCGAGGCACAAAAGGGGAGAAACTGGGCTGGGTTGGCGTTAGTTGGCAATGACTCATCAAGATGGATATGACATTCTACCTCGACCTTATTCTAGCTATCCCTGTAGTGTATGACTACAAACACATTGTCATTAGCAGGCCGAGTCCCTTTTCTTCTTATCTACTGCCATAAGCTACCTAAAGTATTTAAAAGATAATTGACCCGCACGACGAATACTAATAGCTTAATAACACTTCTCCATTATAATTCAATAGTACATGGTTACAAGGTTACCTTCAGGTACTGAAAAACATCAAATCCCTATATTACTCTCTTTTATATTTATAAGCATTACAATAGTAATTCAGCAGCACTTCATTACCAATTCACCTCTGTCATTTCAGTCAGGACTCTATTTAGGCTCTTGAATAATCACAAACGTTACACCTGGCAGCTCACCTGCTGTTGAAATGAAAGATTTTACTGACACCACGAGACTAAAGAGTCTATTGAAACCAAAAGCTGAAGTTCTAAACTGATTTCAGACTCTTTTCAATATCAAATCTCCTATTGTGAATCTTGAGTCAACAATTAATGTTCCTTTCCCACCCATCTTGCATTTAAGGTGGCGTTCAGCTCCAAGTTAGCTATGTCGCTGTCTGCAATTATTCCCTTGTGACTTGTCAGAACCGTGCCGTTTTTTATAACTCTGCCATAATCCTGTGTGATCTTCCTTGCGGTTTCTGAGTACACGGGTCTGGGCACCTCTTGGTCTTGATGGTTTGTCGTTTTGTATGTGGGCAAGTTTTGTCGGTTAGTGCCATCCTTAGCTGGCAGCCTTAAGCTAGATGCGTGACCCTATGATGGTCTGTTCTGTTCGCACTACGTACTGTTGTCCTCGGCACTTGGCGTGGGTTTCTTGGCAGGCATGACAAGGAATGCGGACACTTAGTTGAGGTCAATCCCTGGGGTCAACAATGGGCTGAAAGAAAGAGGAGATCACCGTGGGGGCTCTATGGGCTCCTTGCAGGGACTTGTGTTGAAGGGTGATAGCTTCCCGATGAAAAAGGCCCAAATATCATTTGTTTAGGTATTAAAAGAAAGTGGATAGAGAGTTGCCACAGTCTCTGAAAAGACAACGGTGTCTCTCCTGAATCTCATTATAAATGGGGTATTTGAAAATAAAGTGTTCTTTAGTTTCTATCACTTGGAGGGAGCAAAGATGACAAATCTGGTCCCGATGTGGAATATGATGATCACTCTCAACCTCAACTGATGCTAATAAAAAACAACCTAAAAAATAGTGTAAAAACCTAAAATTAGGAAGCAATAAAACCACATAAATTTGTGGTAAACTCAAATGTCTAAAATCTAAACAAGTCGGTGTATGAATAAGCCATATAATAAAAAACATCGGAGAATCCAGTCAAATAGTATATAGGTAGTTAGATGGGTGATTTCTATTTCTTACTTAATTATGTGTCTCCCTTCTAGGTAGTAAATTAGTTAATCATTGGACCAATTCCCCTTCTCCCGATGGTCTATGTCTGCTAAAGGCAAAGGATATGCTTCAGATCGCCTTGTCTGTTACAGATTGAGTTATTTTATATTTTTAAAGCTTCTCCATTTCTACCAACAAAAAGTAATGCAGAGCTTTAATAACATATTGGCTTGTAGTTTAAAACTAACTTTCACATTAACACTCTTCTAAACACACTTTGATATGTTTTACAAGCCATTTTTAGCCTAAAGGATGATCTTATCTTATTTGAATTTCAATTATTAGTACTGCTATTGTTACTCATGCAAGTGTTGGATGTTTGGGTTCCAGTTATTGCAATGACTGCAGGGATTTGGACCTGTGTCGTGATGCTGCATTGCTAGAGCATGATTGGCGATGTGCTGTACCGCAGTGTGGTCAGCCTTATGACAAAGAATGGATTGAAAATGCCCTCATCCAAATTGTTCGTCAGAGAGAGCGTCTATACCATGTGCAGGATCTTGTATGCGCAAAGTGCCATCAAGTCAAGTCATCCCATCTTGCTGACCAATGCAATTGTGCAGGTTCTTTCCTTTGTACAGATAATCCAATTGGATTCCTTTCCAAAATGCAGGTCTTCCTTAACATTGCAGTGTTCCATCAATTTTCTCTTCTTAGAGAATGTGCTTCATGGATTCTAGAAGCAAACTAGACGTGATCTCTCTCTACTGTAAAATATGATTACAAAATGTTGTCTTTTGATGTACATATTGAATTTGCAGTTTAAAGTATTTTGAATGTGCTTTGTGGGTTCGCTTGTCCTGCTTGTTTCCAATGTGATTGTTGTGAAAAATACAAGTTTCAATAAAATACATTGGCATATACCTTAAAGTTTTGTTCCACACGAATATCAAATTACCTGCAGTTTAGAGTATTTTTAAGTTTTGCATATTAGTAAGGCCAATATAGAAAAAAAATTAGTTACGAAATTCATAATCTCACTCTATTAGGATGCCTCGTGCACTGTTTCATGTTTTATGGCATTCTTTCACAAATCTTTATTACTATTTAAGGAACGGGACCATCCTGTATTGATGGTAGTTGAAGAATGTTGCAAGACAACCAAATTTCTATATTATGGAGATGCTTGTTGGTTGTAGCTTTTATGTATTTGTGGGGTATGGTTTTATTAAAGGCTTGAAATGGTATTTGTTGGAATGTGGAGCTATTGTATTCGAGTGCAAGCAATTATTCCTTTAAATAATGTGGTTGCCCTATAATGACACATAATTAGCAATTGCACCTCATGGCACCACTGGTTTACCCATAATTATAAAAGGAGTCATTCTATGCTGGTTGAAGCTGTGAGGAAAAGAGGTCAAGTTCAAGATAATGGGAACCATTATATGCTAAATAGTTTTTAAAATTATATTAGTAAAACATGTATGTATATCTAGATTTGCAATGAGACACATAATTAGCAATTGCAACTCTTGGCACCAATGGTACACCCATACTTATAAAAGCAGTCATTCTAGGCTGGTTGAAGCTGAGGAAAAGAGGTTAAGTGCAAGATGAGGTTAAATTAAAATCACAATTATATGAGTAAAACATGTATGCATATCCAGATTTGTGGTATGACAAATGAAAAAGAAGCATGCCAAAATCATGTTATTACTATTCTTCAATAGAACACAAGGCACTTGAAAAAAAGCTGTAAGACCAAATTTACAACGATTTGGGGTTCATAAACAAAATTCCTAATGCTTTAGGGATCATATAAGGAACATAAATTTTCATAATTAGATCATAAGAACTCAACAAAATGGTGAATACAACCTTTTCAAAAATGGATTCCTTTGAATTTGCATTCATTCCATAAAAATGGATTACATTGTGAGTACTGCCTTTTCAAAAATGGATTCCTTGGAATCTGAATTCATACTATAAAAATAGAGGCTTTAAAAGGCATTTAAAATTTCAAGGAATTGGATGATGTGTTGGTCATTGTGGAAAAACCTTGTCAACTCGTTGAATTTTTTGGGACCACCAACTTATCTAACATCTCAATCATGACACTTGGTTGATGGGTATCTTTATGTGAGAAGAGCATGGAGGCCATTACTTCTAAGGAATTTAATATGATGTTATCTTCCCTTATATTTTTTTTGGGTTGTGTTCATTTCACTGTTGGTTTTTGGTGAGAGTTCAGTAGCCAAAAGCATCATCAAACAGTGACAACTTACACTCTAACCTGAGTAGCATGGGGCATGTGGAATCCTTTGTGAATCAACAAGGACCACCTTGCTAGATCAACTACTCCTAGCTGATTGATAGCGATGTAGTACTGCGAGGGAAAGGGGAAAATAACCCTCAATGGGGATTGAAATACAATATGAAATTGTGAGCTCCCAAGCAATGGGAGAAGAACCATGGGTCTCTCCCCTAATGGAGAATTGGGTCTTTGACCGTGTACTTGTTGAAGAATGAGCCGACAACTTATAAGCAGTGGCTTGGTTAAGGGAACCCCCCGTAGTCATAGCAAGAATGAGTCTTAATAGGGCAATACAATTATAATTGCTTATGGACCCGAACTTGGGTGATCTATATTTATAAAACACATTCAAGATAATTTTAAAGAAATACATGCAATGTTGTATGTGTTCAAAGATGTCCAATGCCAAACCTTAGGTCAAAAGCCTCCAATTAAAGATATACCCTATAGAGTGACCAATGGATTTTTGAATGCAAATAATTGAGATCAACATTCTAGAGGGTCCCCTTCCATGCCTAATGATGTATTTTTTTTTTCCAAACTCACTTTTAAAACTATTCTTTCTCCCATTTCTTCCAATTTTGTTGATTAGAGATTTGATGCTTTCACACAATATTCCAAAAAAGCATTCAATCAAACTTTGTTGATGTTTATTTACCTTTAATAATGGTTTCAATGCTTCTAGAGTTCTTTCCAATCCTTAAATTTTTGCTTCTCAAATTCATAAACCATCTCAATATGTTTCCCAACTTTTATCTCCTCTTCATAGTATTTCTCAATTGGCTTCTTTGATGATGCCTCCATTGCCACCTATTCTACTATCACTTCTCTTTCAACCCCTAAAATTTCCATTCTTATGCAAACCTTATGTGAATGTTCAACAACAAGTTAAATTTGATTTCTCAAGGATCTCAAAACTCAAGTATTAGGGTGAGCTCACATGATATTTTTATTAACCCCTTGGCTTATGATATTATTACTTACTCTTTTCCCATAGGATTTGTGTATCAAAAGTTCGATTTATTTATTGGTAAAGAGATCCTTCTCATCATATTAAATATTTATATGTTTTTTTTAATATTTTGCACATAATGATAAATTGTTGACTAAGTTATTTCTTAAAAGTTTAAAAGATTATGCTCTTAATTAATGTTATACCTTGCCGTGTGGCTCAGTGCATTCTTGTGCTACTTTAGTCAATGATTTCCTCACCCATTTTTTGATTAATATGAGCATGAAAGTTACATTTTCACAAATTTATGAACTCAAACAAGGACTTAATAAGAATTTAAGTGAGTATGCGCTTAGATTCAAGATAATGGTTACGAAAATGATTCACTAGTCACCTAATAATGAATTAAAAAGTATATTTGCTCATAACTAGTTTTTACTGAGGACAATGATCTGAATTTTGAATCATGAATGTTAGCACAATGAGCTAACTAGTCCACTATTCTCAAGAGTATGTAATATGCCACTTGTAACACTTCCTAGTAGTTGTTTCCCATGAAGTTACAATCAAGAATGTTGATCAAATAATTACAGAGGGGTCTATAGAGACAAAGTTGTGTCTATGGTGATACCAACACCTTAGATGAGATGACATTAGTAGGTTATTATTACAAAAAGATAGTTTTGTTGAAGGTGACGTACATTGAAGTTATTGCAGGTGATGTTTATATAATTAACAGTTAATGCATGTAACAATTTTGCCCTGCAATAAGCGATTATTTCTCTTGTAACCATGACATAGCCAGAGTAACAGTTGTAAACATTATCTCTTCCATTTTTGGGTTTTTATTCCTTCTTGGGATTCTCTCTTTGTAAATTATATCTATGCATTTATTTTGAGGCAAAGGCAAACAATCGGTGAATAGTTTGGTGTTTCATTGATATATTCATTGATGCTCTCCTAACAATGCTTACTCGTTATTAGTTTTGGGACCTAAGATGTGTGTAAGGGAGTGTATGCAAGTAAGTGGTAATGTAGTGTATGAGATTTGGGCATTTTGTAGTCAAGTGTTGTGTTATGATGGATGTTGTACGTATTGATGTGTGTGGTGTAGAATTTGGCATCCCTGACATGTACATATGAGATGCTATCTTCATGAGAAGAGCCAACCAATAATGTTTGGTAAAGGATGTGTAAAGATACATCATCAAGGCCAAATAAATTCTTTGTAAGTGCCACTCAAGCCAAACATTTGACTAATGCAAGTGGTAATTTTGCTTTGTTTCTTTTGAGGGATAAGTAAGACAAAGTAGTCAAATATAAAAATTCTCATAACATTTTTACTAACAAAGAGCATAAACATATGGGATATATGTTGTGATAGTTCACATAAAATTTCCAAGAACCCACAAGTGTGCCACCATTAAGGGCCATTGAGCGTGAAATATTTTTTTTACTCGAATTTCCTCTTCCCAACATTGGTCTCCACCAACATTCTTTGATGGATGCAAATGAGGTAAGACAACAATTATAGTCTTTGTTAAATCAAGGTGTAATCTATCCATGTACTTATCCATGTGGTTCTCCCATTGTTATTGTACCTAAGAAATATGGTACATAGAGAATGTGATAGATTATAGAGATTCGAATAAGATAACCTTAAATAATATGTACCCTCTTCCACAGATTGACGATCTCTTAGATCAAATTCAACATGTTAAGTACTTTACCAAGTGGGATCTAAAATCCAAATATCACCAAGTGAGAATCAAAGAAGATGATGCATGAAAAACAACATTCAAGACAAAGAAAGGTTTATATGAATGATTAGTGATTGTTTTTGGGTTGTGTAATGACCTATCTATTTTCACGAGGTTAATGAATGAGGTATTGAGGCTATTCATTGACTCTTGTGTTATTGATTATTTGGATGATATTTTAGTTCATAAGAAGACTTGTGATGAACATCTAATGCATTTGAAATAGGTTTTGCAAGTTTTGAAAGAGAACAAGTTATTTTTGGATGAAAAGAAATGTGAGTTTGCACAACAATCACTTGTCTACTTTGGATATATTGTTGGAGATATACACTTGAGAATTTACCCCACAAATGTACATGCCTTCTTGAATTTTCCCAAGCTTTCATTATGACCAAGACAAGGGCTTTCGTGGGTGTAGTTAAATATTTTGAGAAGTTCATCAAAAAAATTGATACCATATTAGCACCTTTGCATGTGATTATAACATGTGGTAAGTCTTTTACTTAGGAATTAGAAAGAAAAATATGCATTTGTTGAGTTTAACTAAAGGATTAACAATGCACAAGTATTAGCCTTACCAAATTTGTAGTAGCCTTATAAGGTAGAAAAAAATTAAAGTAACTATGATATGGGGGTTATATTATTATAAGGAGGTAAACCTTATGTTATTATTCAAAATTATTTCATAGTTTAATTATGAATTGTTGCACATATGACAAGAAATTATATGTTCTTTTTCAAGTGGTTAAAAAATGGAAGCACTATCTAATGGGGAAAGAAACCATTGTACACACATGTCATCAACATGTTCAATATTTGCAAGTTCTATCTAAATTACAACAAACACGTCATTATAAATGGACAAGTTTCTTGTAGTTTTTTAAAAAAATTTATTAAGTATAAAAATGGCGTGATGAAAAAGTTGGATAATATGTTATTCACATCTCCTTTGATTTCAACGTTGGGCACTCTATCTATATTTGAGCAGTTTGTGTAAGAAGCATATTTATAAGGTTATGATCATGATGCATATTTTTAGGAAGCGTTTTTCAATCTAAGAAGCCCAAAAGTGTTGGTTTTGAGCCTAAGGAGGCCTACTACCTCGAATATGGGTGATTAATCAGTTGGGTAAGATTTGTGTGCCTAAAGATGGAAGGGTTTAGATGATGAGAAAAGCTAATACTCTAAAAGTTTCATGGAATTTAAGAGTGACAAAAAATGATAGAGAATTTGTAGAGGTATGTATATTTGCCAAACATACAAGTTGATGTTGCAAAATTCATAAGGGGATGTGTGGGGTGTAACATAAGTAATCATAGTATAATAAATTTGTGTTTGTTTATGTCATTTTCAGTTCCTTCTAGGCCATGGGAAAACATTTCCATGTACTATGTGGGAAGTTATCCTTTATCAAAAAAGGGACATGGCTATTTGTTTGTGGTTTTAGGCTAGTTTAGTAAGATGTGTGTTCTTATTCGTTGTAAGAAAAATATTAAGGTAAGTGACAAAGCCAATTTTTTTTTTTTTTGATAATGTATGAATTAAATTTAGTTTAAAAAAAATTCTATTACTATAGATAGGGATTTCATATTTGTAGGAAATCTTTGGACAACATTATGGGAGAAGAAAGATACTAAATTTAATATAACTATTGTGTTTCATCCACAAACTGATGGGTAGACAAAAGTGGTCAATAGAACATTGGTGCAACTCTTGAGAGGGTACAATAGGAAACATCCTAAGACTTGGAATGAGAATTTGATATATATTAAACATTCCTATAACATTGCAATTTATTCCTCTATTAATAAATCTCCTTTTGAAACATGTTTGGTAATTTACCTTTGAGTCCATTTGATTTTGTTTTGAGACAACAATGCGAGGGAAAAATAAGAATGGATTCCAAGCTCCACAAAGCTATTAAATATATAGAGAATATTCAATATTCCACTTCCAAGTGCAAGAGAGATTAAGGGAATTACAAGCCAAGTACAAATCGAGGCATGATTAAGATAGAGTTGAACAAAATTTCCTTGTTGGAGAAGACATATGGTTGTATTTGAGCAAAGAAAGAATCCAAGATAAAAATAAGAAGATTAAACTCTTATATATGGACCGTTTGTAATTATAGAACAAGTGGTTAAGAATGTTTTTAGAATGGAACTTCCATCTTACATGAAAACGTATTTTGTTTTGAATGTTGATAACTTATATCTCTTTGAGATTTCCAAGCTAGATGAAGAATAAGGGCCTTTGCTACCTTATTTGGAAGATCTTGATCCTAATAGCCAAGAGGAGTTGGATAAAGATGTTGTGTTGCAGAATAAGTAAAGAGATTTAAGAAGAGGAGTGCAAGAGAGTTGAAAAATTGGGTTGAAATAATAGTTTCCAAGCAAACCCAAATGGTATTCCAAGGAGGAAGTGGGGAAGACATTTCCTCACCTAAAGCCTTCTAATTACGTGAGGCATGATTGAATTTTAGATCATGAGTTGTTAGTAATATTAGTTAACTATCCACTATTTTCAAGAAGCTGCAATATGCCACTTGTAACAATTCCTAATAGCCATTTCCCATGAAGTTACAGTCAAGAAATTTGATCAAATTAATATGGTGGGGTCTATAGAAAAAAATTCAATTTTTTTTTTAGGGTGAGTATGGTAAAAAATATAAATATCCTCCAATATAGGAAAAGGGATAAGAACATACTAGATCCAATATACATACAAATATGTTGCACCACAAACTAGGACAAGGTAGGTCTATAAGTAAGAGTTGTTCATAAAAGGGGGATAAATGATATAATTAGGAAGCCTATGCAATGAATTGAAAAAAAGAGACAACCTAGATCCAAGATGTAAAGGAAGTAAGATACAAAGAGAATTTCCATTAGGTGGTAACCAAAAGGTGTCTAAACTAGGGATTGTAACCAAGAGGTATCTAATTAAGGATGTATTGACATGAAAATATACCAAACATACGACTATAGCATATGGATATATATAAAACAAATAAAATAAATATTTTAGAGATAGGGACACTTACCTTGGGTTGACTTGTTAGTGCATCAATCTCCCCCTTAGCTCAAGTGGAACTTTATGAGAGATGCTATAGGTGAAACTCAAGACGTAGATAATATGACCTAAGTATCCTCAACCCGGGAATCAAAATACCAAGGTGTATCTATCTAGTTCAACTTATCTCCTTAAGAGCCCAAATACCTTGTGTAAACATAGACCTCCACAAATATAAGCTCCTATACTATAATTCCTCTTATTCTACTAAAGGTGGGTTTTCATGTGCAAGTAGAGCACACCAATGTTATACATTAAAAAAAATACTTTTTGTAAAACTATATATATCCAAATCCTAAAAGTGACCTATGACACATGCCAATGGACTCAATCCATATTGATACATTATAAAAAAATGGAGCGAAAATAATACTACGTCGACTAGGGATGATATAGTGAAAAATGACATATAACTACATTGAGTTGGGTTGATACACTCATAAAGGGACCATATTTAGGAAAAGTATTGTGTTGACCATGGATGATACATTATAAAACATAGGGAATGCTACAAAACTAACTTAGCCATTTAAAAAACATAGAACTAGGTAGAAGAGGTAGAAATAAGGGATTTGAGTATCTGAGGAGGCTAGACTGATCAAATAAATAATAATGGGTGTAAACATGTATAACAATTGATCATAAAATAACCTCTCATAAAGAACCATGTGTTGGTCCACCTCGATCTTGGTGCGTTCCTTAGGGCATGCACTCCAGGTGATTAATGCACCAATGAATATTTTAAGATAAATCTTTAGTGATTGAAAGAATACAAGCATATGTATTTACCCCACCCAAAGCTCATCATGAGTCACAATCATGTAATTTTGTATGGTGCTTTAAGAAAGGACATAACAACATGAAATATAAAATCAAGTATTGTAAATGATGATAAATGAACAAAATAACTAAAAGTAACATATACATACCTTGAATTACCTTTATACTGAAAAAATTGCATATAAATAACTTAGTCTTAGTCATGGTAGGTGCATAAAATACAAATTGTAATCTTAATGATACAAGACTAAAAATGAATAAAAATAATGTGACTATACATAAGCTAATTTAAAAATAAAAGTATGCAAAACTCTAAAAAAAATGGTAAATATGAAGGAAATCAATAACCATGAGGTAAATTCTAGATTAGGTCCGAAAGACCTGATAAAAGCTAATGGAGATAAAAAAGGCTGAATAGTTACGAGTAAAGTCTAAATTAGGTTTGAAAGTCTAAAAGGAAAAATATAAAAGGGAACATAAAAGGTAGAAATGGGACTAGATGGCCATAAAAGGAGGGCTAAATTAGGTCTAGATGACCCACAAAAAGGAGAATAAAAACTCAAGGTCCCAAACCCAACTAAGATAAATCGTAGAAAAATAAGGCCATGACCAAGATACCATCTTGTAATAACTCAAAGATATAGATTCTATTGAAACATGCCAAGTTCAAGGGGAGCCTTTGAATACCAACACCTATCACAATGCTAACATCTTTGAAAGAGACAAAGAACATGAGATATAGAAGGAAGACATTTGAAAGCAAATCTATTTGTCAAGGGGAAATATGAAGAGATGGAAAATATGGCCATATTAAGGTAAAAATACATTCTTTACTGGAAACACTCCACTCTAATCAGTTTGGCAAGACTAAGAGTTTTCAACCTCAATGGTCCTAGAGAACTTGACCCAACAAGCATGAACTTTGGGCTAACTAGTGAAGTATGTATAACATTCAATGAAGTATGTATACATGAAGGAGCCATTGATCAACTACAAGGATTAGATACTTGTGTGAGAAAGTAGGTGGCACTAATAATATATATGTAAAGACCCCTACCCCAATATATTATCTTATACACTCTAATGGACCTTAGCTATATCATGAGGCCAAATGTGGAGTTTAAATTTCAACTAGGATAGGGACGTGTAGATGATATGACCATGTCTTTTCGTGTGATATAAATTTTGAAAGAAATATTACCTTTTGAAATTTCCTTTTTCTTTTGCGTTTACTCTATTGGCTTTTAATTTTTTTGGGTTTTTATATTTTCATACTCCAAATAATTTCAAAACACCAACAAATGGAGTTAAAAATAACTGACATAAGAGAGTTTACACCTAGCCACTGAAGAAGAAAATTTAGGGACAAATAAGTTTAGATACTCCTAGAACCCCACCTTATAAGAGAATGCAATCTTGAAATGGAGGTTGGTGTGCCCAAAATGTGGAAAATAGGGAAGACAGAGATAAACATGATAATAAGTGGGTTTCCCTAGTTACAAAAATGTATAAAGGGGGATGTTACAATGATAGACATATTTTAGACTTCATCATAAGAGAGGATAAAATATTGATGAGAAACACATAGATAGATTGCAATAATTTTGCCACAAGAGAATATAACTGACTCTAGGTGACATAAACACTACTCTTGACCATTTCCTTATCTTTATAAGAAGACACCTAGCTAAAGTTGGGAGTGGGAGAAAAAATAAAATGATAATAATAAGAGGACAAGCCCTTGTGATGACATACTAGTTGTATTCCCACATGTATTATCGTACAACTCACAAATTTAAGGCCAAAAGACACAAACACAAGTGTATAAGAAGACATTGAAGGTGCAAAGGCTAGTGATAAAGCTATGGTGTAAAAATTAGGAAGCTCATAGGCAAAGGTAATGAGATATGTAAAACTAGGAAATAAAGTAAGGAGAGTCTGAAGGGGAAGTCATAGTGGATGGGTATTTGTGAGGAGGGCTTGGTTGTATTAAAAAAGGTCTTACCCTGCAACTTACAAACTAAAAATCCAAGAGGTGTGAAAAGAATAAAAGAACCCAAAGCTGCAGATAAAGATGTGATAAATTTTTTAATACCAAGGGTGGAGGATAAAAATGATGGAGGCGAAAGATGATACTAAGGTAGATGATATTAAAACTAGAGGTGTAGATAAATGAAGTTAAACTGAAACAAAAAAGAAAATAAACATGAAAATAGAAGTAGCATAAAATATGAATTAAATTTCTAAGTGTGAGAAAGAGGAATATAGTATTTGTCTTGGAATATTTCTTGAAGTTGAATTTGTAGTTATTTAGTGTGTAAGATTCTTGGTAATTATCTCATTGTGAGGGTGAGATGTTAAGAAGGGGAAAGTGTTGTGATGTATCCTGAAGGTTGAGGAAGAGTAAGGGTGGGCATTGTAAGATGGCTCCAATGTGTGTCTTAAGCTAAGGATGGGCATTGAAAGATGCCCAAAGTCTGAAAAAAGATAAGGGTGGGAATCATAAGACCAACATGTAAAGTAAGAAAAGGATGGGCATCAAAATATTCCTTAATATGTGAGGTATAGTAAGATTAGACTTAATGTTTTGCTTGATATTAACCTCAAAATTGACATAATGATTACCTTTGTTGTCAATATATCTATAAATTTGTCTCACAATATAAAATTTAGAATCTAGTGTAATTTTTTTGGCTTTGGGAGGTGTTTCTATATTTTTATCTATGTACAATATCAACCATGATAAGTTAATTATGATGATTTGTTCTGATATTGGTTGTATGGGGGCATAACCAATATATATGTATTTGTCTACATTTTTCTAAATTGTATTTTGGATAATATAGTTGTAATTCAATGGGATATTTTTATAAATTGCAATATGGTTGATAGAATTAGATATGATAGAGATGGTCTAGTCAATATAATATGTTTTTATTTGAGCAAAGATGGCCAATATAGTTATAATTATCTATATTAGCAGATAAAGTTGTTTGAGTCTAGGTGGATTTGATCTATACATTGGTCAATACAGTTGTAGCTATCTTGAGTGATGTCATGACCAATATAGTTATAATTTTCTATATCATCGCTGATGCGATTGGATTGAATGAAAAAACTAAACTCTTGTGTTATCGAAACATATGATTGTATCGGTGTCGCTGATATAGTTGAAGCACATGGAAAACTATGAAATTTATCGGCTTAGCCTATGTAAGTGGAAACACATTAAGTTTTTATAATTAAATTATCTTGGATGAGTCCATAAAATTATTTAATTTTTGAGATTTTGATTTTTTTGAGGGGATAAAGACTGTAATATAACATATAGGGTAGGACTGAACAATTTTGTAAGCTATGGGAGTGGTTTTGGGTGGAATTCGAGTGTTTGGATGAGAATCAACATGAAATATAATGTTCTTCATGAAATTAATGTGATCTAATCACTCTTCATGAGTTGAAGAATTAGAAAAAAATAGTTATAGAGGGTAGTTTTGGATAGAATCTATAATTTTCTGGCTCATCCACCCAGGATCCTCCATGGATGGAGCAGTAGGAGTGTTAAAAAATGAAATAATCATAATCATCACTTGATTCAAAGTGAGTGTTGTTAAAAATAGGAAAATAATCATAGGTATTTTCATCCTTGTTATCATAAACTGATAAGACCATAAATGGGATCTTTGATCATGCTAGGATCATCATAAACGAGAAGATCATTATTGGGATCTTTGTCAATGCTATAAGTGTCATTCCATGGGATCTTTGACTATGCTATTATTTTCACAAATGAGAAATATCATGTCTACCATTTGGGCTATGCTATTATTTTCACAAATGGGAAATATCATGTCTACCATTTGGGCATTGGAAACAAGATGATTGGTTTTGGTTAAGAAAATTTGGACCATGAGGAGTTACCTTCAATGGTGGAAGAAAAATGGAAAAAAGAGAAACTCATGTGGAATATGAATGGGATTAATATTTATATAAAAATCCTAAGAGGGTACATTATTGAAAATTATGGAAAAAGCGAAGAATTTACGAAAATAAAAATGTGAAAAATGACCCAACACAATAATGGGATAAGATTCCTGTAAGGTTAACCATAATTTATGTAGGGTGAATACAATCAAAACTATAATTGTATATAATATATGAAAAAGGATAAGACCATACTAGATCTAACATACATAAAAATATATTCTGTCGTAAATCAGGGTAGGGCTGTAAGCAAGAGTTTTTTGTAAAATGGGGATCAAGGGTATAATTGGGAAGCCTATGAAAGGAAATAAAAAATAAATAAAACCTTGATCACATATGTAAAATATACAAGATAAAGAGACATAAATGACATTAGGTGGTAACCAAGAGGTGTATAAACTAGGGATTGTAACCAAGAGGTATTTAACTAAGGTTTTACTAGCATGCAAAGATAACACAAGCTAAACTAAGCAAGGGAATACATCGACATACTAATCCAACATATGCATATATATAAACTAAATAAAATAAAGTGTTTAGGGATAAGGATACTTACCTTGGGCTGAATTGACGACACATCAATCTCCCCCTTGGCTCAAGTGGAACTCTACGAGAGATATTGTAGGTGAAACTCAAGAAGTAGAAAAGAAGACCTAAGTTTTCCTCAATTAGGGACTCAAAAGACTAAGGTGTGCCTCTTTTATTTAGATTATTTCCTTAATACTCCAAAGACCTTGTGTAAATATAGACCTCCATGACTGTAAGCTTCTACACCCAAATTCCTTCTCTTCTACTAAAGGTGGGTTTTTGTATGCAAGCAAAGCATAACGATGTTATAATTATTGTAAAAATGACATTTAGAAACCCTATATATAAATCCAACACCTAAAAATTACCTATGAAATATTATGATAGACTCGATCTGGATAAATATATTATAAGTTAATGGAGCAAAAATAGTACTACTTTGGTCAGGGCCAATATAGTACAAAGGGTACAAAACTACATCAAGCAAGGTTGATACAGTAAAAAATGGAACACAAGTAGGAAAAGGGTCATGGTTATCCATGGTAGATATAGTGTAAAATAAAATTAACACTATAAAATCAACTTGGCATAGCCGAGTTAGTAAAAAAAGAACGGAACTAAGTAGGAGAGGCAGAAAGAAGAAGAAAAAACAACAAAGGAGGTTAGACTGATTGGCTACCATGATAATGAGTGTAAACATGTATAACATGTGATCATATAATAACATATCATAAAGTGATACATAACATGATAATGAGTGTAAACATGTATGACCTATGATGATATAATAATATATCATAAAGTACCATGATTTGGCTCACCATAGTTATGTTGCACTCCTTAATATGTTCATTAAGGAGACTGATGAGCCAATAATTCATGCAAGATAGATCATTAGTACATGAAAAATATAGGTGTTATAGGGTTTTTAGTTATCCCAACACCTTATATGAGAAGACATTAATAGGTTTTTCCTATATAAAGATAGAGTTTTATTGAAGGTGAAAAAACCACTAGTTCCTTTAGGTGGTATTTACATAATTTTTGGTCAATGTAAGTGGAGGTCAGTAACCACCACACATTTTACATTGTAATAAGAAACAATTTATCTTTTGTAAAATAAAAATAAAGAAAATAAATTGAAAATGTTGTCTCTTACGTTGATGGGTCATTTCTTATTCCATCTCAGGATTATCTTTACATGAATTATATGTATGCATGCATTTATGGCAAGGCAAAGGTAAGAAATTAGTGTGTAGTTCAGTAATTCATTCATGTATTCACTCATGTTCTCCTCAAAATGTTTCTTATTTTTTGGTGTTGGGAGTTAGGTTGTGTAAGGGGGTGCATATAAGTAAGTGGAAGTGCATTATAGATGATTTTAGCATGTTAAATTGTAACAAATATCCATGAAGGCCTCATGAAGGAAACACCCTTGCATTTGATCAAGATATAGTAGTAAGAATAAGAAATCTATCATTCTTCTAGAGTTTTCCAAAGTTGGGTTTATATAGGATAGTATTGTATCTATTTGTAATTTTGTTTGCTATGCTATTTTAGCAGTTTTCTTAGTCTATGTTTTATGTCTAATTTCCATTACAAGTTTAGTATTTCATAGTTTATATTGAAGTACCGTTAATATTTGTTTAGTTAGGTAATTGATGCAAAATAACAAGTATAACAATAAAGTTTATTAGGATGAGTATATATTCATATTGATGAGTTAGCTATGGAATATCCATGTTAATTATAGACTAGATAAACCGGTCCTTAACATTTACCCATATGTAAATGACATTTTTCATGCATTTATAAACTATGAAATCAAACTTTTATAATCCAACCTGCTCAAATATGGGGCCGATCCCACTATTTCTAGTGGATCCAATTTTCAAAGTGAAACAAACTTCAAGGCTAAGAGTAGTGACAATGTTTTCAAACTTAAGAATGAGGCCAAGAATTTAGTGAATGTAGTGGATCAACCACCTAATAGGATAAAACTATCACAATAAATAGAATGTAGAAAATTGATAAGGTTAACTGAGAGTCTAGAGAGAGTACAAAAATTATTTAAATAAAGATCGATTACTTTACCTCCTATTAGATAATTGGATCCAACAAGACCTTTTCCTAAGATTTATGATGCTAGTGCATGATGTGATTATTATAGAGTATCTAGACATTATTCCAACAAATTCATATCCTTGAAACATAATACCCAAGAACTCATTGATAAAAATCAAGTCAAGGTATAAGGAACCAAAAATAAATTAAATGAATTAGTAGTTCAACCATATACACATTTGAGAATAATTAAAATTCCTCTTTCAAATCACGCCACTTAATCCAAAGACCAAGGAAATTTTCTTACAAAAAATCAAAGACAACCACCACAAGTTTGAAAATTTCACCTGATTGATGGATTCATAAGTGTGGTCAATGAAATTTATAAAGAGCCTCCTCAAATTATATCTTATGATCATGAGATTCTATAAGATGAATATAATAATGGACCACTTTTTAATGGATCTTTCATAGGTGCAAATTCAAAGGGAAAAAATGGAATTATGATTTATTGTGGTTCAAGTATAAATGTGTGCACACAAAGATTTATCACTAGTCTTGGACTTTATCAAAAGGATTTTGCTGTTACTACCATGAGATTATAGTGGGATATGATGGGATGAATATGAAACCACTTGAATGTATTAAAAAACCTATCATAGTGGGTCCTAAAACTATATCAATTTGTTTTCATGTACTTCTAGATAATGGATAAATAAAATGAAAGCAATTCCATGAATATGACATCAATGATTTAAATTGGTTCATGGAGATCAAGTGATTATTATTCAAGGTAATACTTATTATTATCTAGTACACGTTTAACATGAGGTTTTACCTAAGGATGTACCAAAGTAATAATCAATCATATGACCTCAATCAAGTGAGCCTAAAGTTTAAGTATCTAATTTTCCACCTACCAATGACAAAATATCCAATTTTTCAAATTAAAATTTGGATAAGAGAGCATTCTAATTTTCAAGAAGGTATAACATAGACCATTGATGATTATTATGATGATCATAATGAGGATGATTACATTAATGCCATATACAATGGTGATGATAAAAATGATGATGCTAATGTATTAACTTTCTTACACTCAAGGATATCTAGACATCCTGACATTACTCTTGATGATATGATTGCTTATAATTATATACATTATGATGATGGTTCACCTGATATTGTTGGTTAGCCTTGTTTACTAACACCCATGTGTTTTCACCTGAGTTTTATTTATTTTTTAATCCATAGTTTCCTTTAGTTTAGTAATTTGTTTTCCTGCTTGCTTTGGTTTTATTCTTTTATTTGTTTGGCATGTATATTTTGGGATTCATTGATTCTTTTTTAGCCTTATCTTATTTTCTTACCCATTAGGGCCCTCCTTTGTTTTCAAGTTCTTCTAATCTTCCCTATGCTCTTTGATTATTATAGCTTTAATTTTGAAGTTACTTGATTCCTTCTTTGCCTTCATATTTTGGTTGTCCTTTATTTAGGATTCCTTCTCCAGTTCATTCCATTTCATATGTGCTTTGAGTTTCATCCCTCCTCTTTTTTTTTCTTAAAATTTCCACTTCATGTACATATATATGATTCTTCTAGCCTTTCCTTTTACTTAGTTGTGTTAGTTTGTTCTGCTTGATACCCTTGTCTTTGTTTTTTGTGTCCCATCCCAAAATATTTTGAAAACTTCCACATTATTAAAACACATTGTATATTGAGGTCACATGCCCCATAATTCAATTTTTTTTGATGGAAATTGTAGGCTTACAGTCCCCCTTATTTATTATTCTTACTTGTGATTTTTATCTTCCTTTATATGATTGGTTGATTTTTTGACTATTTCATATCTTTTAAAATGTATTTACATTTGTATTTGAATTATAGTTATGTAGGTTTGAAATATTAGGAGTATTTATCTATTGATAGAGGTTATATTGCTTACATACATGCTACTAATTATATTATTGAGATAGATGTAGGATATACAAGTTTATACTTATGATAATATATTTATAGGTGGATGAGGGCACCTTTTATGCTCACTTAGGGGTATCTTATGGGAATCATTTAGTAGCATTTTGATGGTGGAAATTATTACATCAACAAATCAACTTGTTCACCTATCATAAAGGTCAAGGTGGAATCACACTAGTTTAATCATAAGGGACCTATGGCTAAGAAATAGTCCTAAGATGTACAAAAGGGTCATTTAAGTTATAGAAATAAATAAGTTCAATAATGAATCATAATAAAACTTATAATCATTTCAAAATATCATTCAAATAATTTAAGTCAACTTATAAATATATCAGAGTTAAAATAATATTATCAATCTTATCTAAAAGAGAGATGCCTATAAATAAGATCATCTTTTGAAAATATGAAAATAATTTTATCAAATATTATTTATCAATTATTTCAACGTATTACTTAATTAATATCTAATCAAACTCACAAATATTATCAATCATATCTAATAGAGTAAAGCCTATGGACAAGGCAATATCTTAAAGAAAAGAATATTTTGATTTGTATTCAAAATTACTCTAGATCAAAAGATGGATTATATAAATTTGTCTCTTTAACACTACACTAAGTGAAAAAAAAAAAAATGACACCAAAACAAAGATAAAACAAATGAAAATGAAAAACAAAACAAGAAAAGTTAACTATGATCAACATTAAATATAACACACAAGTTAAAGTAGATTATAAGTTAGAAAACTATACTATCAAGAGAAAGAAAATGAAAGAAATCAAATAAACTAAGTAGAAAAGACTAACATTAAGAAAAAATGAATGAAAACTATACTAAGAACTAGGCTAAACAAAGAATTACAACGAAACAAAATGTAAAAAATAAACCACCAAAACCTAACTAATGATAAAAATAAAGAGTGAATGAAAGAGAGTCGACCAAAGATATAAATGAAAATAGAAGTTTTATTGAGAAATTATATATTTCAAGATTGATTATAATAAATCCAAGAAATGTAATCACAACATAAATAAAATTCAACAATCTATCATAATAAATATGAAGGATTATTCATTATTCAAAACAAGTACAAAGATATTCTACACATGATTTCATATTTTGTAATCATCAAATAAATTAATATCTTAATCAACATCAGATAACCAATTTATAAATAAAATAATAAACTTGGATATACCTGTGCGTATCAAGCAATTTAATTCACCATTAGAGGGATGCTATTTGGTCTTCTTGTATTTGATATTTGATCTTAGAGATATATCACAAAATAAAATAGATAATGAAACATGTAATCAAAATGCTCTTGTACATATAGATGTTTCTCCCTTTAAAATGTCCTTCAATTATCCTTTTAAAGTCTCTTCTTATAAGTAGTTATGTTTTCAAGTTGTAACTGTTGACTAAATTTAACCCTAGGTCAAATTTGGTCAACCCCCTATATATTCAAACTTTCATAGGGTCCCCTAGGTTTGAAAGTGGTCCCATGGTCATTAATGAGGTCATACAACATGTTCTAACATTGTCATATTTATCATCTTGTATTAATATCCCTTTTTGCCACCTTTTGGTCATTCTAAGGGAATTATATGGTTTTCAACAAAAAGATAAATGTTTCAAGATGCAAACTAGAATACTCCCTATCAAATAATGTTAGAGGAAGATTTACAAACTTAAAAATGTAGGTTCAACATACAAAGAAGGAGATCAACTGCAAACAAAATTAGTTTTAAATAGTTGTACGGATCGAGGTGACCCATTTGGCATGTGTGAAGGATTTAGGGAAGTCTCTTGATATCCCCATAGGTCATTTCTAGGCTCAGGTGGATTTCAAAGCTCTAAAGTTGATGAAAATAATTTCTCTCTCCTATCACTCCTTTGGATAGGTTAATAAGGCCAAATGGTTTTTTGTTAGTATGGATAGGAGAAGAAGAGTTGGACTGAGTGAATTTGGTGGATGTTAGGGGTCCCTGGTGTGCTTCCATTCCATAACCATAGTTGTAAGATTGGTATTATGTACTATTTGAACAATCACTAAGATTATTAACACCTGCAAACTATATACACATCCCCAACACCTCAGTTTTCTCATCTGTTTACATTGGTCTGTGAGAGCTAAGTAGTGCATATAGTCTTGCAGAGCATGTTCACTCATTTCACATGGGTTTCAATCTAGTTGGTATGTGTGGACATAAAATAATAAGTAGAAGCATCTCATTATGTTAGAAGTGAATACCATCATGGTCTACAGAACAATGTTTGGCAATTATAGTGTTTCCATTCTTCTATGATTGGATTCAAGTCAAGGTAGTACATTTGTTTTCAACCCCTTACATATGATGACCGATTTCTCCATTAAAGTTTTGGTCTCAAGAATATCATTAATGGAATGCAAGGTCTAAAACACAAGCACAATGAATTAACCCTAAAATAGTCACCTACAGGACCGTGTAAGAGTGTTTAGACTATGGTTTGATGAGAGATTTGGACTTCATAATAGAGCTTTGACAAGTTTGAGACCAGATTGAAGGTCGATAAGCCCTTAAACACAATTAAAACTACACTTAGACCCTTCATTGACACGTATAGAGGTACATAGTTAGAAAAGTTTCAAAGTGGGAAGTTTTATCTTAATTTCTTTGAAAGGGATTCTGCTCATACACAATAGCATCTGTTGGTGGAGGTTTATGAGGTTTGTTCAAGCATAATGGCTTCACTCTTGTTGCTCAGGCCTAAGGGACACATCTTGACAAAAGAGGAGATTCTTTGGTTGAGAGAGGATGATGGTATATTGGGTTTTCAATTCAATTAAGTTCCCACTTGAAACACATAGTAAACTATAGTATTAAGAAACCAAATAAACAATGTAACTTACAAGCAACTCCTAGTACATTGATAATAAGGACAAGGGCATGGTATCAAGGCATAAAATGAGTTCAAATAGGTGTGAAATGGTAATAGTGACTTGAGGAGAGAATTAAAGGTGTGGAACACAGTAGTAAAACATGAATCAACACCAACATGAATCTATCATATCCCCTAATTGACACCTACAATTTGACACATACTACAGACTAGCTTAGCTAATGGAGATTATAGGTTTGGGAGTTTGATAGAGATAGTAAGATGAATAACCACATAATAAACCACTCTCAGAGTGATAAAATCACATTTACATGTGATTCCTTAAGGAAAAGATGAACTATATTTGGCATGAGCCTTAAACTCAGTCTAACCAAATCCTACACATAGTCATAGTTTCAAGAAGCTAGTCTTGATAATTTGATGTTTGAGGGCTCTAGATGCATGGTATAGATTTGAAACTTGGTAAAAAGCATCATCATGAGTTAATAAATACCTCTGTGGTCTCAATTAGGTGGTACTAAGAGGGTAAGTATCCTCTATTTAGTCTCAGACAAGAGACACTCTATAGTCAACATAGTCTACAAACCTTATGCATGAATGCTAAAAGGATGAAATGGAGAGAAAATAAGAATTGTGAGATGATGTATAAGGTTGGATTTAAGGTTAAATAAAATTTAAAAGGCCTTAAATTCATTATAAACACTCATAAGTGTCACATGATTAGAAAACCTATCTATGCCTATTAGGCCTAGAACTAGGTATGAACACTCATGGCTTATAGTGTCATTCATATGAACATATGATCTTTAAAAACAATGTGATAAATTCTTGGGAGAGTGGAGATTCCATGAGACTTAGTGGTTTGTATAAGACAACCTAGAATTCATCATTTTTGCCTAAATCTATCTCAGGGCTATCGGGATACAGGCAGGAACTGAAGAGAGAAGCCAATTTATTTTGCTCATATTTGTATGGATAACCTACATGATGTCTCAATAAATTAGGGATAGTTGAGGTATGCCTTGAAATCAAAATTTGTGAAATTGGTTCAATGGTTAAGCATCTAACTTTTATGAATCATCATTAAGAACCTAAACGACCTAAAACTCTCCTAAAACCCTTATGAGACTTTGATGAATAAGATATGAATGGAAATGCATTTAGGAGGGATAAAATTATTTGAAAAGTGTTTTAGATCCATTTTTAACTCTCTCATGCTCCTTAACACTCAATTTTTTTGTACTATCACTTGTACGAACAAGTCTAATTCTCTATTTTCTACAAGTTTAAGGTAGTCTAAAGGTACAGAAGGGAATGTATAGGTGAAAATCATTATGGAAGGTGTGTGGAGACTTGTTGTTACTCATTATACCCAATTATCACCTTGTTTATGCATGAAAAACCTTTTTTTAAGTTGGTCATTGCAGGTAGTCTTGAACAAGACAATGAGAAAGAGGGTGACTGCCTAAGTGTGATTGTGAGAAGTGTGATATTGAATATTTTGAGGTATATTTGATAGAATAGAGGACAAATAAGTCTTGATGACTTTTCTCACACCCCTGTAATGAATATCCATGAGTATCTATAGGTCACCCTAGCGATAATAGTTTTAAACAGATAGTGAAATCCTCATCATCAAGGCAGTTTCAAATAAGGATAATGAAGATCTCTACGCCAACTTCAAGAAGGTGACTTGTTTCAGATGGACACTTGTCTAAGAGGAACTCATGACCTATTATATAACTCTCTTTTATTTCATTGTAATTGGATTTCAAGCCTTGAAACTTAGCCTTGTGATTATTCAACTTCACTCTTCTCTCCTCTCTTATTCCCTATATATTCAAGCCATTTTGTCATTGTAAAGGAATCCATAATTGGTATGACGAAGCCCTGCTGGTTTTGACATCTTGTTTTGCCTATGACTAAAGGTTTCTCAATTTGGTTTAGTCTCTTCAATTAT
Source organism: Torreya grandis (assembly GCA_037957365.1). Taxonomy (NCBI): domain Eukaryota; kingdom Viridiplantae; phylum Streptophyta; class Pinopsida; order Cupressales; family Taxaceae; genus Torreya; species Torreya grandis. Next base: position 5,942,988 of record JARHVA010000002.1, read on the forward strand.
TTCCTATGTATGTCAAGTAGTGTATTTGGATGACAAGTGATGAATGTCTTCTCCTTGCTTCCATTTTGCTCTTGTATACATTGTGTAAGTAGTAGCATTTATTCTAACATATATCATGAAGTGTAACTATTTGTTAAGGTGTATTTGAAGTGTGAGAGAGATTATTAGTGTCTAGGATGAGACCTAATTTTAACCCACCTCTAGATATGCATATCAATATGCATCCATGTAGAAACACATATGCTAGAAAAACATTGAGTTGAGGTCAGTTTTAGTAGTTTTCTTTCTTATTGCAAATGCAAGTATGTTTGTCGAGTTATCTTTGGTGTATCAATTTCATTAGTATAGGTTGTTTTTATGTTTCCTTCTTCCATTTTCACCCCCAATAGTGATTATCCTAGTGTAGTGTGTGAGCCTAAAAATTAGATCAAGGGAGATAGCCCTTCAAACCTAGAGATCTATCTCTTGTAGCAGTTTATCTAGTGTAGAGATAGTTCCATGTTATCCCAAATTTGAGGTCTCTTTGACTTATATATGGTGAAAATTTGGGCTATAATAGTTCTATAACACCCTATGGGACTTGAAGTCTAAGAAGGTTGTTCAAGGTGGATGTTGGTCTTGACAAGGAGGCTATAACAGTCCATTTGGAGACTCCAACATTTGAATCTTGGTTGCATACTATTGCACTCTTTCATGCCTAAGGTAAACACAAGGTCTCTTACTAAAGGCATTCCTTTTGATTTACAAGAGATTCCTCATTATTAATACAAAGAAAACATATTCGATAACACCCATCCTTGTCTAAAGAAGTCATACCTTGCTGACAAGCCTATAACAAAGTTTTTGATTTGCCCATTCTTGCAAAGTCCTAAAGCTACCATGGAAAGAAACTTGACTTTTGTTGCCTTGAATGGATATAGTATTATAAGACTTGTCCACTATGATGATGTCCCCATTTCCTCCCTAAAAAGTGTTCCCTTATACACCAATGATATTGCCATTGCCCCTATTGAGCATATTAAAAACATTGCTAACTTCTGTAACATACATCACATCATTGAGGAGAACATAAAAATCAAGTTTTTGGCTATCTCTTTCAAAGGGAAATATCTTGAATGGTATGGTACATTAGCTCCTAAATCTATCACCACATGGGATGAGTTGGGAGATGCTTTAAGGAGAAGATTTGAAGATGAGAATGACAACTTGTCATTGACTAAGTAGCTAACTAGCATAAAGAGAACACCTCAAGAAGGCATTCAAGATTTCAACACAAGATTTTAGAAGACATGGGATGGGATCTCAATCTTGGTATGACCCAAAAATCACCATGCTTTCTTTTACTATCTTAAAACTTTTGATAGTGATATTGCTATGTTGATATAATCCATGGGAGGGATCACATTGCCTAATGCCTATGAAATGGCCATACAGGAAAAAAATTGTTTGATTCAGGATAGGAATATTTTCCCAAGACCTCCCATGCCTCTATAACCTAATTTACAAACCCCTACACATACTATTGCTCCCATTCCTACACCTAAACATAAATCTACTGCCCCTGGTTAACCAAGTAAGTCTATTGAGGTATAAAGAATGAGAGCTATGGATCAAGAGATATTAGGTCTCAAGAGGATCATACAACAACAATGAGTCCTTTCCAAATCCATTATCAACCTAATCAGTCCTACCCTAACTATCAAGGTAATAGACCAACTTTCTAAGGTCATCCTCAAGGTCAAGGACAACTAGTTCAAACAAAGTCATACAATGGTTATAATCCCAATAGCCAAGAGCATTATTGCCTACTCAAAATAACCTTGCCTAAAATCATGGTGGTCAACCTTAATGGGATAAAACTAATGATCTATCTACATATGTCAATGAGTCCTTCAATCAATATTTCATGGAAAACTTGGGAACAATGCCAACCATGACTCAAGATGAGGTAACTAATGGAGGAGAAAACAATATGAAGAGTGTTCAAGTGGGGTATACCTTATCCAATTGGAAACAAGATGACTCATGTGCTGTGAACTACCAAGGGAAGTCAAGCAAAGATTCAAGCCCTTTAGTTACAAACTCAAGGGCAAAGAGGAAGATAATTGAAGAGGTTCAAGGGGATGTTAATGGTATATCAATGAGTATTCAAACATCACAAAGGGTAGGTATGTCTAATATAGTCCCAAATGCATAAGTGGAATAAAGAAATCAGAATGCTTTCACACCTCAAAATTTTCAAGGTATAGGCAACATCATTCGTACTAGTGGACAAGCAAAACTTAGTGGCTCTTTTACTAACATTATAGAGAAGATGAAGAAGGCTCATTTGAATGTGTCAACGTGGGATACACTTGTAATAAATGGAAAAGCAAACCTGATCCAAAAAGAGCTATCCAAACTTAATTTGACAACCAAGTAACCTAGTGGGAAAGAGGTAGCCTTGACAAACACATTGAAGCCTAGTGAAGGACAATCAAACAAAGTTGAAAAAGGTAGAAAATCCTCCTCCATTATATCTATCTATCATCATTGGAGGTGCTTTGGTTTATAATTTTCTTATTGATAGTGGATCAAGTACTTGTGTCATGCCCAAACAAGTAGCTGATAAATTAAACTTGAAGTATGAGCCTCATGCCAAAGGAGTGCTACAATTGGATGGGTTAGTTACCAAGACCATTGGCATAATCAAAGGTTTGTAACTTTTTCTTCATGTTTGTCCTAATTTCACCATTTCTCAAGATGTTGTGGTTGTTGATGTGCCACCCAACTTTGTGCTTTGTTTGTAAAGAGAGTTTACTACTAAGATTGAAGGATACATGACTTAAGATTGGTCCTATATAGCCTTTAGGACTATGTATGGTGCAAAGATGTCAATCGAATCTAAACCTCTATCTAGTTTTCATGTAGAACCATATGTGCCTTATACATCTAATATGAATTGCAATGTCATTGAGGAATAAGATCATCCTAGTGATCAATAACCTCTAACACTTCTTGATGGCATATCTGACTTCTACCTTGATGAATGGGGAGTTAAGAAATATATATTTGAATAAATAGGCCTTGGTACTTACATCCTCCATGAAGAATGTAATGGAGCTCTTGAAGCAGATTCAAATGAAACTCTAGAACAAGTTGCATGGAGAAACTATTTATTGCACATAGAAGAAGATGTTAGTACCCAAACTATGACAAAGCATGACAAACCTGGTGAGTAGTCAGTTTTGCTTACAAAAGAAGAGAACACTCATGAGTATGGACCTCAAGAAGAAGCATATGACATGTGGAAATAATTAAATGCTGTAGTGTAGGAGTTTGAGGAGGTAAGCAGGTCTATAACTTTTCAAAAAAAGTATAGACCCGATGATGAGTTCAACCATGTACCTAATAAGCATAAGAAAGAGCTTTAGGTATCTACCAAGTAAGAAACAACCTTGGTAGAACATAAAGTGTTTGATGAGGACAAAGAAAACAACCTTTATGACTCCAAATAATAGACATATATTGATTCAAATGCATATGAAGTTGAGAGAGTTTTCATAACTCTTAATGATCAGATTTAGGAGTGTCAAGTGAACATGACAAAGGTCAAGTAAGCTAAAAGCTCAAACAAGCCTATTAGAGGGATAGATGGAGTGTTCATGAGAGATCCAAGTGATACACTTGTAGTCAATAGAAGATCCAACCATGGTAAGTCATTTGACTATCTCTATAAGCAAGTGTTCATTGACAAGTATGCATCATATGAAGGTTTGTTTTCATGGAGCAAAAATGATGCTAGAAGCATTATCTTTGACCTTGGTTGAAGCAATGAGGAGTTGTTCTTCATCTCAAGTGATTTTTGGTCTTTTACATATTAGGATAGGTGTGGGTTTTCCTTCGAGTTGTTTGTGTGTTTTTCCTAAGTGTTCATGAGAACATAAGTGTGTTGTTGACCATTTTTGGTCTTGCAGGCCAAAAATCGGTCTCCCTTTTCTTTTCTTTCCATTTCCACGCCCAGACATGAAGGATAATGCAGGAATATGCTTCTGGAACTCACTTTTTCTGTTGGCATGTAAAAGGCTCAACTTCAAGCATTTGGTACAGAAAGAAAAGGCGGGGTTGAAAGGAGTGATTATACATGAGTTTACAAAAGGTGCTAGTTTCATCAAAGTTCCAAAGTTGAGTGCAAGTTTTGTGTTTTCAGCCATCCAAGGAGATCCATGATGTGTTATTGGGTTTGACAGAGAAAATAAACTACTTCAAAGGGATTTTAATTAGCAAGATGAACCAAGTTTAAAAGACCAAAGGATCATTTTCAAAAGCTCGAAGGGCAAGTGCCCTTGCGGAGCACAGGAAGGTGCCAAATGGGGCTATTCAAGTAGGTTCCAAAGGACATCATGGGGCCCAAGTGCCCTTATGGAGGGCAGGGAACACTTGCAAAGGGATTAAAGAGAAGGTTGAAAGGTAAGGTTTTCTTCAGAAAAAAGACTAAGGCAAAAGGAAGGATTTCCTTCAGACTTTTATCTGAGGAATAAATATGAAGGAAACCTAAATGGGAGTCAACATGAATTATTTTGGATAAAATTCTCGAAGGAATTATTTTGGACATTTTCAGAAGAAATTCACAAGGCAAAGAGCCAAACAGAAGATTGCCCTTTGAAAGGAAATTCACGGCAAAACATGAAGCAATTCCTTCAGACTTTTTATCTGAAGGAATTGAGAGGCCAAGGTAGCCTGAAGGATCCCATAGGGAAATTTCCCTTGTGGGGGACTCTTGGATGCCAAAAGGGGGACCTTTCTCCAAGCCCTGAAGGGACACCTTGCCTTTAGGAGGGTTCAATAACAAAAGCCTGAATGAAGGAACACTTCAGAAAGAAAGCTGAAGGAAAGAAAGCCAAAGGAAAGAAAGCTGAAGGAAAGTGAAGCTAAAGGAATTAAGAAAGGGGTGACAAGCCTAAAGATGTCAAATTTAGCATCATGAAATAGTCATTGGAATTCAAATGTCTAGTGACATCCCCACAAATGTCAAATTCAGGATAATGGAATAGTCGTTGGCTTTCAAATGGTGACAAACGCAAGAACGCCAACTTTATGGCAATGAAATAACTGTTGATCTTTAAATGATTGAGCATGAATATAAAGGAATTCAAAGGGATTAAGGCCAAAAGGAAGAGACCACTGAGAAAGGATCCTTAAGAGTCAAGGATTGACATCAGATAGCCCCAAGGGCCGAGAGAGCTAGGAGAAGATAAAAGCTAGGAAAGGACAAAAGCCAAGCACAGAAGTAGACAAAACAGTCCAGGTGGAAAAATAAGGTGTCAGCATAATGAGGTATTCCAGTGGTTGAAATAGGATTTGCCAAGTGGTCATCAAGGAATGTGAATAGTGTCATCAAGGAACGCGAATAGTGAAGGCGCGGCCTATTTTTGCTCATTTTGCATTAATGAGCAAACAACCGCATGAATCTCTTTAAGAAGTGGTCTTGTTCACAGATAAAAAGGCATGGCCCATGTTTTCACCATGACATTTAATATGATTTAAATGCCAAAGTCAAGACTGGCAACTGACACAACATGTTCTTTTAGTGACTTCCTCTTCCCAATGTTTTCAATGCAACATGGGCCACTTGTAAAAAAGGGCACCACTACTTCCTCTTTCTCTATATATTGTAAATTCTCATTGTGAGAAAGGGATCTCTCATTTTTTTAAGGCGAAGCCCTACCAAAATTTCACCTTGAATCAATAGAATGCATTTTTTACCTCTATTTAGCTGGATATATCTTTGAGTGTGCCTAAGTATTAACCTTGTGTTCAGTCATTTTTCATGATGCTTTCACAAGCTTGATACCAACACACCTAGTATAGACAAAGCACTATTTATACAGGTAAAAAGAAGAGTTGTATTTGGAGCACAGATACAGAAGAAGGTTACCAAACAGTGTGTTTTCCTACAACACCTATGGTAAGTTCATTTTTTGTGCATCTTCATTAAGCCTCCCTGTTAAGGTCCCTACAGTCTAGTCTTTTCATCAAATAAAGTGTATGTATGTCCTCTTCTAGTCTGAAGTGTGAGTAAATGAGTAGATCAAACTTGTTTGATGCATCACTGTCTTAGTTTAGTTTCTATTTTCAGTATCCTTCTCTCTTTTTAACCCCCCTCCTTTCTTTTATATATTAGCAATATTACTAGAATAACTCAAAGATGCATTAAAGGGAGCTAGCCCTTATCTAGAGATTCTCCCCTCAAATTTTCTCAAACACCCACATGCAAGAGAGGAGTCTCCATTGTGCCGTGTGGAAGATAGAAGCTCAGCCTTTCTATTAAGGGTGCAATCCATAACGTCAATAGTTTTTGGCACATCAGGTGGGACCCATTTCTAACACTCAAAAAAGTTTTAGGATTGATGTTGGTCCTGTTACAACAAAAAATCAATCATTAATTCAACATCTGGCGACTCCATTATCAAGAGCATTGGTCTCTGGTTAAGGATCAGTCTGACATCTTATGCCTAAGGTCACCACATGATCTATTGCTAAGGGTGTCCCTTTTGAATTCGTTGAACTACCATTAAACTCAGCAAGGCGAATGAGGTTTACAAAGACCCATCTTTATTCAACAAGTCATTTTCCTAGACCTGCTATAAGACACACTTATGCAAGAAGGCCCCAATTGAATCCTATTATAGCTATGGCTTTGCCATTTGTGGCCTTTCATGGTCAGAGTCCCTTGAATCTTCTACATTATGACCCAATCCCAGGTACAACCCTTAAGAGTGTGCCTCCCTTTAATGGAGAAGGGCCTATTACTGCTATTGAGCACATTAGAAATATTGCCAACCTCTACAATATTCACAATGTCACTGAAGAAAACATTGCTATCAAATTACTGGCATTGTCTTTTAAGGGCAAGGTTCTGGACTGGTATAGAACTCTGCCAATGAATTCAATCAGCACATAGAACGAATTGGAAACCCTCTTAACAAATAGATTTGGGGAGAAGAGTGACCACCTCTCACTTGTCGAGTAGTTGACCACCATGCAGAGAGCTCCACATGAATTTATGCAAGATTTCAATACTCATTTTCAGAAGACATGGGACAGAATCCCCATTTTGGTAAGGCCAACCCCAAGCTATGCTTTCCTCTATTATTTGAAAGCGTTGAACAATGACATTGCTATCATGATACAGTCCATGGGAGGACATGTGCTACCCACTGCCTATGAAATAGCCACAGTAGCTGAGAATTGCCTAGTGCAAGTGGGAAAGATAGCCCCTATACGTCATATGCTACTCTTCCCTAAATTGCCACCTCTAGTCCAGACTGTTGCACCCACCTTAGCTCTTATGCATGGCATAGAAAACCTGGCTGCTACTTTGTCCAATGACCTTCATGAAGTCAAAAGCTTGTTACAAAGTGTGACTAATGAACTAGTGGCTCTCAAAAGGCAACAATCTCAAAGCAATCAGCGAAATCAGGAATATCATTAGTTTAGGCAAGCAAATAAACCCCCTTTCCAGAATTACAATCAAGGATAGGGTCAATTTGCATAATCTAGACCTTATGAAGGCTATAATATAGGTGTTCCTTCATCATCCAAGGCTCTTGTACCCATTCAAAATAATTTAGTATAAGAACAACCAAATTGCTCACCCATGGGATACAGTCAAGATCAGGCTATTTATACAAATGAGATGCTGGGTCAATACATGAATGTATAAGATAATTAGGCAGTTGCTCAATTCCCAAGATTTGAGGCGTCATTGCAACCTGGCATGGATAATAGGCTAGCTCAGTCTAATTCTGCTCTCATGAATCACTTAGAAGGTGAATTCTGTACAGTCAACTACGTGGGCAATGCAGACAATCAAGGTGACTATGTTACAGCTAACACAAGGTCCAAAAAGAAATCTATGGAGGAAGCTTAGGTAGCTGCTCAAATGTTCGCTACATCTTCTTCATCACATGTGAACCAAAAAGTTCTAAAATTTAGGCCGCCAGTTGAACCCTCAGCTCCTCGGCCTGCACCTTAGGCTGCAAGCAACCCAAAGAAAATTCAAAAGGGCACAACCCTCAAGTCATTTTGGCAAACCAAATGAAGAAGATACACATGAATATCTCCTTGTGGGATTCATTGGCAGTGCCAGGACAAAAGGACATGCTCCAAAAGGAATTGGACGGGCTAAATGAACAAGCTATCCTAACAAAAGCCAATAATGTTTTGATCATGAATGGGCACCCTTACACAACAGGCCAAGTAAAGAAAGAAGAAAAGGTTCCTCCTTTCTATCTGTCCTTAGTCATAAGAGATTTCTTGGTGCACAATTGCATTATTGATAGTGAGGCAAGCACCTCAGTAATGCCAAAATGTATAGCAGATAAATTGGGGCTTAAATACAAAAAAAATGACTAAGGGAGTCTTTTAGCTAGATGGAACACCAGAAAAGATAGTTGGAGTGGTGAGAGGCTTAAACTTGATGCTCCACACCTGTCCAACTTTCTCAGTTCCTCATGATGTGGTGGTGGTAGATGTTCCTTCGTACTTTACCATTTGCTTGTCTAGGGATTTCACATCCAAATTAGGTGGGTACTTAGCAAAAAATTGGTCCTACCTATTTTTTAGAACCAAATATGGAACTAAGGTGAAGATTGAGTCAGAGCCAATCCATAGAGATCATCTAGAGCCATACTCACTCAAGGCAGAGAATGTCAGCTATGCCATTATTGATCAAGAAGAATTCTAAGTGGATAAATCTCTGCCCTCTACCCTTGAAAGGGTTACTGACCTACTCCTAGATGAATGGGGAAGTGACAACTTTGAACATGATCCTTACAAGTTCATAGAAGAGGCAGGCCTCAAGATTTATTGCATGCATGAAGAGGGTACATTTGTACCAAATTTGATGAAAGCAAGCCAAGAGAGCTCAGGTTTATGGCATATTTTCTTTGATGGCTCAAGAAGCAAGTTGGGAGCTGGTGGGGGAGTGGTGCTAGTTTCCCCCTCATAGAAGAAATAATTTTTGGCTTTCAAGTTCCAATTTTCTTGCATGTACAATGTTTTAGAGTATGAATCTCTCATCCATGATTTTGAGTGGGCGAGGAAAAGAGGAATTAAAGAGCTGCAGGTTTTTGGGGACAACGAGTTGATCATAAATTAGGTGAGAGGCTGAAATTTGACAAAGAATTCCTTACTTAAGTCTTACAAACATAGGGTGTGGGACATAGTAGAGAGTTTCCTTGCTTTCAATATTGTTTCCATTCCAAGAGAGTAGAATAAACAAGCTGACAGACTAGCAGTAGTTGGTGCTCAGTACAACATCCCCAAAGCGATAGGCCGAGGTAGCAGTCCCCACCATTTGAAAGTGGTAATCAGACCCTCCATGCCTAACAACATCACCAACTAGTAGGTGTTTGACAATGATCAGTAAATAACACTCTTCTTGCAAGAGGAGGCTAAGTTTGCTGCTAGAAACCAGGCTAAGCTATAACAATAGTATGGCAGCCATATTGTTCAGCTGAAGAACAATAAACTTCCCAAATGCTTGGTCACTCTCGAAAGTATCTTCAATGAGGATGACCAATTAAAAAATGACAAAGCAAGCATAACAACAAAGAAGGAGAACTATGAAAAAATGGAGATATTCAAGAATAATTTGCTTGCACTTGGGAAAGTGTGTACAAATCATGAAAGGTAGGCCTTCATCTTGTTGTGCTAGGAGTTTGATGATGTCTTCACTTGGGAGTATAATGACTTGAAGGGTTTTAAACTAAGTTTGGTGTAACATAACATCAATCTGGAGGAAGGCACCAAGCCCATCAAGTAGAAACAAAGGTCTGTCAACCCAAAGATTGAGCCTCTCATGCGAAAGGAACTCACCAAGCTGATTGAGTCCAAAATCATATTTTTGATCAAACACTCTTCTTGGCTAGACAATCTTGTTCCTATCTGAAAAAAGAATGGGGAGATCAGACTATGTGTAGATTTTAGAGACCTCAAAAGAGTCTCTTTGAAAGACCATTATCCTCTCCTGAGTATGGAGCGGATCCTCCAAATAGTGACAGGCAGTGAGCATTTCTCCCTCCTAGATGGGTATTCAGGATACAATCATATTTTGGTGTAAGACTATGACCAATACAAGATAACCTTCAATACCAAATGGGGGACATTCGCTTACCAAAAAATGCCATTTGGACTATCCAATGCCAGTGTCACTTTTCAACGAGCCATGGACATGGCTTTTCAAGGCCCGATAAATAATATTTTACTGGTATATCTTGATGATGTGACAATGTTTTCTAAGGAAGTGGGTCAACACATGAAGCACCTCAGACAAATCTTTGAGAGGTGTCAAGAGTTTGGTGTCTCTCTCAACCCAAAGAAATGTGTGTTCGCTGTCCATGAGGGTAAACTCCTTGGCCATGTGGTTTTGAAGGAAGGCTTAACCATTGATACAGAAAGAGTTTGTTCCATCCTAGAGCTGTCCTTGCCTAAACATAAGAAAGGTCTACAGAGCTTATTTGGCAAAATAAATTTCATCAGGAGATTTATTCCAAATTTTTAGAGGTAGTCAAGCCATTGACCTCTATCTGAAGAAAGATGAGAAATTTGCGTGGATAGTGCAAAGGAAGGATAGTTTTGAAGGGATCAAGTAGGCTATCACCCATGCTCCTACCTTGATCAGTCTTGACTTCACCAAGGATTTCAACATCTACACCTTCGGAAATGAAGAGGTAATCTCCACTATGCTTATCCAAGTGAATGGTGAGAACCTTGAACAACCACTTGCATTTTTTAGCCAGGGTCTAGAGGGTTTTGAGTTCAGGTATACGTATGTGGAGAAGCAAGTTCTTGCGATCATACAGAGTTTAAATAAATTTAGACATATGTTGTCCAACAACAGGGTTCACCTCATGGTGCCACATCCCAATGTCAAAGATTTCTTGGTCAGCCATGATCTGAATGAAAAGAGAGTGGGATGGATCACTAAAATAATGGAATATGATGTGGGCATCAAAACCACCAAGATGGTAAGAGGAAAATGCCTGTGTGAACACCTTGATGTAGACCTTAAACAACATACAAAAAATAGTTTGCTAATTCATGATGAAGCCACAAAAGAAGAACCAACAGTCATGAAGGATTGGACATTAGACATGGGACATTTTCTTCTCACTAGTGAGTGCCCACAGGGCCTTAATAGGACCAAGAGGAGATTTTTTAGACTCCAATATCTCCCTTATATCCTGATTGATGGAGTGTTGTTTAGAAGGGATTTCTTAGGAGTACTTTTAAGGTACATAGACCTAGGTCAGGTTGATAGGGTGCTGACTGAGTTCCATGATGGGCTAGCTGGTGGTCACTTTGTTCCTAAGCCTACAACTACAAGAATAATGAGAGCTAGTTACTTATGGCCCACTCTATTTAGAGACACCCATGCCTGGGTATGAAAGTGCAAAAAGTGTGCTCTCTTTGATGGGAAAGAACAACTGGCTGCAATGCCTCTATAGCCTATTTAAGTTGTATAACCATTCATGCAATGGGGCCTTGACTTCATAGGGATGATTAACCCTCCCTCCAGTGCTAGACACAAGTGGGTCTTGACCGCTACAAACTAGTTCATGAGATGGGTAGAATTTGTTGCTTTAAAGGAGGCCAATGAAAGTGCACTCCTAGATTTTTATGAAGACCTAGTGACAAGGATTGGAGTTCCAGCTACCATCATCTCAGATAATGCTTTGGCTTTCTTGGGAACTAGAATGAGCGAGTGGGCATTGAGATACAACATCTATCTCAACACTTATTCCAACTACTACCCACAAGGGAATGTGCTGGCTGAGTCCACCAACAAGAATTTGATTAGGATTATCAAAAGAATAATGGAGGAGAATTAGAGAACTTGGCATGCCAAGTTGAAAATAGCCCTGTGGGCAGACATGGTCACTCCAAAGAGGGCAGTTGGTAGTTTTCCATACACGCTTGTGTATGGAAGGGAAGCTAGACTTCCTCTTTCACTTGAATTTCTAGCCTTGGACCTTGCTCACTAGCTATAATTAGAAGAACACAACAACATGGAGGTTAGGCTATGTGAATTGATGGAACTTCAAGAAATAAGGGACCAAACTATGGCTTCTATCACCAATCGTCAACAGTAGACGAAGAATCACTTTGACAAGAGATGCTCATCAAAAGGTTTCTTTGAAGGAGACATCATCTTGAAATGGGATGAGGACTGAGCTAACCCTGGAAAGCACATGAAGTTTGATGCCCTATCGAGTGGTCCATATGTTATCACTCAGTGTAAGTAGCACAATGCATTTCAACTCTCCAAGTTAGATGGTGAAGAACTATGTATCCCAATTAATGGGATACATCTTAAGCATTATCACTAGGCCTTCTCCCATCATGTACATATTTTCCTTATTTTTTCCCTATTTTCCCTAAGTGCTTTTGCACATGTTAGTAGTTTTCTTAATCTTGTGTGTGTTTTGTTTCCTTTCTGGGGTAAGAGCTTCATGATTGATTCTTGGATATCTCAGGGCTATTGCTAACTCTTTCAAAGTTGTGTTTTGACTCTGTGCTCAATGGACTTTGAGGCTACCAGTCTTTTTTAGCATAACATGCATGCTTCCCCTGGAAATCACCAAATTGTTGATCATTTTTGGTCCTGCAAGCCAAAAATCAATCTCCCTTTTATTTTCTTTCCATTTCCATGCCCAGACATGAAGGATAATGTAGGAATATGCTTTTTCAACTCATTTTTTCCTCTTGGCATGCAAAAGGCTCAACTTCAAGCATTTGGTATGGAAAGAACATGGAGGGTTGAAAGAAGTGATTACACATGAGTTTGAAAAAGGTGCTAGTTTCATGAGAGTTCCAAAGTTGAGTGCAATTTTTGTGTTTTCAAACGTCTAAGGAGATCCATGATGTGTTCTCGGGTATAACAGAGCAAATAAACTACTTCAGAGGGCTTTTAATCAGCAAGATGGACCAAGTTTAAAAGACCAAAGGATCATTTTCAAAAGCCCAAAGGGCAAGTGCCCTTACGAAGGGCAGGAAGGTGCCAAATGGGGCTGTTCAAGTAGGTTCGGAAGACATCTTTGGGCCTAAGTGCCCTTGCAGAGGGTAGGGAACACTTGCATAGGGATCAAAGAGAAGGCCGAAAGGTAAGGTTTTCTTTAAAAAAAAGACTAAGGAAAAAAGAAGGATTTCCTTCAAAATTTTGTCTTAGGAATAAATTTGAAGGAAACCTAAATGGGAGTCAATGTGAATTATTTTAGACAAAATGCCTAAAGGAATTCCTTCGAACATTTTGTTTGAAGAAATTCATAAGGCAAAGAGCTGAACGAAAGATTTCCCTTCGAAAGGAAATCTACAAAAAACATGAAGGAATTCCTTCAAACTTTTTGTTCGAAGGAATTGAGAGGCCAAGGCAGCCCAAAGGATCTCGAAGGGAAATTGCCCTTGCGGGGGACTCTCAGCTACCAAAAGGGGGACCTTTCTCCAAGCCCCGAAGGGACACCTTCCCTTCGGTAGGGTTCAACAACAAAAGCTTGAACGAAGGAGCACTTCACAAAGAAAGCCGAAGGAAAGAAAGCCAAAGGAAATTGAAGCTAAAGGAATTACCAAAGGGGTGACAGGATCGAAGATGTCAAATTCATCATCATGAAATAACCATTGGAATTCAAACTTTTGGTGACGTCCCCATGGATGTCAAATTTAGGATGATGGAATAGATGTTGGCTTTCAAATGGTGACGGATGCACGAATGTCAACTTTGCGGCAATGAAATAATCGTTGATCTTTAAATGATTATGCATGAATCTGAAGGAATTCAAAGAGCTTAAGGCCAAAAGGAAGAGACTGCCAAGAAAGGAGCCTGAAGAGCCAAGGATTGATAGAAGATAGCCCCGAGGGTTGAGAGAGCCAAGAAAAGAAAAATGCTGGGAAAGGACAAAAGCCAAGCGCAAAAGCATACAAAATAGTCCAGGTGGCAAAAGAAGGTGTCAGTACAAGGAGTTATTCCAATGGTTGAAATAGTCTCCACCAAGTGGTCATCAAGGAGCGTGAATAGTGAAGGTGCAACCTATTTTTCCTCATTTTGCATTAATGAGCAGTCAACTACGTGAATCTCTTTAAGAAGCGCTCTTGTTTGTAGACAAAAGGGCGCAACCCATGATTTCACCATGACATTTAATATGATTGAAATGCCAAAGTCAAGACTGGAAATTGACATAGCATGTTATTTTAGTGACTTCCTCTTCCCAATGTTTTCAATGCAGCATGGGCCACTTGTAAAAAAGGGTGCCACTACTTCCTCTTTCTCTATATATTATAAACTCTTATTGTGAGAAAGGGATCTCTCATTTTTTTAAGGTGAAGCCCTTCCAAAATTTCCCCTTGAATCAATAGAATGCATTTTTACCTCTATTTGGCTGGATATATCTTTGAGTGTGCCTAAGTATTAACCTTGTGTTCAGTCATTTTTCATGATGCTTTCACAAGCTTGATACCAACACACTTAGTATAGGCAAAGCACCATTCCTGCAAGTAACAAGAAGAGTTGTATCTGGAGCGTAGAGACAGAAGAAGGTTACCAGATAGTGTGTTTTCCTATAGTGCCTATGGTAAGTTCATTTTCTATGCATCTTCATTAAGCCTCCCTGTTAAGGTCCCTACAGTCTAGTCTTTTCATCAAATAAAGTGTATGTATGTCCTCTTCTAGTCTGAAGTGTGAGTAAATGAGTAGATCAAACTTGTTTGATGCATCACCGTCTTAGTTTAGTTTCTATTTTTAGTATCCTTCTCTATTTTCAACCCCGCCTTTCTTTTATATATTAGCAATATTATTGGAATAACTTAGAGATGCATCAAAGGGAGTTAGCCCTTATCTAAATATTCTCCCCTAAATTTTTATCAAACACCCATAGGCAAGAGAGGAGTCTCCATTGTGCCGCGTGGAAGACAGAAGCTCAGCCTTTCTGTCGAGGGTGCAATCCACAGTGTCAACATGTGTGTCATAGTGTCTTGATTTATGTGTTTATTTACTTGTGTTTGGTGTCATTTTAAAGGCATATGAATATCAATTGGAAGCATATAGGTGACTCCATTTACAAAGGATAGGAGAAGGCAACTGGTCCTTAGCATAACAAGAATACTACCCCAAAAAATCACCAAAATGATGACTAAATTTAACCCTAGGTCAAATTTGGTCAACCCCCCCAGATGTTCAAACTTTCATAGTCTCCTAGGTTTGAAAGTGGTCACATGGTCATTAATGAGGTCATACAACATGTTCTAACATTTTCATATTTGTCATCTTGTCTTAATATCCCTTTTTGCCATCTTTTGGTAATTTTAAGGGAATTGTACAAGTTTCAACTAAAAGACAAATATTTCAAGATGACAAATAATGTAACACCTATCAAAGAATGTCAGAGGAAGACTTTCAAACTTAAAAATGTAGGTTCAATGTACAAAGGAGATAAACTATAAAAATGTTAGTTTTAGATAGTTGTACGTACTAAGGTGTCCCATTTTACACACGTGAAGGATTTAGGGAAGTATCTTGAGATCATCATAGGTCATTTCAAGGATCAAGTGGATTGGAAAGCTCCAAATTTGAATAAAATTGATTTCTCTCTCCTATCACTCCCTTAGATAGGTCAAAAAGGTCAAATGGTTTTCTATTGGTACAGACAGGAGAAGAAAAATTGGACTGAGTAAAATTGGTGGATGTTAGGGGTCCTTATGTGATTCCATTCCATGGCCATATTTTTATGATTGGTAGTCTATACTGTATTAACAATCACTAATATTGTTAACACCTTCAAACTGCCTCCACATCCCCAACACCTCAATTTTTTCATCTATTTGCATTAATCTATTCGAACCAAGTAGTGCATTTAATATTTTAGATCATGTTCACTCATTTCATGTGGGTTTAAATTTGGTTTTCATGTGTGGATATGAAATAATAAGCAGAAGCATCTCATTATGTTAAAGGTGAATACCATCATGGTCTTTAGAATAGTGTTTCCATTCTTCTATGAATGGCTTTAGGTCAAGGTAGTACATTTGTGTTCAACTCCTCAGATATGATGATTAGTTTCTCCATTGAAGTGTTGGTCTCAAGAATATCATTGATGGAATGCAAGGTCTAAAAAATAAGCATAATCAAGTAACCCTAAAATAGTCACCTCCAGGATTGTGTAGGAGTATTTAAATAGTGGGTTGATGAGAGATTTAGACTTCATAATAGAGCTTTAACAAGTTTAATATTGGATTAAAGGTCTATAATCCCTTAAACAAAGTCAAAATTGCACTCAAGCCCTTCATTAGCACTTACAGAGGTGTAGAGCTAGAAAAGTTGCAAAGTGGGAAGTTTTACCTTAACTTCTCCAAAAGGGATTCCGCTCATACACAATAACATATGTTGGTGGAGGTTTATGAGCTTTGTTCAAGCATAATGGCTTCACTTTTATTTCCCAGGCCTGAGGGACACATCTTGACAAAAGATGAGGTTGTTTGGTTGAGAGAAGATGATGGTATATTGGGTTTTCAATTTAGTCAAGTTCCCACTTGAAACACTCAATAAACTATAGTATTAAGAAACCAAATAAACAATGCAACTTACAAACAACTCCTAGTACATTAATAGTAAGGACAGGGGGATGGTCTCAATGCATAAAATGAGTTCAAACAGGTGTGAAATGGTCCTAGTGACTTGAGGAGAGAAGTGAAAGTGTGGAACATAGTAGTCAAATCTGAATCAACACCTACATGAATCTCTCATATCCCCTAATTGACACCTAAAATTTGAAACATAATGCAGACTAACCTATCCAATGGAGATTATAGGTTTGGGAGTTTGACAGAGCTAATAATATGAATGAACATGTAATAAACCACTCTAAGAGTGATAACATCACATTTCCATGTGATTCCTTGAGGAAAATATGAACTAGATTGGGCATGAGCCTCAAACTCAGTCTAACCAAATCCTACACACAGTCATAGTTTCAAGAAGCTAGTCTTGATAATTTGATGTTTGAGGGATCTAGAGGCATGGTCTAGATTTGAAACTTGGTATATAACATCATCATGAGTTGATAAAACCAAATCCTACACACAGTCATAGTTTTAAGAAGCTAGTCTTGATAATTTGATGTTTGAGGGATCTAGAGGGATGATCTAGATTTGAAACTTTGTATATAGCATCATCATGAGTTGATAAATAACTCCATGGTCTTATTTGGTTTGTAATAATAGGGGAAGTTCCCTCTATTTTGTCTTAAATAAGAGGCACTCTACAGTCAACATAGTCTACAGACCTAATGCATGAATGCTAAAAGGATTAAATGGAGAGAAAATAAGCATTGTGAGATTATGTCTAAGGTTATATTGAAGGTTAAAAAACATCGAAAAGGCCCTAAAATCACTATGAACACTCATAAGTGTCACATACTCAGAAAACCTATCTATGCCTATTAGGCTTAGAACCAAGTATGAACACTCCTAGATTCTAGTGTCATTCATATGAACATATGATCTTTGAAAATAATGTGAGAGCCTTAATGGGAGATATGAGAGTCCATGAGACTTATTGGTTTGTAGAAGACAACCTAAAATTGTTCATATTTTGGCCTAAATCTATCTAAAGGCTATCTGGGATGCAAGCAGGAACTCAAGAGGCCAATTTATTTTGCTCAAATCTATACGAACAATGGTCATGGTGTGTCAATACGTTAGGGATAGTTTATGGAGGTATTTAAATCAAACTTTGTGAATTTTTTTCAAGATTTAAGTGTCTAACTTTTATGAATCATCACTAAGAACCTAAATGACCTAAAACCCTCTTAAAACCCTCCTAAAACCCTTATGAGAACCCGATGAAGAATATATGAATGTAAATACATTAAAGAGTGGTAAAATGACTTTAAAAGTGTTTTTAATCCATTTTTAACTCTTTCAAGATCTTTGACACTCAATTTTTCTATACTATCACTTGTACGGACAAGTCTAATTCTCTATTTTTTGCAAGTTTTAAGGTAGTTTGAAGGTACCAAAGGGAATTTCCAAGTGAAAATCATTGTGGAAGGTGTGTGGATACTTTTTATAAATCCTAATGCCTAATTATCACCTTGGTTGTGCATGAAAATCCCTTTGTTAAGTTGGTCATTGCAGGCAGTCTTGAACACGATAATGAGAAAGAGGGTGACTATGTAAGTGTGATTAGGAGAAGTGTGATATTGAATATTTAGAGGTATATTTGATATATTAGAGGACAAATAGGTCTTGATAATTTGTCTCACACATTAAAACAAATATCCAAGAGCATTTATATGTCACCTTAGCGATAAGTGTGTGTATTGAGGCCTAGAAGGCTAGTGAGCAACTGCAAGGAAGTGAATAACAAGTGTCAAAGAGAACGTTATCAGTTATGGAGCATATAAGGGATTTAAAAATATTATTTCAAACTTCCAAAATTAGAGTATATTTTTAAATTAATAATAAAATATTTTTTAATAGATAGGTGAAATCTTCATCATCAAGGTAGTTTCAAAGAAGGATAATGAAGATCTTTACGCCAACTTCAAGAAGGTGTCTTATTTCAGATGGACACTCATCTAAGTGGAACTCATGAATTATTATATAAATTTGTTTTCTTGCATTTTATTTTGATTTAAAGGCTTGACACTTGGAATTATGACTATTCAGCTTCACTCCTTTTCTCTCATCTCCTATGCTCTATATATTCAAGCCATTTTGGATTTTAAAGGAATCCATAATTGGTATGGTGAAGCCCTATTGGTTTTGACATCTTGTTTTTCCTTTGAATAAAGTTTTCTCAAGTTGGTTTGGTCTTTTAAATTCTTTCCTAAGTATGTTAAGCAATGTATTTGGATGACAAGTGATAAATGTCTTCTCCTTACTTCCATTTTGCTCTTGTATGCATTGTGTGAGTAGTAAAATCTCTTATAATAGGTATCATGAAGTGTAACTATTTGTTAAGGTGTATTTGAAGTGTGAGAGATATTATTAGTGTCTAGGATCAGACCTCATTTTCACCCACCTCTGGACATGCATAGCAATCTACCTCTATGTAGAAACACTTATGCTATAATAACATTGAGTTGAGGTCAATTTTAGTAGTTTTCTTTCTTAGTGCAAATGCAAGTATGTTTGTGGAGTTATATTTGGTGTATCACCTTCATTAGTATAGGTTTATTTTATGTTTCCTTCTTCCCTTTTCACCCCCAATAATGATTAGCCTAGTGTAATGTGTGAGCCTAAAAGATAGATTAAGGGAGCTAACCTTTCAAATCTAGAGATCTATCTCTTGTAGTAGTTTGTCTAGTTTAGATTTCCATGTTATCCCAAATTTGAGAAGGTATATTTGACTTATCTATTGTGAAAATTTGGGCTATAACAATAACTACATTATTTAACTTATATTAAAGTTAATTAATTTTAGTAAAGTTAACTTTACAACTTAGCTTTAAATAATAATCTCATTAATCAAACTTATATTTAAAATTTAAAAAATTTCATAAAAAATAATAAGACTCGAGAATAAAATATTATTTTATAATATACCAAAAAATATTTCTAATAGGATGGGGACTCCCACACTCAACTTTAAACAAATTAATTAAGTTATTAATACAAGTCACCATGCAAATTAATAATCATAATGACTAAGTCTAAGTAATTTAAACCATTAATTGATTTTAAAATCATTTATCCATTTCAAAATTTTAAAATCACAAATATACCATATCATACCAAACTGTATTTATACTAAAAAACCATATCAAATCACCAATCAAACTAAATAATCATGTAATATAAAAATTACTGCAATAATATGTCAAAATGAAATGAAATTATGTTGAAAGATCAAAATAATATGTATCATTGCCAACCAAACTATAAATCTAAAAAAAAACCATGGACATAGTAAAATAAATTCATCAAGTCTACAACATCAAATATCAGTGTGAAAGAAAACAACTATTCTTCATCAGACTCTTCTTCATTAGTGGATAAATATACAAAAGGTGCTCCATGTTCAATCATGTATTCAATGTATTAAAATGGTGAAGCTAACAATTCATTACTAGTTATGTAACCATATTCATCATCAACTTCAAGTTTGACATTAATAAAACTATGTGTTACTAAAGGCCAGGGTGAAGAATCACCAATGTGTATATGAATAGAAGAGGCCATATTATTCAGAGCAAATAAAAGGGTGCTTGGAGTAGTAATAACAAGACTGGGATTAATTTTAGCAAACATTTTAGAATTTTGAGGCATAAAATCAACATTTAGAAAAGTCTCATTATTAGTAGTATGCATTTCCTAGGAAAAAACATTTGGTAAACCACATCCGATTGGATGAGATCAACAATTACCTCTTCATAATATTATTTAAAAATTATTACCATGAAGAGACAAGGTAGCATGAGGTAGAGAGTTAAGAACATCCAAAAATTAGGATCATTTGCATCAAAATGCAAGGACACTCTAATTCCATGATTGAAAGTTCATGTGAATGTGTTAGAGACTCTTTGACCTTAGAAAAGGTCTGTGTTGGTGGTTATTTTGAGGAGAAGATTCATTATTATGCAGCTAATTTCCTTTGCCCCAATTATTTCTACCTTCATTATGGGAATCTTGACTCCATCCAAACATCTTATTTATATTTTTGAAAATGGAAAACACACGAGACAATTTATTTTACTTGTCAAAATATGTTTATTTTGAATCATTGAAAGAGAATGCTTATCTATTTATAAACATCTTTTTTGCACATTTTCAAAATATTTATTCATTTTGAAGAGAAAGTAACATAAACAACTGAATGAATTTAATCAGAAATATTTCAAATATATAATTTCAAAATAGAAAAAACAAAATTTCAAACTCCTTTATATATTGAGTGCACTTATAGACTTCAGACAACATACTATTATATATCTCCAAATTGGGCATCAAACTAGAGGTTCTAGGCATATATTTATAAAAAATACAAACAAGCTTTTTAATAGGAATATTATGATTTTCAAACTAACTAAATTTTTCAAAACCATATTCCATATCTACCAATAATAACTTCTCATACTTGTTCATGAAAGAATACATAAAATTTGAAAAAAAGAGGGTTTTGTTTAAGTAACAAAACATTATATCATTCAAACAAAACCAACCCATATAATTCGTGGAAGTTTTTAAATAACCCTTATAGAATAATCACGCTTAAAATGCATAAAAATTTCAAAATATGCATTTCAAAATACATAAATATTCAAACTATCTTCAAATTCAAATACCTATTAACAACAACATAATAACCCAAAATTGCATAGTTCACAATTTTTTCTTCAAAACTCCTATAAAATGTATTCACTAACCAAGTCTCAGACTGTTGTAGCCACAATTTTCTAAACTGAATTTTTTCTTCAAATCATCGATATAAAAGTTTTGAATATTCATCAATGTTGTTATGAATAAAATCTTATCATATTAAAAATGGTTTTCATAGATTAATAACAAACAAAGATGACATATTTTTTTTAATGAATTCCCACCTTATACTTTATACAATCATTGATATGTCCATAGATGCAAACTAAAACCGACTATAAATCTTGAAACCCACATCTAAATTGAGCAATATAATCTTAAACATAAACATTGAAATACCTAAAAACTACCAATAGCCACACATCTTGCGACTAATATTCTTAGAATCCAAATGTAGATTCAAATTACCAATATTTTATTAAAATTTGAACTAACAAAGAACAAATAGATTAAAAAAAATGGTTGTGTATTTGTCAAAACACAAAAAAACCAATTGCATATAAATTGCTAGATTCAAAATACCATTTCAAAAATACATATTCCAAATGTTTCAAGTTTGACACCCAAAACCACACATGGAGGTTTGTCAAAATAACTATATCTAATTGCCATTAAACAAGCTTGAAACCCTAAAATATAATGTATTTAGTCATGCATGTATTGTTGTAGCTATCATCTTCAACTAAAATGACAACTGAATGTTTCGAGCTTGACCCCATAATGATAAATATGTTATTGAATGCAAATAGAGAGTATGTGCAATAAGATGAACTTAATATAATCAAATATACATATATAATTCAAACTATTATCTTAGAATGCATATACTCTCAACTATCTCTAAGATTGAAACTAAAATAAAAAAAATCATAGCCATACATTACCACTTCCAACTATTTTGAATTCAAAACCCACAAAACACCATGCATGTTTATCCTTCCAAGTATTGAATGTTTGTTGAGGATGAACAAAGAAATGCATGATTATTACACTACAATATTCAAACCATAATAAGTAATAGTAGTTATTTACATGAAAAATAAAAATAAGGAATAAACCTCTTCAACATGTTTCAAAAATGAGTAAAAGACCAATAATGGTGTAACAAACTACATGCAAATGTGTCAACCTTTGAATGAAATGCCTCAAATTTTTTTGGGTTCAAGTGTCAAGGTTTAGCTTCCATGAGAGATTTATCAAATAAAAATGCAAAAATGAGACTCGATAAACATTTTCACCCAAACCCCAATATGAAATCCACATTCAATGTAGATACAATTGGAAATTAGAGAAATCAACTCCATAGCCTTCCAACTTCTTGCCAACTTTGGCAGTTCTTAACAAACATTCCACCAAATGTAGTGAACTTTAGTTTCTATAACACTATATTTTTTGGCTTAAACATTCACCTTCTGCCAAGTTTGGGGATGCTTCAAACAAATATAATTGTGCTTCATATTATGCCAATATTATTGCTTTGTGTTATTTTGACAACTTTCATTATGTATGCATTTAATGCCTTATGACCAATATTAATCATGAAATCACAAAATAAATCCCTATGCATCATTCAAATATTTCTATGTATATTCAAATTAAATTTGAATTATAATCAATGTACAAATTACACTACAATCTTATCTCTTTCCAATGTTTAAATGTTGTCTTGTATCAAACCATAAGTTTTAGGATAGGGTACTAGGGTATAGATACATGCTAGGAGAGGATAAGATTTATTTAGTTTCCTAAGCTCAAAATTATGAAGGGTTTTATAAACATGGTCATTGCATATTTATCATGAATTAAATCCAAACAATGAAAGTTTTTAGACTCAAAGTCAAAAAAAAAAACATGAGTTTTTAACTTAGATTGAAGGATAAACATTACTGAGCTCAATGACAAAATAACAAACATGCATAGTTTCAATGAATTTAGAATTTTATAGAAGTCACCTTACTTACAATAACAAAATTATAGAATGCTATTAATTAGCACTTAAATATGAAATCCAATTGAGAAATAATTATCAAACAATGAGAGCTGAAGTACATGTAAAATGTACACACTGAATTTTCATGCTTCTATAGTCTAATGACATTCATATTGATCATCACCTGATTTAATTATGTTTTTAATGAACTTTATATATTCCATAATACTTTGAATGATCAAAATGGAAATTTTATCTTAAAATTACTTTTGACATAATCAAATATGACAATTAACTGCAATCAAACAAGAAAAGGCCAATCAATAGTTCAAAGCAAGTTATTTCCCACCATGTACTATAAAATATTATGATACAAATAGATTATGGCATTTATAATATTTGAAATCATTTTTGACTAGGGTACTAAAATACATGGTAATACAATGCTTTAGTTTTTATATTTCATGTTTTCCTTTATCATATCGAGCTTTCATGTGATCATATATATATATATGTGTGTGTGTGTGTGTGTGTGTGTGTGTGTGTGTGTGTGTGTGTGTGTGTGTGTGTGTGTGTGTGTGTGTGTGTGTGTTATTTATCTTTCCTAGAGTATATGTTTGCATTCTTAGTGATTATATGTATTCTCATCTTGCTATTGTACTTGATTTCAATTCAATATTGATTTAAGCTTAGTTATATGGATGATTCACTTCTTATATTTTGATTTGATTCTAGTTTTCTTAGCATGTTCTCTTCACATACTTATTGTCTAATGTGCCTCTCTTATTTTCCATACACATGATGTGTTTAATTCATATGCTTAATTTTTGGTGTGCCTATCTTGTTTTCCTTATGTTTGATATAAACTACTTACTTATACCATGTGACATATGCTTATGATTATTTACTTTACTTTCTCTGATTTATATGTTTCTCTACTACTTTGCATGTGTGACATTATTGCCCTATTTAATTTGAATGTGGCATGGTTACTATGAGCTTAGCGTGCCTCCCCTACTTGTTCTAATTTTTCATTACTTTATGATTGGTGTGATAATCTATATTGTGATAAATTCTCTTTCATTGTAAATGATCAACATCATGCATATGTTCTTATTGGATTGGCAACATTTTCATGATTCATGTCATGCATGTATTGGGGAAATGTTCCATGTGTATGCTTTACTTTGATATATATATTTTTACATTGATTATATTGGGGCATGCTATTGTACCAATTCATTTATTATATGTTGTCCTTTAGGGGCATCTCATTATTATTATACTTATATTTTTCATATATCTTACTTACTTGAGCCGTACCACACCTGTGATTATATTGACTGTACTTAGGGTAACATGTGCCAAATTTGTTATTTACATACATGCATTTATAATGATATATTATTATGATATATATAAGCTATTTATTTTCACACCTTACACATGGTGCATGTAATCATTTTATTCTGAGACATGTGACTCATAGGTTCATCCCACACCTCAAGAGGGGAAATATATTTCACTTATTTTATCTCCAAGACTCTAGGACACTCTATTGCTCCTTCACATGGTGTTACACATAGGGAGCGAATGAAAAATATTTTTAATGGATGGGACCTTGATAGGAATAAAATGGACAAGAAGAATGAAATTAACTCGTGGATGAGATTAATCTTGGTGAGCTAAGCTAATGCTTGCACACTTAGATATCCAATGATCAAGTAGAAAAATGATCTACCAAAAGTAGGGGGGAATTGTGAAGGATGTATCCTAAGATAAGTGACACAATTTGAATTTCCCTAATAGGACAAAAACCACAAGCTTAGAATTAGAAAAAATATTTAATGATTGAATGGCCCCAAAGAGGGCATAAGTGACTAAGTAATTAATTTTCCCTAGCGGTGCAAATTTGATTGTTGATTAACTGATGTGCCCTAGAAGTGCATATTTGATCATTAAATTGGACTAATTTATTGGAAAGCATAGCTCAAGGATTTTAACTTATGATATAAATTAAAGATGAGATGGATGCCAAAAAGTTGATAAAACTAATGTGCTGATGGTATAATTAATTTTCAAGGAATGAAGAAGTTACAAACAAAACCAGACAAATAAGGATGCATAAAGTAATGAAAATATGAAAATGATTATAAGAATAAATTAATTAAGTAAGAATAATGAAATTGGATTTGAAGACTAATGGTGACTGAGCTAACCTCAAAAACTTCATGTGATTAAGCGCTACTTGCATAGTCCATGTGGACCTCATGCCATTGTAGTTCCCCCATAAATAAGAGAAATATGATTAGAAATGAGGAATGAAGAATATAATAAAAGACTTTATTTGATAAGTAATGAAGATTGACATGGTCCAAAATGAGATGAGATGATGTGATGTGGTCAAATATGACCAAGATGATATCATTTGATAAATGATGATTTTTCAAGGGGATACACTACCACCATAACATGACATTGTATATAAGCATTAAAAACTTGAATTTTTATGTAGCACACAAGGGTATGCACCATGATATAAATCACCATGATGGCTTATCTATGATGTGTATAATAACTAACCCCTAGTCTAATAGAAAAATGACACAAAACACCATGATGTGGAAAAATCAAGATGACATTATTGTCATATGCTGATGGATGGAATCGGGTAAAAGTGTAAGGAATTAACCTATTGATGCATATGATTTGAGTTAAGGCACAACACTAAAATAAAGCAAACATGCAAACAAACAAATGCACAAACTTAAAAAAAGAAAAAAAAAATCTTATCATTAATCAAGTCAAAATCCACATGTGAAGGCTCAATGATAATGATAATTGGATGGTGCGCCCATGTAAGTAATAATTTTTGGGAGGAGGATAAACCGGAAGCACACAATTTGATTACCAAACCAAGCAACTTAATATGCGGAAATTAACCAGATTCACCAAGTAACTAGAATTCAGAATAACACAGCATATGAGAGACAATACCAAATTGTATTAACACTTTATACAGAAAAGAATACAATAAAGAAGATGCCACTTCTTCTCCACCACCTTACAGAGGTTTCCCACGCCTCAAGTGAATAGTAATTCTTCTCCCCAAAGCTCTCCCTCTCACAGGTCCCAACACCCAACTCAAATACAGAGTTGGTGTTCACCTCCCGTGCTCCACGCACACCACAAGTGCTCCACGCACTCCACAAGCACTCCACGTGCTCCACAAGTACTCAAGGTACTTCAAGTAGATCTCCCATGAATCTGCAACAACCTACAATTCAACAGACCATACTTATGGAAGGAACTCCCTTGCCTTCCTCTTGCTCTATCCGAGTACACACCTGTACTCCAAGTAGATCATGCCTGATACTGTTCCCTATTGTGTTGCTGTCTATATGACCTTGCACACCTGCAAATCAAACAATGGTTCTATTCACCTGTGAACCTTGACCTTGCACACACATACACCTGCAGATCAACGATCTTACTTACCATGTAGATCTCCTATATAGGCCATGCAACTGTGACCAAGATCTTACACTCTTGAAGAACCCAGCTGGCTCTCCAATCCAGCACCAACACACCTGGTACTGTGGCACTAGGAGGAACGCACCATTGCTCTACCTCACACACAGAAGGAGCTTATAATTATGCTCTCTTACTCCCTAGCACACTTTTCCAATACAACCATGAGTCTATTATATAGATCTCATCCAAACAATGATTAGACATCTAATTACAATAATTAGATCCGCAGCTATGAGTCTAAAATTAGCACTCATCATGCAAACACTTGGTTCGTTAGCTAACTGCCCATAAATAGCTCGCAGTCGAACCACACAGGCGACCGACATCGGTCCCTATCTGCCTGGGGTCGCCGACGCCGGCCGATATATGACCGACGTCGGTTGCCTTCCTGTCTTACCCTGCCGACGCCGGTTGGCCAGACCAATGCCAAACACTTCTGACACTTAGCAACTCATTCTGTAACCTCCTCCATGTCTACATCAGTGAAGCTTTTAGCTCCACAATCCTAACAATCTCCCACTTGGAGATAAACAGCTGCACTGTACCTGTACCTGTACTCCGTCTAATCTGTTTCCTGGTTTGTATCCCTCTTCAAGCTCCCACCTGAAGACAACCCACCACACATCCCGTGGTGTACCACCTGTCATCCGAGTAACCTGCCACATCCGAACCTACAACACCTGTAGTGAAGTCCTGACCCTGCATAGCAACACCTGCTGCCGGTCCCTCTTAGAAAAACCTGAGAACCCACTTCCCCCAATTGGCTCCTAACTCTCTGACAGCTCCCACTGCATGGGAATACTCAGGTCTATACCAGACCTCATGTGATTTCGGACACTGTACCTATCCAGCCCTTAGTGTGCTCCGGTTCTACATCCCGAACCTTGCCAACACCTGATTCACATCAGCTCCCACTCGAGACAAAATCAACCTGTGATCTCCATGCCTCCCATGTCAAAGAATTCCGCTGCTCCAAACTCCTCCTGACATGCCACTGAACTAATCTTACCCTTAGCTCAGCAAAACCCTGTATGTACACCCCTGCTAGCTAGCATACTATCCACATACAGCAACAGAATGATGTCATGACTCATCATCCCCCTGGTAAGGCAAACCACAGTAGTTACCCTGACACTGACTGAAGCCATGCTTCGTCCTCCACCTGTCAAAACCTGTACCACTGTCCTGTAGCTCCACAAGACCATATACCTGGTCTTCCGTCTCACGTGTCCGTTCTCTCTATTCTTCTACTAAGGTATCCATTCGTCTCTGTGCTTTCATACCTACTGGCATCCCTACCAAAACACACCTGTCTGGTTCTCCTCCAAGGAATCACATCCTCATCCATGCCAAGCTCACACTTGTTTCCTAGATCCTTCCTGCTCTACAATCAGCAACATGTATAAAGAAGAGGAACAACGAATTTGAGGGCCTACTTACGCCTTCAGTCCTCCGTATGGGTGTTTGAGACTCCTTGACAGCTTGCTGTCCACCCAAAATCCGTTACAGTGACCGACCTCGGTCACTCCACAGTCTGCATCCGACCGACGTCGGTTCCATGCATCTGTACCTGACTACCAACCTGCCTGCGCTGGTGTCCCTGCTGCCGATGTCGGTCTCCTAACTGACATCGATCTTACATGCTGTCGACATCGGTCCCATGACCGACATCGGTCTTACCCTGCCCGACATCGCCGGCTTCGGTCTGCACATGACCGACATCGGCACCTGTCTGTTCGACGCCAGTTCCTCGTGACCGACATCGGTATCTGTGTTCACCTGTGAGTGATGACTTTTTACCCGCGAGCTTCTTTGAATCAAAACCCATGTCCAAACTGCCCTGCTCAGAAGTATCCAGCCACATCCACTGGGTTCTGTCCGCCATCTCCTCCATAAACACCAAGGCTTTCCAGTTCTTAAGCCTGTCAAATATATCTGTCTTCCGCTTAAGAACATGCATCTCCTTCCTGCTCATGTGACCAAGCCTACGAAGCCACGTCTCCGCAACAAAAGAAGAATCAGTAATATAAACAAGTAGATAAAGGATACCTGTTTTCTTACCACCAGCTAATTCAAGTGCATCCGCTGTGAGAGTTCTTGTGCATCTCTCATCACCCAATCTTTCTGAAGAAATTAGCCATATCTCCAAACCTGGGACCTGCATGACCTTCATCAACACCTGTGTGTTGGCCGCCTGCAATTTCAGCTTCACTTCCCCTTTGCCAATTCTTTGGCAAGGCTTACCAGCTCCTCTACCTGGAACTGCATGGAAAGAGGCAACCGAATCTTTTATCCAAGATTCAACTTTATCCAAGAAACCTGCAAACACATCCTGTGCAACAACACCTGCTACATCTGTATCTTCAGTTTCTTCATGCTGATCTGCTACCAACCAACAATAATCTTTTACCTGCTCTTTCTTTCCATAGGACCGTGAGTGACCATCTGTGCTTTTCAACTCCTCCATTCTTAGCTTACTTTGATCTGCTGTTGCTCTACTCCCACTCGATCAGAAACCCCTGAGAGTGCCCTGTAACCAAACACAAAACCTGCTTCCTCCAACCTTAGCTCTGATACCACTTGTTGGTATCAAGCTCAAGAACCTACAACCAAGGCTCTGATACCACTTGTTGGGAGGAGGATAAACTAGAAGCACACAATTTGATTACCAAACCAAGCAACTTAATATGCGGAAATTAACCAGATTCACCAAGTAACTAGAATTCAGAATAACACAGCATATGAGAGACAATACCAAATTGTATTAACACTTTATACAGAAAAGAATACAATAAAGAAGATGCCACTTCTTCTCCACCACCTTACAGAGGTTTCCCACGCCTCAAGTGAACAGTAATTCTTCTCCCCAAAGCTCTCCCTCTCACATGTCCCAACACCCAACTCAAATACAGAGTTGGTGTTCACCTCCCGTGCTCCACGCACACCACAAGTGCTCCACGCACTCCACAAGCACTCCACGTGCTCCACAAGTACTCAAGGTACTTCAAGTAGATCTCCCATGAATCTGCAACAACCTGCAATTCAACAGACCATACTTATGGAAGGAACTCCCTTGCCTTCCTCTTGCTCTATCCGAGTACACACCTGTACTCCAAGTAGATCATGCCTGATACTGCTCCCTGTTGTGTTGCTGTCTGTATGACCTTGCACACCTGCAAATCAAACAATGGTTCTATTCACCTGTGAACCTCGACCTTGCACACACATACACCTGCAGATCAACGATCTTACTTACCATGTAGATCTCCTATATAGGCCATGCAACTGTGACCAAGATCCTACACTCTTGAAGAACCCAGCTGGCTCTCCAATCCAGCACCAACACACCTGGTACTGTGGCACTAGGAGGAACGCACCATTGCTCTACCTCACACACAGAAGGAGCTTATAATTATGCTCTCTTACTCCCTAGCACACTTTTCCAATACAACCATGAGTCTATTATATAGATCTCATCCAAACAATGATTAGACATCTAATTACAATAATTAGATCCGCAGCTGAGTCTAAAATTAGCACTCATCATGCAAACACTTGGTTCGTTAGCTAACTGCCCGTAAATAGCTCGCAGTCGAACCACACAGGCGACCGACGTTGGTCCCTGTCTGCCTGGGGTCACCGACGCCGGCTGATATATGACCAACGTCGGTTGCCTTCCTGTCTTACCCTGCCGACGCCGGTTGGCCAGACCAACGCCAAACACTTCTGACACTTAGCAACTCATTCTGCAACCTCCTCCATGTCTGCATTAGTGAAGCTTTTAGCTCCACAATCCTAACAATAATGCAAGGGGATAGAATGGGGATAAGAAACCCCAAAATATGCTACATAATTTGATTTTACCCAAAGAGGGTGAAAGCTATGAGATAGAATAGATTTCCCCAAAGAGGGAGAATTGGGGGGAAAGACACATCCCAACAGGTTATTAGTTGGATCAATAATGAATCAATGGATTATTGACTTGGTTCAAGACAAGATAAATGTTTTTGAATTTTGTGGATTTAGATCTCTCATGGATATTTTAAGCCTTTTATAATTTTTAGGTTATCTGAATGTTTTTGATTGGTTTGAAATAATCAAATGTTTTAATTTTCTAAATAAGTATATACAAAATGCATAAGGGGTTATTAAGAAAGGGAAAACTTGTTCTAGCACTGGGATGTGGAATGATAATGAATAAACGAATGCAAAGGATAATATGGAATAATAATGGATGATGATGTAAGGGACTAGTAAACTCTAAGGAATATGTCACATGGGAACCAATTAATGTAGTTTTCAAAGCACCAGTCAGATAATAGGCCAAAAGTTTCCCAAAATGGATACTTCCATAACAAGGTCAAAACAAGAAGACTAATGGGCATGATAGGATGGGCTTGAATGAATGGGATCAAATGTCCAAAATTGCTTTTATATAATGGATTTAAATTTTAATGAGACTGAAGGATTACAGATGGGGCTATCCCCAAGCATCACTATTATTGTAGATAAAAAATTATCTATACATGATGCCAAGAACCTAATTTTCATCATTATTGAAGAAATGAGTTGTTCAACGATTGACACCTCGAAGAGGTTTTCACCAAAAAGTATTCTTGATTTTGATTATTCTATAGTGCCTCAAACAAGGTTTCAATAAAGGACATTGACTTTTGATTTTAATAATGCCCTAGCACCTCAAATAATGTTTCACTGGGATACTTATCTTCTGACTAGTTGCTATCTTGGATCCCCATAAATTTTGAAATTGATATTTCACCATGGAAAAAGTCCAATAATGTGTGATTCTTTGGTCCTGATCTATGGTTGTGGGAAACTATTAGTCTAAGGAATGGATAGGATAATTAATATGAATACATTGATTAATGGTATTTGAAGGGTAAAAGGTAGCACAGCTAGAAACTACTAGGAGAACTTGCATTGATGCCAAAGGAAGCTTCTTCAAAAACTATGGAAGAATAACTGATGTCTTCAAATGGATATGCTAGAATTATGTAGATGATACCATAATATTTACTAATGTATTCTAATTCTAAATTTTATTCTAACTCAAGTATATTTGAGTACAAAACTAAGTTTGATGCTACTTCTGATGCTAAATCTAATATTGGTTCCAAAGTGGAACCTAATTCTGATATTGGTTCTAAAATAGAACCTCATTCTGATTTGAATTATAAAAGGATTATTGTTTTTATGATGTTGGATCCAAATTAGAACTTGATTTTGATATAAAAGTGGCCATAAAGATGGCCTATTGAATTGCATTTCTCACAAGTACCCTTTTCACTTTTTGCTCGAAAATGAAGGCTTTGGGATGAAGGAATTTTATAAAATGGGGGACGTCTTGTAATGGATGAAATATAGATCACTGTTTAATATTAAGGTCTTCAAAAATGGGATAATAAAATATGGGGCCTTCATTATAAAGGAGTCCTTGGTCAAAGGGAGACACACCAAAAATTGACTCATCAAGGATGGGTGATTCAACAAAAGCATAGACAATGAGTTGATTATCTTAACCTTGACTTGGAAGTGGATGAATCTAATTATTCTTCAGAAGGGGATCATGACATATCCCAATAAATTAGTTAGTAAAATTATATGCACTTGGGTTTTCAATAGATAATGGCCCTTTGAGGGGTAATGATTGCTTCTTCTATGGCTCTTAAACTCGATTTGGATTTTAGACTAATGGATGAAATGTCAAGAGAAGATGCAAAGGGGGATAGCTATTGACTAAGTTGAGAGAGTTGATATATGACATATTTAATAATGAATGGCAATGATATAATAGGTTTAGGATCATGATACACCATGATTTAGATTAACCTTGGACTAATTCCCCCAAGCAAGGATATAGGCAAGGGGATTGGATTAGAAGTAATTGGCCCCAAAGTGGGAGAATTGTTTTGATTGAAATGGTCCCAAAGGGGGAAAATTTGATTGATTTGCTTGGATTTGGTCAAATTTGACCCAATTTGAATTTATTGGCTCGAAATAGAAATGGGTTCAAAAGTGACTTAATGTGGACAATTGATTTCAAGCTAGATTTGGGTCTAAATAAACCTGATTTAATTTGTTTTCAATTAGACAACATAAAGGTTAGAATGACCCAAAAGGTGGGTAATGTAAGGCCTTATTACAAATATGTGTGATGAAAAATTGGAATTTATGATAATTTTTATTGTTTTGAAGTGTAAATTACACAACACATAACATGTGGGTATACTAATAAACAATCAATAACAAATATATAAGACAAGCCTTATTTTTATTAGTAAGATGGGTGTGCGATTGAAGTGTAGTCCATGTAACAACCTTACTCAAAGTGGTGATAGATTAATTTCACCTAACCATAATTTCAAGTGGTATGTCATGAAATCTTGAGGAGGTTGGTTTCCCTCGCACTACAAATCATTTATGGCTGAATGTTATAATATAGAATTTTGACATGGCTTTTCTAAACTGTCCCCAATATACCTTATGATATGTTGGGATCAAAATACATTGAATAAGAAAAAATAATTGGCAATTAAAAAGAGAGTTATCCAATTCATAACCACTTTAGAAAGAAAGGTCTCAATTAAGTGCTACCAAAAATTTGGATTCCGAGGGTGATGTATGATAGCGTAGTTTTAGGGATAAACCCCTTACTATTATGAAACCATTTATGGTGAATTTTGATATGATTTTATAAAAAAATGAGATCAATTTAAATCCCTTGTTAGATGTATAGGGTTGGTACATATGTTGGGAGATTAAACCCTAGGTGCCATGTCCTAAGAACTTGCAAGGAGATGATCCACCCACATAGTCAACAAAGACAGAAATGGGACGATAATAGTCTATATATTCTTGGTCATGCAAGCTCCCTAAAAGGGGAAAGGGGAGAACAATACATGATATATTATTTATGATTAAATAAACAAAGTAAACACACATGCAATAAAATAAGGTAAGGAAGTTTTTTAAAACACCAAATGTAAGTGTTGATTTTTTTAATTACACCAAAATAAAGTGTTAAAAAAGTGCTTGTTTATGTAAAACCCACGTATTTGTCAAGGAAACATACAATAAAAAATAAATATTTTCAGTTGTGGTCTTTGACAAGTGTTGTAAGTTAAAATATTATTTGTTTAGCTTGCAATAAAAAATATAGAGCGATCCCACTATTTAGTAGGATGAGTCTACCATTCTATAAATATAATAAGCAATAAAAGGAATCTAATGATTCTACCAATTAGTAGGGTGATATGACTAATTTTTTGGGTGATACCATTGTTAAATAGGTCATTCTTGATGATTTTAAAAATGATAGGTAGGAATAAAAAATAAAATATTACCTTCATGATCCAGTCATTTATTAGGTCAAGATCACTGATTTGTAGGGTGTTATCAATTAAATGTAGAGCATTCTTGTCATTAGGGTTTTTTATATTTTTGTTTATAGCTTGAATGGAGCTGAGAGCATTCCCTCTAATACGCAGTTCATTCCTAATGATACACAAAGTGATCTCACCTTTAGTAGAGTGATCCCATTATTTTCCTGAAAAACATAAAGAAAAAAAATAGTAGAAAAGTGATATCACCATTACACAGCTTGATATCTATGATTAAGGGAAGTGAATCTACCAATACACAGAGTGTTCTTGCCAATATGCAAATAATGAAAAAATAGAAAATTTAGGATAAAGGAAGCAAAATTAAGCTAAAAATGATCTAATTTTGAAATTAGAGGATGATGGAATGTTATCAAGAGGATTGTGGGGTGAGAGCTACCATCGAGCGTTCCATATGTAAACACATGAGTACAAATGAGATTAGTTTTTTTAGTCACAAAAGTGAACATGAAAATAAAACATAACATCCCAGGGGTGATCCTAGGATTGGGCAAGGTCTAAGACACAACAAACTAACAAATATAATAAAAATAAAAGATGATTATACTTTCCAAGGAAGTGCATTAATTACTATAGATAATTAGTGAGGCTTTTTGACAATTTTATGGATTGTATCGTAATTCAAACATTATTTTGAAACTATGTAGTTGTTATATGTTGATTACTAGCTATAGATATAACCTGAATGTTGTTCCTAAGATCAGAATTGATGTGTATATGACCTATGTGTTATTTACTATATCTTACCTATGTAATATCTATTTCATAATTTTTATATGGTGTTATTTCTCTTTTTGGGATTGTGTATCACTTAATACATGGTGGTCTTTGTTGGTTGAATATTTTGTCGATCAACGTACTGATAAACAAAATAGGTCTGATCATCCAAAGTAGGAAGATTGGTCAGCCAAATGTGTAGGTTTACCACATCAAAAGGGGACTAATCTCTCCTCTCATCAATGGGAGGTTCCCTATATATATATATAATAATAATAATAATAATAATAATAATAATAATAATAATAATAATAATAATAATACTCAAGGGTAGGATAAATCATCCATCTCTCTTTTTTCAGAGATGATGCATGCAAATCAAAGGAGAAATCTTAGCGATAATGATAGAAAGCACTCCTCTTCTTTCAGAAGTACCATTCAACAAACCACAAGAATATTCTTGGTAGTAATTGCAAAATGTAACCAAGGTCGTAGTAACCAACAAATTGAGATGTAGCACAAAGTCTCCACCTAAATTTCCCAAGAGTGAGATACAAAGGACAATGAGGGCACAAAGTCTTCCCAAGGTCCTTTACACAGAAACAAAAATAAAACACACTAAAGGCAATTGTGGGGGCACAAAGTCTCTCCACAGTTGGCTTCAGGATGCCTTCCTGACTACTTTCACTGATTCTGCTTATTGAATTAAAAGAACATAAAATATATTAAGGAAAAAGACATAAGAACAGTTTCCTCAACAACAAAGATATCACAACACAAAGTCTGAAAAGTCACTTGCTTTCTTATTCCAATAACAAAATATGATCAACAATCTGAGCTTAAAGTCTCAGTAATGCCTTTCAATTTGGGCAGAGTTTTGTTTCTGATCATTAGACAGTGATCTTTTTTACACTAACAAGAGGGTCCCTTATATAGCCTCTTCAACAAGGACTTGGGAATAGTAACACATCATATTGCATTGAATTTTGTTAAGAAGATAGGCTGGAATTTAGGGGCATTTACCCATTTGATTTTCTCAATGCAGAGAAACGAGTCACACTGTTGAAAGTTTGCATCTTTCAATATCCACCTAGCGGTCTGCTTCTAGAAACATATCTGGTGTGCAATTGTTTTTGATCCTTCCTCGTCATTCCTCCTTTTTTGGTTAATTTAATCGGGTCCTTAATTCAATTCGATGTTCTATTCCTTAGTCGCTTCCAACTAGTCTTGGCCTTAAAGCCTTTGAATGCATTCAGGTTTGCACTTTACAAGGATCAATGGCTATTTCATTGTTATGACTTTGACATCTATGGGCACGTCACTTTCCTCAGCAATTCCTTCAACTTTGTCATTTGAGCTTTCTCAGAGGGGACCTGCCCTTCGAGCCTTGAGAAATGATCCACTTTGGGTCGGGAAGATCCCCCTGCAAGGGTATCTGCCCTTCAGGTGGTCTTCAAATGGCTTTCAAGCTTCTTTCTTCCAGTGGGTCACTAAGTTCTTTGGCTCTCCTTTAAGGCTTTTCAAAATCAATGGCTATTTTATGAACCTTGAAATTGACGTTCACGCACCCATCACTATGTTTGAATTTCCAACAGCTAGTTCGCCATTCTTGACTTTGACATCTTCAAGCGTGTCACCCCTTGGACTTTCTTTAGCTTTATTGTTTTGCATCCTCCTGAAGGGAAGGTGACCCTTCAGCTTTGGGGAAGTGTCCTTTAATTTGGTAGCCGAGAGTCCCCCACAAGGGCACCTGCCCTTCAGGGTCCTTCGGTGGCCTTTTGTCTTTGAAGTCCTTTGGAACTTTCTCGCAGACTTTTTCTGTGGACATTTTTCCATAGAATTTTTCTCGCAGACATTTTCCTGCAAATAAAAATTCCACAAGAATTGTTTCAGCTACTTTGTCTTTGGCCTTCAAAAATTCTTTCGGGATTTTCTCCCATAGCTTCCCTGAATTTATTTAGACTTTTTGTCTGAAGGAATTCCTTTAGATAGAAGTCTGAAAGAATTCAATTCTTGCCTTTGTCTTTTTCCTGAAGGAAATCCCTTTGTCTTTCGGTCTTTTCAATTGGTCCATGTGCTTCTTTCCTACCCTTCGCAAGGGTATCTGCCTTGGTTCAATACCCTCTACAAGGGTTGTTTGATCCTTTGGCTTTGGGGCAACCCCTTGAACCTACCGATTGAACCAACTTTGGTTCAACGGTTCAATGGTTCATTCCCTTTGACTGCTTGAACCAAGATTCTTTGAAACAAGCTTCATTGAACTTGTTGAACCTTGAACCTTGAACTTGTTAAACCTTTGAACCAAAGTGGTTCAATGGTTCATCAGTTCAATTAGTTCATCTCTTTGATTTGGCTAAGTCCTTTTGATCCTCGTTGAACTAAACGCATTGAACCTTGAACCCGTTGAACTTTTGAACCAAAGTTGTTCAATGGTTCAATGGTTGAATGGTTCAAGCCTTGGAAACTTGTTCTTTTGATTGAACCTACCTGTGGAAGCCTTTGAACCTATTGAACCATTAGTCCATTGAACCTGTGAACTCTTGCTGCTGATGTTGAACCTTTTGAACCTATTGAACCCGTTGAACCAAAATGGTTCAAGGTTAAACAGTTCAATGGTTCAATCCTTGCTTAGAAGCTTTCCAATGAACTCTTTTGGTTGAACCTGGTCATTGAACCAACTTTGAAATCGCCTAAGTGTTGAGAGCTTGCTTCTTTCTTGTAGAGTCCATAGAAATCAACCTTTGAAGTCTGTTGAAATTGGCCTATAGAGTCTGTAGATTTAAGTCTACATAGTTCATAGATTTAAGCCTGCAGAGTCTATAGATTCAAGCCTACAGAGTCCATAGATTTAAGCCTGCAGAGTCTGTACATTTTTTGAGAAGCTTGGAAAATGAGGAATTTGAATGCTTAGAACAAATTTTGAGAAAGGGAAGAGATTATTTTGGTTTGAGGACTAAAATAGTTCAAATGTTGCCCCAAAAATGATTGATATTTTTGGGGTACAATAGCTGGCTCCAGTTGGGGAACTTCTATCAATTGTAAAAAAGAATTGAAGGGAGTAGAATCCAGAATCTCCAGTGTCTTCATGTGTGCCATTGGGCTATGGAGTCATGTTACCCAGAAATGGAAGGCATAAAAAATGGAAACAAAAAAAACAAAAAAAAATTAAAAACTACACAGATATACATATGTACAGATGTAATAATTTGATACTTCAAGAGTTAAAGTGTTTCAGATTCTGTTTCCTAAGAGGTAGTGAAAATAGTGCTATATCCTGATAAACCAGCAAGAAGACATTTTGTCCCCATAAACGGTGATGGGCGAATGGAACTCTCCACTAGGAAACCAATTTTTTGTGTCTTCTTTTTGGCTCTTTCTTCTTCTTGCCCCACAGTAGGATGTGATCTTCAATTTGAAAGCCATAACTCCTTACTTTCTTGGTGAATGGTTCCTTTGCCTGATTTTGATTTGCAATAGCATGGTCCATTCCCATAATTGGTTGTTCTTCTGGTTCAGTCCAACACATGATTGGATTGTCCAGATGAAACTCCTGACAAACTATCAGCTTAACATCTCCTTTGATGTGAAGGAGTTTGATCTCTTCGTCTTGAGCAATCTTTAATCCAAGCAATAGAGATTTGCATCTAACTGTGTTGTTGGTGTTGCTAAGTTGCAAATTGCATGAAGGAAGAATATCTCCTCGAGGAGATATCAACACAGTCCCAACTCCATCATTAGTGTAAGAATTACTTCCATCAGATTCTAGGATCCAAGCATCATCAAAAGCTGATCTCCTATCAGATTTCTCTTCATTAGGGATGGAAGATCCTTCCTTGTTTATACTGTGCCCTACTAATTCTCCTAACGTCTTGTTGGATCAATTCCTAGATTTTTAGCTACAGGACTTTCATCTGTAGAAACATGAACATTCTCTATTGTCAAGAAATAATTACCCCTGCTTGAAGACTCAAATAGAATTTATGCTATAGGGGCTGATGTTTGGGTGACCACGTATTTTGCCTCCTTTTTAGGGAGTAATCTCTTCATTACACCTTGGATAGGGATCCTTGCCTCAGACAGGTCCATGCTTAGTTCTCCTCCCATGTCCTTGCAGAAATTTCATCCATGCAAAATGCCTTAAGATGCTGGGACATCAGCCACCAAGACAGTCATCTTGATTCTCTTGTTTGGAAAGGCTGTAAATGCAAATTGGGCATCTTTGATTTGCCCTAGTAGTGGTACTTGATTTTTCTCCATGGAGAAACATATCCCAAAGGTTTTGGTCAGTGTGAGACCTAGAGACTCAGCTACTTTAGCAGGCATGACATTGTCAGATGCCCTGGAATCAATGATACAATTGTTGAGTTGATAACCATTTATCAATAAGGAAACATAGAAAGGTTTTATTTTCCCAGGGGCAATTGGAGGAGTAATGGAAAGATTATTTGGAATGGGCATGTTCTTTGGGGAATTAGGAATTATTTTCTTAACCTCTTGTCTTGCAGGGATAGTTTGGTTCTTGACACATTGGACCAACTTATCCAATTGATCAAGATTGGACTGCAAATATTCAAATTCAGACATTTATAATTTTGTCTTCTTGACATGATCAATTATGTCAAATGGCTGAATTGGACTAGGAATAGAGGAAAACATTTAAACCTTTTGGGTTTTAGGAGGGATGGGAGGAGGGCTGGTTCACAAAATTGAAGTAGAAGATGAAGGTGAAATCGATGTGCTTACTTTTTGGGTGATCACCGGATCCTTTGACTAGAAAGGCAGAGTGGTTCCATGCTTAGAAATTGTAATTGCCAGTTGAGGTTGCTCCTCTATCTTCCCTTTATCAACTTGCTAGACTGATTGGTTCTTAGACCTGGTAAACACTGCATATGATCCATCAAAAGCTTCTCCTTTGCTTTTGGGTTCATCCTAGTAGTTTAGGAAACCAATGTGGGAGTCACCAGCTAATTATTCTTGATTCTCCGTGAAGAGATTAGCATCATTTTCTTACTCAAACTCAGGTTGGAAAGAGAAAGCATGTTCTATTTCCAAATATCCAACTGCTGAG
This sequence comes from Torreya grandis, assembly GCA_037957365.1. Classification (NCBI taxonomy): domain Eukaryota; kingdom Viridiplantae; phylum Streptophyta; class Pinopsida; order Cupressales; family Taxaceae; genus Torreya; species Torreya grandis. Next base: position 5,983,012 of record JARHVA010000002.1, read on the forward strand.
TTAGTTGGAGGAGCTTCAAGGGCAAGTTTCCCTTGTGGGGGAGGAAGACGATCTGGCTGCCCTTGATTCTTGGCAGCATTGCCCTGATATGACTGATTTAGAAATGTCATTCTTGACATATCTATGTATGAAGGAGTAGAAGACATTCCTTGCACCATTTGATTTTTGAGAGCAAGCAACTCATTTGCCAATTTCTGCACCATTGGATCTGTGGTGGTTGTAGATGAATATTCTGAAGATGATGAGGGTCTATTTCTATTTAGATCTCTTCTTATCTTCCCTGTTAAGATGAGATAATCTTCTACCTCAGTGGCCAAAAGTTGAGCTACAACAAGATCTATTTGACCAACACATCTCAAAAGAAAACTCACTTCAGGTAACTGAGAATTAATGAAGAAGCATTTGAGATTCTCAGCTATAGGTCGAGTAATTACAGGAATTCAATTCCTCAATTTGTCAAATTTGGCTATGAAGTCCTTCATTGGTTCATGAGGCTCTTTCTTCATTTATGTAAGTTGAGCCAAAAGTGCATGTGCATCTTCTATAGGTTTGAATCTGGCTTCAAACTTAGCTTTGAGGGTATTCCAATCAGTTACTGATCGAGCTTGTAGATGATAAAACCAATCTATAGCAACACCTTGTAATGTTTCTACAAATAGCCTGACTGCTACATCTTCAAATTCTACTCTAATTATGCCACAAGTTATGCTGAAGGCTGAAATGTGTTCATCAAGATGAACTTTCCCATCACCATAGAATTTGGGGAAATTCTTCCTTGAACTGCGTGGAAGCTTATGTAGAGGTGGAGTAAGATTGAGAGGACCAAAAGAATTACCCCAGGGGCCTTGAGCTACCATTATAGGACTATGAAAAGGAGGAATAAAAAATCTTAGAGGGGTAATTATTGGCAATGCTTTATCAACAACAGAAGTGAATACTTCGTTTGGCAATGGAGATCTGACTTTAGTAGGAGAAAAGCTCTTAGTTCATTGGAGGTAAGATGGTGAAGGAAATAGATCAAAATTACTTTGTTGTACCAACTCAAATATAGGGTCAACAATACCTTTAGCCCTTTGGCTTTGTGTATACCTTGAATCTACCAGATTGTGAAACAAAAATGGAAAAGAATTGACCTTGCTTCAGTTTGAAGCTTGAGGCTTTAAACTATGTGCTCTTTCTCGCTTAGTGTGGAGGAAGATGGTAAAGCTATAAATGGATAATGGGTAAGACATGAAACAAAGTCACCAGAGTCTGTAATGGATAAGGGTTATAATGATAATGGGTAAGACACAGGTGATGTTTCAATCTGAAATTTGAGGTTCCAAATTGCACAATATTATGTATATCCCCAGCGGAGTCACCAAAAAATTATTGCACGAGGCTGGGAGGAAAATTTTAAAAATGAGAAAGCACTGGAGCAGTTCATTCTTTCACAACAGAGTACAATGGATAGGTTATAACAATAATGGGTTCGATCCCTAGCGGAGTCACCAAAAATTATTGGTTAAATATTTTGTCGATCAGCGTACTGATAAACAAAATAGGTTTGATCATCCAAAGTAGGAAGATTGGTCAGCCAAATGTGTAGGTTTACCACATCAAAAGGGGACTAATCTTTCCTTTCATTAAGGGGAGGTTCCCTATAGATATGTTATATATATATGTATATAAATAGAAAATAATACTCAAGGGTAGGATAAATCATCCATCTCTCTTTTTTCAAAGATGATGCGTGAAAATCAAAGGAGAAATCTTAGGGATAATGACAGAAAGCACTCTTCTTTTAGAAGTACCATTCAACAAACCACAAAAATCTTCTTGGTAGTAATTGCAAAATGTAACCAAGGTTGTAATAACCAACAAGTTGAGATGTAGCGAAAGACAATGAGGGCACAAAGTCTTCCCAAGGTCCTTTACACAGAAACAAAAAGAAAACACACTAAAGGCAATTATGGGGGCACAAAGTCTCTCCACAGTTGGCTTCAGGATGACTTCCTGACTACTTTCACTAATTCTGCTTATTGAATTAAAGGAACAGAAAATATATTAAGGAAAAAGGTATAAGAACAATTTCCCCAACAACAAAGATATCACAGCACAAAGTCTGAAAAGTCACTTGCTTTCTTATTCCAATAACAAAATATGATCAACAATCTGAGCTCAAAGTCTCAGTAATGCCTTTCAATTTGGGTAGAGTTTTTTTTTTGATTGTTAGAGAGTGATCTTTTTTACACTAACAAGAGGGTCCCTTATATAGCCTCTTCAAGAAGGACTTGGAAATAGTAACACATCATGTTGCATTGAATTTTGTTAAGAAGACATGCTAGAATTTAGGGGCATTTACCCATTTGCTTTTCTCAATGCAGAGAAATGAGTCACGCTATTGAAAGTTTGCATCTTTCAATATCCACCTGGTGGTCTGCTTCTAGAAACATATTTGATGTGTAAATGTTTTTGATCCTTCCTCCTCATTCCTCCTTTTTTGGTTAATTGAATTGGGTCCTTGATTCAATTCAATGTTTTTTCCTTAGTCGCTTCCAACTGGTCTTGGCCTTAAAGCCTTTGAATGCATTCAGGTCCGCACTTTACAAGGATCAACAACTATTTCATTGTTGCGACTTTGACGTCTGCGGGCATGTCACTTTCCTCCATAATTTCTTTGGCTTTGTCATTTGAGCTTTCTCAGAGGGGACCTACCCTTCGAGCCTTGAGAAATGATCCATTTTGGGTCGAGAAGAGCCCCCTACAAGGGTATCTGCCCTTTGGGCAGTCTTCGAATGGATTTTGGGCTTCTTTCTTTTGGTGGTCTCTAAGTTCTTTGGCTCTCCTTTAAGTCTTTTCAAAATCAATGGCTATTTTATGAACCTTAAAATTGACATTCACACACCCATCACTATGTTTGAATTTCCAATGGCTAGTTCACCGTTCTTGACTTTGACGTCTTCGGGCACGTCACCCCTTGGAATTTCTTTGACTTTCTTGTTTTGCATCCTCCCGAAGGGAAGGTGACCCTTCAACTTTGGGGAAGTGTCCTTTAATTTGGTAGCTGAGACTCCCTCGTAAGGGCACTTGCCCTTTGAGGTCCTTCAACAACCTTTTGTCTTCAGAGTCCTTTGGAGCTTTCCCACAGACTTTTTCTGTGGACATTTTCCTGCGAACTTTTTTTTGTAGACATTTTCCTGCACACAAAAAGTCTACAAGAATTGTTTCGGTTGCTTTGTATTTGACCTTCAAAAATTATTTTGGGATTTTCTCCTGCAGATTCCCCAAATTTCTTTGGACTTTTTGTCTGAAGGAATTCCTTCAGACAAAAGTTTGAAATAATTCATTTCGTGCCTTTGTCTTTTTCCTAAAGGAAATCCCTTTGTCTTTCAGTCTTTTCAATTGGTCCATGTGCTTCTTTTTTTCCCTCTGCAAGGGTATCTGCCTTGGTTCACCACCCTCCGCAAGGGTTGTTTGATCCTTTGGCTTTGGTGCAACCCCTTGAACCTACCGATTGAACCAACTTTGGTTCAACGGTTCATTCCCTTTGACCGCTTGAACCAAGATTCTTTGAAACAAGCTTCGTTGAACCTGTTGAATCTTGAACCTTGAACCTGTTAAACCTTTGAACGAAAGTGGTTCAATGGCTCATTGGTTCAATCGGTTCATTCTCTTTGATTTGGCTAAGTCCTTTTGATCCTTGTTGAACCAAACACATTGAACCTTGAACCCATTGAACCTTTGAACCAAGGTGGTTCAATGGTTCAACGGTTCAATGGTTCAAGCCTTGGAAACTTGTTCTTTTGATTGAACCTACTTGTGGAAGCTTTTGAACCTGTTGAACCATTAGTCCATTGAACCTGTTAAACTCTTGCTATTGATGTTGAACCTTTTGAACCTATTGAAATTGTTGAACCAAAATGGTTCAAGGTTCAACGGTTCAATGGTTCAATCCTTGCTTAGAAGCTTGCCAATAAACTCTTTTGGTTGAACTTGGTCATTGAACCAACTTTGAAATCGCCTAAGTGTTGAGAGCTTGCTTCTTTCCTCCAGAGTCTATAAAAATCAACCTGTGAAGTTCGTTGAACTTGGCCTACAGAGTTCATAGCTTTAATCCTGTAGATTCCGTAGATTTAAGCCTACAGAGTTCGTAGATTCAAGCTTGCAGATTTCATAGATTTAAGCCTGCAGAGTCCATAGATTTTTTGAGAAGCCTGGAAAATGAGGAATTTGAATGCTTAGAACAAATTTCGAGAAAGGGCAGAGATTATTTTGGTATGAGGACCAAAATAGTTCAAATGTTGCCCCAAAAATGAGTGATATTTTTGGGGTACAACGGTCTTGACTACCTTTGGCTATATCAACTGTGCTTCACTCGTTAGTTATTTTGGGCTACATGTCAACATTCACTTCTATTTTGAGTTCTCATAGGGTTATATACATCTAATTTACACATGATTAAATTAATTTTTATTTTATTGGTTTTAAAACTAACATGTAAGAGATCAAACTAAAGTGTTCTACCTTCCACATGATGCCCAAGAGAAAGAAAAGCCTTTAAAGGCTCGAATAAGTTTCATTCCTTTTTTATTTTTTCAATTAAAAGCATTTAATGAAGGAATTTTATTTTTTAAAATATTTGAAAATAATAATAATTAAATAGACAATGTTCCTAAAATGGAATAATAAGCATTTTTTTCATTTTTGATTTATTCAATACAAAAAATAAGTCATTTACAAACCAATTTTTTTCATATTTTTAAAAATTAAGAAAAATTTAAAAAATAAATCAAATTATGTAAACAAAACAAATTTATAACATTTAGTATCAGTAATGCCTATGGTTTTCATTTACAAGTCATGCCAACATGATCAAACTATTGCATTTATAGCATAATATAGCTACAATAATGACATTTGTGGCATCAACCCTATAAACCATTAGGATAAATAGGGAAATTTTCATTTTCCATTCTTTTCATACCCATTTGTGACTATAGCTAGATATAAATCCCAAAAATGAACAAGAACACTCTAAGTATATAGGCCTATCACACCCACATACAAGGACTCTCATTAAGTAGGTGTCATAGATAGAGAAAATAATTTTAATGCATTTCCTAGATACCACATATCATTATTTTTTCACATGCTTTAATGATTCTTTCACATACTACCAGGTATATAGAAATGATGAACTTCTTCCACATGCCAATGGGTATATATAAAGGGTGAGCATCTAGAGAGGATTATCATATCAGTCAAGTGGTATATATAAAATGGGACTTTTTTTGGAGTGATAAGGAACTATTCCATCTCCTAATCCAATAAACATGAATTCAATCAAAATTATTATTGCCACAACCATAAGCGAGAAAGATACCTAATTATATTGGTCAAGATAGGTGGTCTAAACACTTTTGTTCAATGAATTATGGTTCAACATCTATGACAGGGATGAACAACCCACCGAACCTAAAGGAGTAAAGGAGATACCCTGTTGGAACCAAAATAATTCAAAATCATCACCATTGGTGAGGGACTCAGTTGATTCATATGTGTTTGATCACATTCAAGGGTGAAAATTTTCTTTGGAATCTTTCCAAATATTGAATTACTTGTATGATTTTCTCTCAGAACTAGAGTTCATATAGTTGTAGTTGAAACTATTCAATCTTGAGTTGAAAAATGTAGATGTCATGAGTATAGATTCTAAAATATGTGTAATCAAACATGATGTTGATGAATCTGGTATATAAATTGATGTGTATATGACCACCTTAATAGAGTCTCTTGTTCCTATGTACTCAACTTACTTGGAGTCATTACAAATAAACAATATATTGAAGACTCTCACATTTGATTAATTGGTTGAGAAAATGGATGAAAGATAAAAACAAAGTCCGGATGAGAAAGATTAAAAAATGAAATTCTTCCAATACTGTAGTAAATGATATAGGCAAAAGGAAGATCAAATGGTGAGTCAGAAAATTTGGTAAAAATAATAGTCAACATCCATAAAATAAGAATGACAAATAACTCTTGTTTTGAAAATGTTGCAAAGGAAAGGGAGTCATGAAACCCATGAATGTAAAATATCAAGGGACAAAATTTAAGCCCATAGAAGATAGAAAGTAGAAAAGGAGAATTAAAATGTAGATGCAAATTTAACTTAGTTTTCTTGTGAATGTGTGTTTTCTATATTTGACAAAGAAAGTAATGCCTTAGAGAATTGAACTTGGGACAATGTTTTGGAAATAAACATTAGTGCCAGGTGACATATGAATTTTTGAAGAGAATTATTTGAGGATTTTCATGAAGAAATTTTTGGTCTAATAATTATGGTTGATAAAACAAGTCTACAACCTTAAGGAAGATGTTCAATTAGACTAGTGTCATTAGGAATTATAGACTTCATTACTTGAAATATACTATACCTTTGAAAATAAATGTTTTGTCATTTGAAAATAAATGTTTTGTCTCTTGTGATAATTTGACAATAAGTCCATTCCATTATATTATATGATGAAGAGGTGAAGGTCATAAGGAAATGTGATAACATAGTTGTTCTAGCTGGATACAAAAAATAAATTTTTATAAAACTCATGGGTGAGCACTCAATGCTAAGATTTTTTTATCATCTCGTAGAAGAAGGAATGATAGAAATTATTCTTTGGCATGCTAAATTTATGCACATGTAATATGGAAACATTGGTATAATGAAAAAAATGGTGGTGTAGGATTTCCAACTTTGCCCAAAAATAATGAAATGTGTGAAACTTACATATTGGCTAAATATGAAATATAACTATTTCAAAATTTAGAATGGAAAGACAATAAGAATTTAAATTTGGTTCATTTTGATCTACATTATCTACTAATCATTTTTTCTAGTGGTCATAAATACTTAATATTTCTCATTGATCACTAAAGAAATTTTTTTTGGATACATTTCTTATAGAAGAAATTAAAATCCTTCAAAACATTTCAAAAGTTTTGAACTATGGTTAAAAATGAAACCCAATATCGTATTGGGACACTCATGATGGATAATGGTGGTGAATTCACATGAAAGGTGTTTGAAACCTATCTCAAGAAGAATGGAATCAAGCATCATATCATAGTCTCTTACATTCCTAAAAAAATGGAGTAGTTGAGTGAATGAACAAAAATATGATGAATTTGGTTTGATAAATGTTGTACTTAAATGGTTGGGTAGAAGTATCTCAAATATAAGTATACCTCTATAATAGGTTCCCATAAATAAAATTATATATGAAGACCCCATATGAATTCTAGTGTGTTCATCTCCTTCCCGTATGACATCTTCAGATTTTTAGATCCACATGATATGCATTGATCCCAAAGGATAAAAGGAATAAATTGGAACATATGAGTCATAATTACATGTGTTTTGGATATTCTAAGTCTTCATCATATAGAATACTTGATGAAAACAATAACAACTTTCTCCTTGTAAGATATGTTGGATTTTATGGAAATATAAAACAGATAAAATCAGTTGAAAATTGAATCAACTTAAGAAATATGCCAAATTTGATGTTTTCAAAGAGTTTGATATGGAGGTTCCAAACAATGAATGGGGAACCTACAATTTGAAAAAAATTAAATTTTTATTGACTTCTAAAATTGAACATGACACTCTCCCTACTGAAGAAAGTGAAACTTCATTAGAGGGTGGTCCGATGTCATAAATGAAGAACATTAAAATCCATAAATGAGGCACTAGTGATTTCTCAAGCTACACAAAAAAATTCCAAAATGCTTTGAATAGGCATTGAAATATGTCAGACTTGATGAGGTTGGAAAAATGATCATAAGAAGTGCACACACAACCACATGACAATCAAATAAGTTCATAGATTAAATTTAAGATAAGATAGAAAAGCTTACCTTGGATGACCTTCGTGAATAATAATTCAATATTTATTTTGACTCTAAACCCACTTCTTTCAAATAAATTAAAGGATTAATGCATGGAAAAATTCAATGAGAGTGAGTATAATGTGTTGGTTAAAAATAGAACTTGGAAATTGATTGATTCTCCAATTTAATGCAAACCTATTCATTTCAAATGTGTCTTTAAAAACAAGTACACGGTAGATGGATCACTTGAAAATCACAAAGCAAGGCTTGTTGCAAAGGGATTTGTTCAAAAATAAGGAATTGACTACAATGAAACCTTTGCACCAATAACAAAATAAACTACCATTCAAACAATGTTGGATTTGTAAGATCACAATGGATGGAAAGCAAACCAAATGGACACCAAAATTACATTTTTGAATGGGGATATGAAAGAGACAATGTAAATGACTTAGCCCCAAGGTTTTGTAGTAAATGACCAATAACACAATGTTTAAAAATTGGAAAAATCATTGTATGGTTTGAAACAAGCCTTAAGAGCTTGGTATGACAAAATCACTGAACATATCATAAACATGAACTTAAAACATTTTGATTTTGAGGATGAAACTATTTTTTTTTCAAGAAAATTGATAAAATAGTTGTATTTCTAGCAGTATATGTGGATGATTTTCTTGTCATAGGAAACAATAAATAATACACTAAAAATTTCAAATTAGATTTGATGGAAGGATTTGAAATGATGATAGTTTGGGTTATCTTCATTACTATTTGGGTATTGAAGTAATTCAAGAAGCAAAGTATATCTTCATCACTCAACATAAATACATTGGTGAAATTTTGAGTAAGTTCAAAATCATAAATTATAAACCTCTCAATATGCCCATGGAATAAAATCTAAAATTGATATCAAAAGATACCACTGATTTATAGATGGTATTAAATATAGAAAACTCATTGGAATTTAGATCTATGGGATGAAAAATAGACCAAATATTTCTTTCAATGTTGGTGTTCTTTCTTGATTCATGCAACAACCTAGAGAAATTCACTAGGGAGTAGTAAAAATAGTCCTTCGATATCTCAAAGAAACACAAAATTTTGGGATTGAATACTTTAGAGCAAGAGATTTCAAATTGGTTGGATATTTATATTCTAACCATGTTGGTTATTTTTAAGAGGGAAAATATCCTTCATGTTTTCTAATGAATGTGGGAATAATAGTTGTCAATTGGATGTCAAAGAAGTAATCAGTGCCAACAATTTATTTAGTATAAAAAGAACACATGGAAGATTTAGACACAATAGATAAATATTTTGGGTTAGAAGGGTTATTTCAAATTTTTAGGAACAATAGGTTTTTTCAACACCTCTCATGGTTGATAACACATATGCAATTCAAATGGAAAAGAATTCAGTCTTTCACGACCAAACCAAGCACACCAACACCAAATTTCATATATTTATACACTATGTGAAGGATGACAATGTAAAATTATTACATTTTCCTTCTGCATAACAACCAGCAAACATATTGACAAAAGCACTGGGACAAGAAAAAATGAAAATATTCAATGGAATGATGGGTCTCACAATAACCCCTATATATTAAGGGGGATTTAATATTATTTTAATATGATAATAATAATCCTAGGATTAATTATTGGAGATCTTTTTTCTTATAGTGATAGATAGTCTCTATAAAAATCTCAAGAGTCTTCTTAGAATACAAAATGAATAGTCACATTTTTTGCTATATATTATTGTAATCTTTCATTCTTCATTGACGTAATAACTTTGGTTTGCACCAAAACTAGTTATTTATTATCATTCCATTCCTAGCCTAACAATTCTTTTCCTTTTTTTCACTTCCTTAGTTTAGATGTAGTTTTAGCTTTATAACTAATTTTATTCTATTCAACTAATTTTTAATATTGTTGATTGTTAATATTTTTTTAACTTAGTTTCTTTCTCTTTCTTGTTATTATAGTCTTGTTCTCTTAGTTTATTTATTGTTTATATTTCTCTATTATTGGTTTCTTATAATTTTGATTTCTTGTGAATCATACATAAAATCATATTTGTATAAGGAAAGTGATCATAAAGAGAAGTTTCTCCCATAGAGAAACATGATTCATTATTCTAAATATTTAGTCATTTATGACATTGTCTCTTTAAAATGCTTTACTCTATTGGACATGATTGATGATATATAACCTATGAAATTTAATATCTCATTATTTGAATTCAAAAATTTGATAATTATAATATTCATTTATGTTTTAACCTTTTAGGACTTAGATGAATGTAAATCCTATGTTGTTAAAGGGCTGAATATAGTAAATCAAGGTAGAAACATGTAATAAATATAACCACTAATCTGTAATAGAATCAAATTAATTTGACCATTCTAGAAATAATAATTAATAATGTAAATGAGAACATAGCTAAGAAAAATTGAGATAGATACTCTAAAGGCTAAAAACTAAAGTAGAAGTTGGTCTGAGTGTCACAAATAGGATATAAATGTCAAAACCCCTCCTAGATAGTAGCATCCTAATTGGATAGTAGCACCATGTGGTGCTAGTATCCCTATTTTTGTGGTAGTTTCCTCTATGCATAACTATTTCAAGATTTTGGGTGAACCTATGTTTGTGTATGTCAAGATTATTCCTGCATGCACAAGTTTTGGATCCCTATAGATGATCTATTTTGATTGATTTTATGTACAAACCCTAATCCTTCATATTTTTAGGGCATCAAGTTGATACAATAATTAAATTCTATTTTTTAGTGGGGTAGGTTGGACATTCACAAAACCTCACTGTGATGAGAGTTGCCTACATACCAATACTTTGAAGAGGGATCAAGCCCGATGTAGTTCTTCCCAGCTGAGTGCTAGTGCAAGTGAAAGTGAAGATAGTATGAATGTTGAATTGAGTGTTTTGAATGTGATTGAGACTAGAAATTAGAGTAATCTAAGCTTAGAAATGTTGTATATCATTGTATACATAACTAGGACATAATAGGGATTGATAACCTATATTAAGCACAACTTATTTTGAGTTTGTATGTGTAATTTGCATCTCATTTCCATCTAGTGGTTAAAGGGATAAAAGTCATGTATATATATTAATTTGGTGATTATTTTGATGTTAAAAGAGGTCTAGGATAATCTTGGGTGGTCTTAGATTTGAAAATATATATATTTATGGATTTAAGAGGGAAAGGATAATAACACCAAAATCAGGACACTAGTGTCATGTGGTGCTACTATCCATAATATGGCATTAGTGTCTAAGTGGTAGAACTAAGGAATAAAGGAACATGATGTTAAAATGAGGGTCTAAGACTGCTTTAAGGATGTTTAGGGATGTTTGTGGCCTACATGAAGGCTCGATAAGTGTGAAAATAGGCCCTAAAATAGGTCTAGGGCTAAGCTAAGGATAGGTGGTCTCAAGTAGCACTCTTAGCACTCAAGTGTCATTGTTAGGTAATTAAATTTTCCCCACTTTTATTATAGAAAGGGAACAAAGTGAAATGATTAAGATAAAATGGAAAAATCATACCTGGGCTTACCTAAGATATGAAGTCCATGAATCTAGATCTGAGTATGTGGAACATGCTCCATTGCATATCCTACAAATGAAATGTGCATAGATCATTCATTATTTAAGAGATATTAAAAGCAAAGATAGAACTAAGTATAAAATTAAAACTAAGTAAATAGATAAAATTGAGTAAAGGGATAAGAGAGAGGAAAGGAAAAATACACCTCATGGGGTACATAAACTAATGCATAAACCTGATGATAACTTATGTGTGTGCATGTATATAGTGATCAATCAATGAATAACTTGGTTGAGTTGATGGATTTATCAATCCCCATGTGTGGTTGGCTCAAGAAATCAATCTAGTTTTGACTCCATCATTTCCCACCTCTTCTTGGTGGATCATGCCCTGTGAATAGCTTGGATTGGACCAATGGTGTGTCCAACCCTCTCATGTAGGTGGTTCAAGAACTTAAGTAGAATATGGATCCATCATTACCTACCCATGTGTAGTAGATGAATCTAAAACTAAAATTATGAAAATTAACTAGAAATGTCTAACTAGAGATATTTAATTAGAGATGTCTAACTAGAGATGTTGGCTCTGCGGCCACTTAGATATATTAGGTAGTTTTGGGCCACTCGAGAATGCCAACCACTATAGAAAGAATAAGTCATGAATCTTGTGTGTAACTTGGAAGATGGTGTCTGATGTATACAATGTATATAATGACATGGATTATGTCATTCCATTTAATCAACCAATGTATAATTGAGCATATAGAAACAATGTGCTATGCACATGCCCCCAAATTTGATATCTAAGCAAATAGATTTTGGATTGAGTTGTAATAATCCATATCTAAGTATTTAAACTAAAACATGAATGATCATATCATGCATGATGCCCCTAATGTGAGAAAATTGGTATGAATATGAGATAAACTAAGCCAAAATTGGTAAATTTATAATTGAACCTATGCAAGGTTGAATTGTACCTATTTTAATTTTCTATCCAATCTAGATTTTTCTAAAATTAAGGCTACTAGACAGTAGTGCCATATCTTAGATGGTAGTGCCATGTGGTGATAATGTCCTAATTTGGGTGCTAACATTTTACTATTCTAATTTTTGTGTAGCTATAATAAATCTATGTGCCATTATTTCCCGCTATGTTTACTCAAGTTTTATTTTTATAATCTAAGCTTGTGTGTTGAAAATTGTGTTTTGAATGCATTATGATAGCTTGATATATATGAAAAACCCCTATAAATCCCCTATTTTCAAGGTAGTTGTTGAACCTGTATAAGAACTATCCTTAAAATAAAAATCTCTATAAAATATGTGTTAAAGTATATATGATATCTACATAATAATCTAATATAATGTGCATACATAACATCAAAATGTAAGATACTCTGCACATAAGTTTATAATGTGTGATGTAAGTGAGGTCTAACATTCATAAGGCTATCAAGATAGATATAACAATGTATGTGAGCAATAAAACTGAGTAATAATTGAGTAGCTACCTATGGGTATGGGGCATGATGTCCATCATGACACCCAATTAGGAAAGGGAGATGCATGAGGTTTCTCATGGAATCTAAAACTAGAGTGTACAATAAGCAAAAGTATCATGGCCATGATGCATATAAGAAAACATACACACAACACAGATGAGACACATAAATTAGGCCAAGGGGACACAATACAAAGGACATGGGCACATTCCACTAAATTTAGAAAATCAAGATATACAAGGACATGTTCAAATGTCCACATACGTAAAAAATAAGCAAGTTGGCTTAGAGCCACATGAAAGGACATGTTCAAATGTCTACATACATAATCAGGAAGGCACACACAAGGACATGGGCACATGTCCAAAGCATACATATAGTGAAAATAAGTGGTGTAGATCCATAGATTCATGACATATTCAAATGATACAATCAAGTCTAAACTAGGAAAGATAGAAATAAAAGTATGCATGAATATGTAATACAAATCTATGTAATAGATAAGATGTACTTAGGCTAAGTCTAGATTTGTAATTATTGGAAAAAATATGAGTAGGTGTAGCATGATCAATATCAAGCTTTAAAAATGCTAAATCTATGATGTGTAGTTTAGAAATATGCAACCCAGTGATTGAAACTATGTATGAGATGCCCCTAAATGGGTGAATGTATCAAAAGAAGAACCTGTGTATCTATGCATATACACCTAATGGGTAGATAGTAGTAACTCTGGATCAGTGTAGTGGACCTAAGTCCTATAAGTAATATTTAAACACTCAAAAAGAACAAGTGAATCATATATGTAATATAAAAAATGACTATACTAAGATAGCTAACATACGTAGTGTCTAGAAAATATAAGAGATGTAAACATGAAAATGCATACAATCTATACATTTAATTTTTTTGAGTAAATATTTGAATGTTTTTGTGTCTTAAATATTGTATTGTTTTTGTATTTTCTAGATATAATCTATGTACAAGAGACATGAAAATGAAACTATATACAAGGAGCAAGAAATAAGAAAAATTTGTATAAGTAAATGTTGGAAATAAATGAGATACTATACATCCAAAGTGCAATGTCTCTATAAACCCAAGAGCACATCCATGGGATGTGGATAATTAAATAGTGGATCAAGTGGGAGGTCATCCAATGTCAAATACTATATGTATCCAAACTAAAATAAGTCCTCATCATTAAGATCATCATACCATTCTATATGTATTTTTGTAGCCTTATCCTTGGCATTATTTTGGATTTTGTGCATCCAAATAGCATGTTTCTCTACTATGTAAGATGCCTCCTATGCAGTCCTAGGGTAAAGCACATTAGACCATAGAGTATCTGTATGAAACATGTGGTTCTCATTTGTGCCATCATGTAGATAGTAGACCATGTGTCCCTCATGGCTGAATGCCAAACATCTATCTAATCGATCAACTGTGGTAGCCATCATTTGTAACCATGTAATGCCAAATATAACTTAAAGATGAGTACCCCTACTCATGATAAAGAATAATGTGTTTCCCACCTTTGGGCCACATGAAAATGGTAGTGTGATATGTCTTATGTAATCTTGACAATGTATGGCATGATGTAGATCATTTTACTGATAGCCTATGTGCTGCAAAAATGCTAAAGTGCAAGTATTAGGATTGGAATCCTCAGTTATGGTAACATGGTGGATGTATCTATCTATAAAAAAAATATAGATAGTCAATGGATCATTTTATGAGTATCTATGTCAACAAATATTCTATCACAGTGTCCATACCTATGGAGGTGGAGGCCATATAATCTGAATATTGACCTAAGAATTGAACTTATTCAACTTATGCTATAATGTTGAGCATGCATCTATATTATGTCCTATAAGTCTATGAAAATGACACAAGGGTTGACCATCCTATTGTGATAATATAATGATAGATCTATAATGAATTATGGGTAATGCCATCAATCCTCTATCAAGTAATATCTATAGAATCTGGTGTGGTCTATCTTATGAACTACCTACCTAAATATATATAACTAGGTGCTTATCCATATATGTAACCATATGTATAGAGTGAATGGAGGGATTTACCTCTAGCTGTAACTAAGTAGGTGAGTTTGTAGTTGTAGGACTATGAACCAATGGTGCTACTAGTGTAAAAAAGGCATGCGTGCCTTAGAATCATCTATGTACTCTCTAGGGCCCACTAGTGTGAAACTCAATCTAATAAATAGTCATTAATGCTAATAGATGTTGGATTATCCTATGTGGTGGCCTGAGAATAAGTGTTAGAGTTATGGATGTATACTTCTTCTGAATTAACAAGTAATGGTAATTGTGTTGTGAGAATCCCATCATCTACCCTGGGTGGAGATATTCGTATATGGGAGGGTCCTCTTCCATCATGGGTGAAGGTAATTATGTTGTAGGAGGATCTGGAATAAGTTTAGGAATAGTATTGCTAGATTCCCAAACCTCATATATATGCATCTACAAAATCAAAATATTTTTAGGTGGGGACTCTATAAGAACATGAGGTGTCTCATCTAAATATGTACTTGTGGTGGTAGGCTCAATGACTCTACAATATCTGAATGGTTTATTATCTATTGGACAAGTGTATAATTATTTTTCATGTAAAAACTTGATATATATGTGTAAGGTAGAGGGTATGGCCTCCATAGCATGTATTCAAAGTCTCCCAAGTAATAGATTGTAGTGTAAATGATTAGGCATTACCTAAAACTATTTAGGTAGGGTTTTTAGCCCAACCATAATATCCAATATAATAGAACCCAATGTTTGTCTAGGAATGTCATAAAATCCTTTGATATTATTATATGTCTTTTGAATGGATGATATATCAAACCCCATAGTCTATATAAATTTGAGGTTACATATGTTGAGTCATAAATAACTATTTATTAGAACTCATTTAATAGCAGTGGTATTGATTTGTGCTTGAATGAAGAGTGGTAAATTCTAATGAATAACTAACTATGATGGAAAATACTCATTGGTAAGAGATATAACATCCTTAATGTCCTTGATAGTGTTCATGATAGATGCAAAGTAGTTTGGATTTATGTCATGAGGCAAAGATGTATGATTTAGTGTTTGAAAAACAATTTCTTGTTGAAGTAATTCAAATATAGAGATCTTAGCTAGTGTGTTTCTCAACTGATCCATAATATCAAGTGCTTTGTGTTGATTTCTAGGTCTCGTTACAGTGTTTTGGGGATGAGGAGGGATGGTGGGATTATATTATTCATATATAAGCTAAAGAGGTACCCTTTTCCATCTAGTAAAAATTCAAACCGCATGATCTACTATTTGCCAAGGGTGGGTAGTAGAGGTGGGATGTGAGTGAAGATAATCAACTGGCCTAGGTGGAGGTAGAATAATAAGAGTCCTCTAAGCTCTCTATTATCGAGTAGTAACTAAAGGTAACTCAAAGTGAGATATGTATCAATGATCCTCATAAGAATATGACTCAAATGAGGGAGGACCAATGTGTAAAATAAGTTGAGCTCTGACACGTTCCATGAGAAGAGTGACATACATGTGCATTTTTATATAAATGGCAGACAATAATCATGCTAGACAAACCACAAAACTTTGTACCAAAAAGTAAAAAATGGCATCTATCATGATAATCATGATGATAGGCTACAAACTAAAAACTAAATAGATGCTGGAAATAAGAAGGGAAACCCTAATGGTGCACTAGGGTTTTGAAATAATGTGCTCAAAGTAAGTTAGGTCCACCAAATATTTTAACTATTTAGGACTTATATGAATGTAAATCCTATGTTGTTGAAGGGATGATTATAGTAAATTAGGGTAGAAATATGCAATAAATATATCCATTAATTTGTAACATAATTGAACTAATTTGGACTTTCTAAAAATAGCAATAAATAATGTAAATGAGAACTTAGCTAGAAAAAGACTGAGATGAATGATACCAAGGTTAAAAAATAGGTAGACACTGGTCTAAGTGTCTCAAATAGGATCCAAGCGTCAACAACACTCTTTTAAATTAGCTCCATGTGGAGTTAGTGTCCCTATTTTGGTGGTAGTGTCCTCTGTGCATAACTATTCTAAGTTTCTAGGTGTACTTGTGTTTGGGTCTATCAATTCTATTCCTACATGCATGATTTATAAATCCCTATAGATGACTTTTTTTGACTATTTTTATGTGCATCCTTCATATTTCTAGGAACTTTACTTGATACAAGAAATAAAGTGTGTTTGTTAGTGGGGTAGGCTGGACATCCTTAACACCATGTTGTGATGAGAGTTTCCTACATACCAATACTCTGAAGAGGGATTAAGCCCAATTTAGTTCTCCACACTTGAGTTTTGGAATAAGTGCAAGTGAAGCTAGTATGAATGTTGACTTGAGTGATTTAAATATGTTTGAGACTAGAAATTTGAGTAATCTAAACTTAGAAATGATGTAGATGGTTGTATGCATAAGTAGGGTAGAATAAGTATTGATAACCTTAATTGTGCACAACTTATTTTGAGTTTATATGTGTAATTTGTATCTCATTTCCATCTAGTGGTTAAAGGGATAAAAGTCTTGTATATACTATTCTATTGATTTTTTAGGTGTTAAAAGAGGTCTAGGTCGACCCTAGGTGATCTTAGATTTGAAAAGATATATGTTTGTGAAAAAAGGAGGGAAAGGATAATAATACCAAAATTGGGACACTAGTGCCATGTGGCGCTACTGTCCCTATTATGGCACTAGTGTTCAAGTGGTAGAACTTGAGGCACAAAGGGCCAAGATGTCAGAATGAGGGTCTAGGACTTCTTTATATATGTTTAGGGATGCCTGTGGCTTGCAAAAAAGTTAGATAAGTGTGAAAATAGGCCTTAAGATAGGTCTAGGGCTAAGCTAGGGATATGTGGTCTCAAATAACACTCTTAGCACTCAAGTGTCATTTTTAGGTGATTATAATTTGACTTTTTCATTTCCTTGATAAAAAATAGTAACATTCCTCAAAGTAGTAACAATTCCCTAGAGTTTGGTTAAGACTTTAATGTTATTAAAACCTTGCATACTCAACATTTTAAAGTACCCCTTTACACCTCTTGACCTTATTTTTAGTCTTAGTTTCATATGATTAGACTGGTAAGATTCCACCTTGACCTTCATGATAGGTGAATAGATAGATTATTTCATGTTATATTTTATATTTCCAAACAAATTTGGTGACTCCATTAGGGAGTTCCTTAATTCTTGATTTATTTCAAGAAATATTTTCACATCTTTTATATTTTCATCTTTTCTATGACCATTACTGCAAACCCTCTTGTAATCCAACCTAGTATTGACATTGCTAAAGAATAATTTGATATTTATTATGATTAACCTATTTTAGTTGGTACAATTATACATAAAATCTGCAACATATTCTTGATGACATTAAGTATAAATAAGAAGAGGCCTTTGACATTGAATATTATGTTTTATCTTAAATTCAAACTCATGACAATATTTCCCAAATAAACCAAGATTTTAGGTGTGAAATAGATTAATTTTTTTCTGCTAATCCTCAACCCTATATTATATTTATTTCTGATAAACCCCATATAGATTGTAAAATTTATTTAAAATGGATGATAAATAAATAAAAAGAATTAAGGATGTCATACCTAGTTTTTAATAAAATCGGGAACATAATGAGTTAACTGATGATGAAGCAAATTATGATGTGAAAAATGAACAACAGGATAATCATTAGATGTGTGTAAATCCAATTATTATTGGAAATCATCCTAGTAAACCCCCTTCATTAAAAAGACATTCCAAAATTCTCAAGTAATTTAGAAGAATCTTGGGAAGATCATCTTGATACTTTCAAATTTATTTGTGTAACTCTTATCATTAATTAACAAAAGACTCTCTCTTAGATTTTTTTCATATAGTTTAGAAAGTCAAACCTATCAAGATTTCATTAGATTGCTTGAATTATGTTTTGGTAAACCTAAATAAAATCTAGAGTTAGTTAATGAACTTGCAAATATTTCTATTGACCCTAGTGAAACTATTTATAGTTTCACAACTAGGTTTAATAGACTTAAATATAAATTTTATACTCATGTAAGACCTTATAATAAGTTATCAATATTGTAATATTACAATGTATTACCCCTAAAGTCTAAAATGGCATTATAAATTAAATATAATTCAAAATATGATGACACTACAACTTTATTTATGGGTAAGTGCATGGAGTTGGGGGAAAATTCCATGGACATTATCGGTAACATGATCACATTAATTAATGATTCAATCATGTTATTTAATTAACATGATTGCATTATTTGAATTTGGGCTCAATGGTTACCTAGCCATAATGTGATCACATTATTATAAAACATGATCATACTATATTGAATAATAACATGATCATGTTATTAACATGATCTCGTTATTAGAAATTGCACTAATTCAATCACATTACCTGTGTGTCAAAAAAAATAAAAAGGGAAACCTAAATGCAAAATCCTCATTCTGTATTTGAGTTCCCTTGTTCTCCCATAGATTCCATGATCATGTTTTGTGTGGAATACATTAGAGAGTGCCAAGAACCTGCCGAATTCATCCCACAAACCTGTTGATCGATGATGCCACCATGTAAGAGAGGTAAGTGATTGAAATATTCCCTATTTAACCCTATTTTTTCATAATTTTCATTATTTAACCCTAGTTTTTATTTGTAATTTCTGTTTTAACAACCCATCTTGCTAACCCTCCTAGCCCTTCACAAAACCCTTTGGTTTCTCCTCCTTCTAACCCTCCACAGAAACCTCTTGTTCTTCCTATCCCTTCACCTAACCCTCCTAAAGATCCCCAAAACCCCCTGGAAGTCAAGAGGTTCTGATTGACAACATTATGGGAAAAAAAATTGAAATTCAAGAGTTAATTGATAGAATGAGGGATCCCACTTTGACCAACCCCCATTGTACTCGGCTAGTTGATTCGCTAGAGACCTTATTAGGTCAAATTAAATCTATAATGAATTAAATTGATCGATGGAAATCATATAGGGATACTTGTAGGGTATATTATGTTGACAATTTGTCATCCCTTCAAGTTAAGAACAAAGAAATTTCAAAATCCTCCATTTGTGCCCTATTCATTGACCCAACCACCAATGCCCCATTTCTCATAATCGTTAAACATTTTCCTATCCATCATTGTGTACATAAATTTATTGTAGATAATTTTTAGGATCGATGGTGGATGGTATTTGAATATAAACCATGTAAAAACCATGAGGTCCCATTATATTTCTTGAGGAAACTCTATTGTGAGTTTGTCCTTAATGAGATTCCTAATTATTTTGATTTTAGTGACTTTCAGGGCTGAGGAAAAGGCTCTGCATAGGATTGAACAAGTGCACATCATGTTAGGATCCTCCTTAGAGTACAATTGATTACTTTTGTATAAGCAACTAAACACGGAATTAAACCAGAATTAATAAGTAACTAGAAATCAGAAACAACAAAGAATAGGTGATACGAGAAATAATACAATCTTGTATTCAACTCTTCCAGAAGGAAATACAATGAAGAAATCTCTTCTTCCCACACCTCTTGGGTGTCCAATAATTCTCCCTCAAGAGTTCTCTCTCTCAATCAATTACAACCAACTCAACACTGAGTTGTTCCCTCCACCAGTAGATCTCCTTGATCTTGCACCTTGCAGATCTAACTGATCTTGCTCCTTGTTGTGTTGCAGATCTTCTTGATCTTGCTACCCCACAAATCTAATTGATCTTACACACACACACCCACAAATTTACTTGATCTTGCACACCCTGCAGATCAACTGACCTTACTTACATGTGACAATCAACCCAATGGTTGTTGTTGCCTACACTTTCAGTGACAATCAACCCAATTGTTGTTGCCTACTTACTTGATTACAATACAACCCCATGGGTCTCTTAAATAGATCCCAAACCAAATAATAATTAGAAATGCAGACTCAAGACTAAAATTAGTCTTTACATGCAAACTAACTATTCATCTAAAATTAGAACAATAGTTCTGGAAACACACATGTGACCGAAGTCAGTTCCTGTCTGACCAATGCTGGCTGACTATAACTGATGTCAATTACTATGTAGTTGGGGATAACTAATGTCAATTGGCCTGATCGATGTCAGGTACTGTGTAACCTAACAACCTCCACATTTGCACATTCAGTGAAGCTTTTAGCTCCACAACTCAATAATCTCCCACTTGGAAATAAATAGCTGCACCTGTACCTATACCTGTACAACAACATCCTCTAATTTGTTTCTAGCTTGTATCTCCATCTTCAAGTTCAATCTTGAAGACCAACAAAAGTTGAATGAAGATTCAACTTCTCCTTTTTTACCAGCTTTGTTAACATATCAGCAGGGTTTTTATCCTTGCTAACCACCATGACTGCAACAACCTTCTGCAACTCTGAAATCTAGCTAACCGCCATTCCACCAACAGTGAACATATATCTTGTGGTGCTTATCCTACCATCCAAGTCACCTACCATATCTGAATCTACATACCCATGTAGAGAAGTGTTTAACCCTGCATAGCATAAATACCTACTGCTGGTCCCTCTCAGATATCTAAGAATCCACTAAACTGCTTTCTAGTGCTCCTTTCCTGGATTGGCCATAAACTTGCTGAGAACTCCCATTGCTTGGGCAATATCAAGTCTAGTACATACCATGTACTTAAACTCATCATGTGATTTAGGACACTATTATTTGCTCAACTTGAACTGTCCAACCATATGTGTGCTTACTGGTTTTTGCATCCTGCATATTGAACCTCTCCACTACCTTATTCACATAATCCTCTTGAGACAAAATCAACCTATGATTTTCCCTGTCTCTAGAAATACTCATGCCAAAGATTTTTGATCCTAAATCCTTCATGGCAAATGTGTGAGCTAATTTTACCTTTAGCTCAGTAATTCCCTGCATGTGTGACCCTGCAACAAGCATATACACTACATATAGTAACAGGATAATGTAGCTACTATTATCCAACCTGGTAAAATAAACACAATGGTCACATTAACATTGACTAAAGCCATGCTTTGTCATAAACATGTCAAACCTCAAATACCATTGTCTTGGAGCTTGCTCAAGACCATATAACTTGGCCTTATGTCTCACCTGTCCATTCTCTCCTTTCTTTAACCTGTAAATCCATTCATTTTTTAGTGCTTTCTTTTCGGCTAGCAACTCTACCAAATTCCACGTTTGGTTCTCTTCCAAGGAATCAATTGCCTCATTCATGCCATGCTCCCACTGTTTCTTGGATTCTACCTACATTACCTCCTCAAAACCTCCTAGTTTTCCACCATCAGTGAGAAACAAGTAGTATAAAGAAGGGGAATAATGAATTTGAGGTTTACTTACCCTTTTAGACCTCCTCATGGGCATTTGAGACTCATTGACAGCTTACTATCCACCCAAATTTCATTCTAACAGTGATCGATCCTAGTCATCTCTGGCCGACCTTGGTCTACACCTGATCAATGTCGATCCCACCTGACATCCCTGACTGATGTCAGTTTCCACCTACTCGACATCACTAACTTTGGTCTCCACCAGACTGATGTCAATTCTTGCTTAATCAATATTGCTCTCTACCTGACTGACGTTAGTGTCTGTGTTTTCTTGCGAGTGATGATTTTTACCCACGAGCTCATTTTGGATCATAACCTCATCCAAATCAACATTGCCCTACTAAAAAATATTCAGCCTCTTGAGCTGGTCACTATCCATCATCTTCTCCTTAAAAACCAAGGCTTTCCAGTTCTTAAATGTGTCAAAAACATCAGATTTCCTATTTATGCAATAAACCCATACCTTTCTTGTAGCATAACACTGCGATCCTCTAATAGAAGCTCCCTGAGCTGGTCCCCACACATCTGCGTGAACAAGCTCTAACTTGTGCTTCTTCTTTGTTGACCCAATTTTGAGAAACCTCACTTTCTTCTATTTCCCAAAAATACAATGCTTACAAAAATCTCGATCTATGCTTTTCAAATTTGAAAGCTTACCTTTTGACTTAAGAACATGCATTCCCTTCTCACTCATGTGACCAAGCCTACAGTGCCACATTTTTGCATCTACATCTGAAGTAGATAAAATAGAAGGAGAATCAGTAATACAAGTAGATAGATAAAGTGTACCTACTTTCTTACCTCTAGCTAATACAAGTGCACCCTTGGAAACTTTCCAAGATTCCACTGTGGGAGTTACTATGCAACCCTCATCACCCAAATTTCCTACAGAAATCAAATTCCACTTTAGGACGGGTACATGCATGACATCCTTCAACACCCATGTGTTGCCATTCTACAATCTCAGCTGCACTTTTCTTTTGCCAACAATTTGACAAGGCTCACCATCCCCTAAATAAACTTTTCCAAAGTCTCCATGGACATAATCATGAAAAAATTCTCTATTTGGGGTTGCATGGAAAGAGGCACTAGAATCTAAAACTCAAGATTCTACTTTATCCAAGGAACATATAAGAGTATCATGTGCAACAATACCTGCATCATTTGCTTCTTTATTTCCTTCATGCTGATCTTCTACCAACCAAAAATCTTTCTTTACATGCCCTTTCTTTCCACAATTCCAGCAGGTTATACCTCCATTTTTGGATTTGGATCTACTACCTATCTTTGACCTTGATTTCCCTTGCTTCATCTTCTCTCTTTGCTTTCCCCTGCTTTCAACACTTAAAGCATTCCTTGATGTTTCCCCTGTGCTTTTCTTGCAAATTTCTTCATTCAAGATTACACTAACAACATTATCAACTTTCAAGATATTTGAAACAAACGCAGTAATACTAACTGCCATTACCAAACTATCCCAACTTTCAGGTAAAGAGCATAAGATTAAGAGAGCCTTAATTTCATCATCAAAAACTATTTTGACTAAATTTAACTGATTTACTAATCCATGGAAATCACTAAGATGACTATATACTGATCCACTTTCCTGCATTTACAAATTAAATAATTGCTTCATAAGAAATACCTTATTCAAACCTGAGGGTTTTTCATATAAATTTTCCAAAGATTCCATTAACTCTACCTTTGTCTTTGCCTATGATAAGTTGGAAATCATAGACGATGCCAGGCTCAACCTTATAGATCTAAGAGCCTTTTGGTCAAGAACATTCCATTCTTCATCTTTCATATCTGTGGGCTTACTTGAAACCCCACCCAACGGTAAGTATAGATCTTTTTGATATAGATAATCTTCTATCTGCATCCTCCATAATTGATAAGTCTTGCCATTGAATTTCTCTATTCTTAGTTTACTTTTTTCTGCCATTACTTTACTCCCACTCAATTAGAAACCCCTGAGAGTGAACCTGTAATCAACAAACACTAACCCACTCTACCACTTGTTAGTAATCCTAACTCTGATACCAACTATTAGGATCCTCTTTAGAGTACAATTGATTACTTTTATATAAGCAACTATACACGAAATTAAACCAGAAGTAATAAGTAACTAGAAATCAGAAACAACAAAGAATAGGTGATACGAGAAACAATACAATATTGTATTCAACTCTTTCAGAAGGAAATACAATGAATAAATCTCTTTTTCCCACACCTTTTGGGTGTCCAGTAATTCTCCCTCAAGAGTTCTCTCTCTCAATCAATTACAACCAACTCAACACTGAGTTGTTCCCTCCACCAACATATCTCCTTGATCTTTCACCTTGTAGATCTAACTAATCTTGCTCCTTGTTGTGTTGCAAATCTTCTTGATCTTGCTACCCCACAGATCTAACTGATCTTGCACACACACACACACCCACAGATCTATTTGATCTTTCACACCTTGCAGATCAACTGACCTTGCTTACATGTGACAATCAACCCAATGGTTCTTGTTGCCTACACTTTCAGTGATAATCAACCCAATTGTTGTTTCCTACTTACTTGATTACAATATAGCCCCATGGGTCTCTTAAATAGACCCCAAACCAAAAAATAATTAGAAACACAGACTCAAGACTAAAATTAGTCTTTACATGCAAACTAACTGTTCGTCTAAAATTAGAACAATAGTTTTGGAAACACACAAGTGACCGATGTCGATTCCTATCTGACCAATGCACTGACTATAATCGATGTCAGTTACTATGTAGCTGGGGATAACCGATGTCGGTTGGCCTGACCGATGTCAGTTATTGTGTAACCCAACAACCTCCACATTTGCACATTCAGTGAAGCTTTTAGCTCCACAACTCAATACATCATGCACCTAATTAGCCTACATGGATCCATATCCAAAATCCTCTTGATCTTAAGATCCCCTTTGTAGTTCATTAGGTCATGGAAATAGACACTCTCCATGTTCTTATTTCACTCATCGATACACTTGTTCAGCGTATGAGTAGGCTTTCACAAAGTGATGTTATAGATATGCCACCTACCCAACCCTGACCCCAGCCTTGTGATTTACATGGAGCTATGTTCACAGGACCTTTTGATGATGATGTCATTGGTGGTTCAGATGTCTTAGATCATATTATTGTGAATGATGAGTTTTTAGCACATACATTTGGTGTGCAGACATCAGTCACCACATAGATGCAAGTATCTTTTATATAAATGTCATGTTAAATTTAAGTTATATTTTAAAATTTAATTTAGCTAACAATTAGATTTACATAGAAATTTAATATAATATATATGTCATTTTTTATGTTGTAGGAGGTGCTGGTTCCTTCATCATCACAATCGGCCATCCACTACTGCATCTGCCTTTGTTAGGATGACAACATTTACATATACAAAGGCAAAATTTTTAGTTAATATTATGCTCTATATACATTTAGTCTATGTATATTTGCCTTGTAAGTTTAAGTTGAATTTACCTTTCTCTATTTTCATACTCTTTTTTCATGTTCTCTCTCTTTATCATTGCTTTGTTCTTTACAATAGTTGCAAGCTATGAGAATGGGATCAACGGTATTTATATAACTAATTTTGGAAAATCCCATAAAGATTCCATGAATAATCTCATTCAAGATTATATAAGGTTAGTTCACATGAGATGAGGATAGTTATATAAAATGAATTTAATACTTATCTAGGGGTCCTTCTACATAACACTATCTTGAAAATGAATTTGCTAAGCTCAATATAGTCATATTCTCATTTTTACTTATGTCACCATTACCATTATACATAAATCTACATGTTACACTTGAAAATGAGTGATAATATAAAGGGAATTTAAGGTGAAAGA
This sequence comes from Torreya grandis, assembly GCA_037957365.1. Lineage (NCBI taxonomy): Eukaryota > Viridiplantae > Streptophyta > Pinopsida > Cupressales > Taxaceae > Torreya > Torreya grandis. Next base: position 6,009,261 of record JARHVA010000002.1, read on the forward strand.
GAAGAAATGCGTATTAGTAATAATAAACATAACACAACAAACATATATGTTTTGCTCTTTGCATCTAATTTAATTCCCTTCTCAAGAATTAATGAAAAAATAACACAACCAAAAACATAAAAGTCTTGAATGGTCTTATGTTAGACCATTCTTCCTTGGGAGTAACATCTTACAATGCTTTTACAGGGTTACTGATTAAGGATGTAGGTGTTGTATTCATATCTTCTACCCATTACCCATATGGTACATTTTCGTTTTCTTTTACCCAAAGTCAATACACTATCTTACAATAAATATATCACATTCTTCCAAGGATAGGAAATTATTTATGAATAAAACATGAAACACTTTTTTCCACAAAATATTTGAAGCTTCCTTATGAATATATACCCATTTTGCTAGTGGAAGTTATCTTGGAAGTGATAATATCCTGTTAAATGGGAGTCTCATTCATATACCTCTTTCTCAAAGACTTTCCTAATAATTCAAACTAAAATTCCTATGACCATATTGCATTTAAAACCATAAGGACACAAACTTGACATGACTGCACATGTAGCATTTACTTCCTTATATTTGATATGGGTAAACACAAATAATCCCTTTTCTCTCTTTCCCATCTATATTTTTGCATCCAACATTTGTATAAGATCCATATATATTATGGTAGGTGTGTGTAATAAATATCCCGCATCAATACACTTAAACAACCATCTCCAAAAAATAATGAGGAACTACTATAATCATCCATGTCATGCCCAACACATACATCCTTATGATTAGGCTAAGATTTAACATCAGTTTTAAAACCCACCCACTGGTTGCCCAATTCATTTCTCAAAAAGGGGAGATGATTGTCAAGCATGCTTACTCTTTATTCTCCTTCCTTGAAAAGTGATAATAAGATCAAATGACCTTGTAAGACCATACAAAAAGGAAGTAGTTATGAGGGTCCTACCTAAGTCAAACCCCTATTTTAGATAAGTAATAAATCAAAAACCAATATAGTCTAACATGTAATATAGTATAAATTAAAGATCTTGACTCAAATATATTTATATTTATAAATGAAAAAAAAAAACTAGTATATTATATATTCCCTTTCACTAATCCTCTAATTTTGGTTTTGGTACAGGGTTGTTGATCTAACACTTCAATAGATGGCTTATTAATTTAGATCTAAGTGTATTTTCATGTGCATGATTATCCTCTTCATTCCTATAATGTGTCATTGCATTCATGTACTTACATAGACAAATCTTTAATATACAAGTGATTCTATTGATTGTTTTGGTTTCCATATATAAGATTTGATACTTTATATAAAACTAAGTGAGACCTTGTTTACATGAACAATTCATGGCTGGAGTAGACACTCTTCCCTCTCTACAAGTTGAGATAGACATAGGCATTACTGATACATTGTCATCTGCATAGGTACTGATAGAGGTATATATCAGTTCTTATAATTTTGAATTGTAAAAATAGACTTGTTTTAATAATTTTAGTACATGTACTTGGGGAAAATATAACTTATGTAAATGTATTGTATATACAGGGTTATCCTATGACAATTGATAGTCCCAATCAGATGATGAGTAGGGAAACTTCTCATATTCCTCCCATATTTAAGATGCCTATTCAAACAACTGAGCTTACCATTGACTTGTTTGAGCATGAAAAATATATTGAGCAAGATCATGAGCTTGCAATAAGTGCATGTTTAAATGATTTTTTATTGTAGTTTAAAATTAATTTTTTAACAATTGTTTGAATGTATTTTATGTTAATTTCATAATAATTATCCTATTTGAATAAGCTCACCTACAAGCTAGCTATGAGCATAGGAATGCATTAAAGGGGTCTCCATCTACTATCAAGGCATCCTAGGGAGAATCTTCTTCAAGGAAGGCAAAGAGAGGGAGGATATTTGATGAATATGATGTCTTACACATAAGATGTACTTTTTTGTATGCCTATATGGTAATTTATGCATTTTTAGCATTGTATATACACACATGAATTTTAGCTAACATTAGATACTATGTTGGTAGATGTAATTTTTTGTATGCCTATTACGACAATCTATGTATTATTGACATTGGACACATGTGCCTATGTTATATTCCTATCATGGAAATCTATCTAATTTATATTCAATTTTTATTTCATTATGTTATTGCATAATATTTTTTTGATCTTCCAAATTATTATCTATCAGATCTCATATTTAATGTTGTACGTGCACAAATGAGGATTAAAAAATATTCTTTTCAATGCTATAAATCTTGGATCTCCCATATTTTTTAAATTAAAGTTTTTATTTCTTTGTGTGTAGTGGAAATGACTAATGACACTCTTATAACTTAGGATTAATGGCCTTATTCTATTTTTACCTACTTCTTTTACACTTTATATATAATTATTTTTGTCATTATATCTCTTAAAAATCTCTCACATTCATTCTCTAACTAATTTTCATACATTCTATTCACAAACGTCCTTTCACTCTTTCACTATCTTCTCACTAGGCAATCCTCTTAGGTTTGAATTACCAAACTTGATATAGGTCTCAAGGATTCAATATTATATCATATTTTTTATTATATGGTCAAATCACACCTTCCTTAGCCTATAAAAAGCACTCAAACACACTTCAACATTCAATTCCACATATAGGGTTCACAATGGTCTCCTTAGGCTTGTAGACTTTTTTGGTGCAAATTCTTTTAGTTTGAGAAATATATCAACTCTTATGGATATTTAAAACCTTTTATATCTACCCTCTATCTCCTTACAAGTGTGTGTCAAATTTAATGACCTCACTCCACTCCTAGACCATGCTTCCTTTGTAAACTACCCTTTAATTAGGCCTAATTAGGCCTATCTTAAATCCACAACCACCAAATATGTACTATACAGACTTGAACCACAAAAAAACCACTTTATTCCTTTTCCATACATCAAAACATGTTATATTATGAATTTTAATTTCTAAGTGTTAAAACTCTTTCTATGGGGTTTTTGCTCTTGAAACCCTAGTTAGGCTTTTGCACAGGCTGAGGGGATATATAATTCAATATATTAAGTTATACAAAGTTTTAAAGGACAAAAATACCAAATATAGATATGTTTTCACCCCACACACCTTAAAAAATAGGTGAGACATCTCAGTTATCTTTATTCTCTCTTCTAACCATCAAAACACATGTTTTTGAGTTTTATTTAGGACTGTGACAACATGGTTTGTGTATCAATGAGTGTCAAGGACTATCTTAAGGGATTTTCCAATTCTAAATACCTTATTTCCACCTATCACCAACCATACAAACCATTATATCTATTGATATTAACATTTATACAAGAAAAGTCTCTCCTCTCTATCTTAATTGTGCACAACAAGGTACCTTACAGAACTGTGACAACAACATGGCGTATTAGTTTAATTTAAAATCTCTCATGCATCTTATAAGAGCTGAACAACCTCATTTTCTAATGGGACCATCTTCAAAGTCCATGGATTCAATGGAATACTTGACAAGATTAAGAAATAACTCTTACTTCCCTTTGCAATGTGACTATCAACCCAAAATAGGGTAGAGACATGGTTTCTTTATTTTAGAATATTGTATGTTGATTATTTACCATTATCTTTATATAAACAACAATTAACCTTCCACCTCAATGATCATTCTCAATATATATATCATTAGCTACACCAAGTCATACTCCCTTTGTGAGAAATAACCTCTTACTTTCATATTAGACTGTCATAGGCAAAATAGGGTATATGGGTATATGTCTTACTCATTTCTTTGTAGGTATGTATAGGTTTAACACATTAAAAATTAATAACATGATGACTCAAAACTTACCAAATTGGTGGAACCACTCAAAGATCACTTCCTTGATTGTGACCTATAGTCACTTCTTGGTTACCACCTAAAATCATTCATCCACCTACAAACTTACACAAATGACAACATATTCATGGCCTCAAGGACCTTCAAGGATAACATAAAACTAATGCAATCACATACATTGAATGGAGAATCCATAACAAGTCACTTTATATGTCAATAGGTTAATAGTTCAATTAATTAATACCACCTAATAGGTCAATAGGTCAAAGTTGTCAAACTTTTCAAAGTTGTCAAAATTTTCAAAGTTTTCAATAGGTCAATTACTCATTAAGTTTCTAGGTCTCTAGTTTAAGTTGTCAAAATTGTCAAGTTGTCAAAGTTGTGCAAAACTTTGGTTCTGATGCTTCCTGAGTGAAAATTGACACTAAAAACACATTAAAGGGGGGGATAATCACATCTAGGACTAGGTTATTTGCCTCCCTTCAAGCCTGATTGACAAACCCACCACCCATTTCAGCCTCAAGAACACCTTCCTAATATAAGAAATATGCAAAATTTTAGCCTAAGTTCAAACATGCATAAAACAAAAATTGTAAGTCATTTCCATGAAACATAAGATCCTTACTATACCTATTTAATCCCTCTAATTTTACCTTGGATCACTCAGGTGGAATCTTCAAGATCAATCCATTAGACAAGTTACAGTGACAGGTCCAAAAATGTAACTTTTTGTCAATAAACAAGCAACTTCTTTAGCTCCAACTAGCATTTCTACCTCTGAGACCTTCACCTACAAATATATAAATTTTATAACATCTGTTTAATCAAATTAAATGTTTTCATAATTCCAAAATGATCAAATACACCCAAAAGTGCATTTTCACTACCATTCTAGAGAGCGGAAACAATGACAACAAATGTTATCAAAGTTCAAGTTGTGGTTGTAGAACTCTAATTTTGATGCTTATTGAGTGAAAAATGACACTAAAAACACATAAAATGGGGTGGATAATATCTATAACTATGTTTTTGTCCTCCTGTTAGGCTCGATCGACAAACCCACCACCCATTCTGACTCAAGAACACCCTTCCCAATATAAGAAAAATGATTTTTTTAAGCCTAAGTTCAAACACACATAAAATGAAAAATGTAAGTCATTTAAAAAATTAATTAGATCCTTATTATACCTTTTTAATCCCTCTAATTTTACCCCAAATCACTTAGGTGGAATCTTAAAGATCAATCTGTTAGAGAAGTTGTAGTGATGGGTCCAAAAATGCAAGTTTTTATTAGTGAACAAGCAACTTATTGAGCTCCAACTAGCATTTCTACCTCTGAGACATCAACCTATTAATTTATCAATTTAATCATGTAAAAATATACAAATTACATGTTATCATATTTCCATGATGTTTAAATCCACTTGGAAGTGCATTTTCACTATCGTTCTAGAGAGCGGAAACACTGACAACAAATGTTGTCAAAGTTCAAGTTGTGGTTACAAAACTCTAATTTTGATGATTCATGATTGAAAAATGACACCAAAAACATGTTTGAGAGGGTATGTAACATATACAACTAGGTTATTAGCCTCCTTTTAGGCCTGATTGACAAACCCACCACCCATTTTGGCCTCAAGAACACCTTTCCCAATATAAGAAAAATGTAATTTTTAGCCTAAGTTCAAACATGCATAAAATGAAAACTATAATTCATTTACATGAAAATTTAAATACTTTCCATACCTATTTTATCCCTCTAACCACACCCTAGAGCATTTAGGTGTAAGCTTTGATATCAATCCATTAGACAAGTTACAGTTACAAGTCCAAAAATGCAACTTTTTGTCAATGAACAAGCAACTTCTTGAGCTCCAACTAGCATTTCTACCTCTAGGACCTCCACCTATGAATATATAATTTTTATCATGTCAAAATAGGCAAATTACATGTTATCACACTGCCATAACATTCAAATCCACTTGAAAGTGCATTTTCACTACCATTCCAAAGAGCAAAAACACTAACAACAAATGTTATCAAAGTTCAAGTTGAGGTTGCATAAATCTGATTTTGATGATTTTTGAGTGAAAAATGACACTGTCACCACATTCAATAGGGTGGATAATATCTTGGACTTGGTTTTTGGCCTCCTATTAGGCTCTATTTTCAAACCCACCACCCATTCCGACCTCAAGAACACCCTTCCCAATACAAGAAAAATGCAATTTTTAGCCTAAGTTCAAACATGCATAAAACAAAAATTGTAAGTCATTTCAATGAACCATCAGATCCCTCCCATAAATATTTAAACCCTATAATTACACCCTATATCACTTAGGTGTAATATTAGAGATCAATATGTTAGATAAGTTGCAGTGATGGGTCAAAAAATGCAACTTTATATCAGTGAACAAGCAATGTCTTGAGCTCCAACTGACATTTCTACCTCTGGTACCTCCACCTAAAAATATATCACTTTGATCATGTACATATATACAAATTACAAGTTATCACACTACCATGATGTTCAAATCCACCTAAAAGTGCATTTTCATATTGTTCTTGAGAGCAAAAACATTGACAACAAATATTGTCAAAGTTCAAGTTGTGGTTGCAAAACTCTGGTTTCAATGCTTTCTGGGTGAAAACTAACACCGATAGCATGTTTGGGGGGTTGGATAATGTCTAGGAATAGGTTATTATCTTCCTATCAGGATCGATCAACAAACCCACCACACATTCCAGCCTCAAGAACACCCTTCCCAACACAAGAAAAATGCAATTTTTAGCCTAAGTTCAAATACCCATAAAACCTAAGCTTCTCTCAACTTCAAGAATATATAATTATTTATTGACAATGCCAACTACCTGAAGGTGAAAGCTTATATGGCACCACTAACCTACACAAAATTGTTAGTAAGTAATTAAAAATGAAAATATATATATATATATATATATATATATATATATATATATATATATATATATATATATATATATATATATATATATATATATATATATATATGTACTACCTAGAAAATAAAAAAATATTTGGTAAAATTGATTACATTTATATTTGAAAAGTCAACATACCTCTGTATTTCAATCTAATGAACCACTAAGATATGCTCTAACTTGGATAGTATCAAGAATAGCTTCATGGTCTGACTCCTAAAATTTCCATAGTTTCCTATTTAATGGCCTCCCATGATATTTTTGTAACTGAATATTCATTGTAAGAATCAAATTTGAATAGTGCAGTATCTTCCTATGCATTTCAAACTCTTCAAACAATCATTGATCTAAATTTTTTATAGGATATCATCAAAACCAAGTTTTAGTGACTACCACTAACCTAGTGTGATAATCAATGTTTTCTCCATCTATAACTAGGAAAGTCCATTTTTTTGTTTCTCTCTACACATTGACACAAGTAGTAATCAGTGCCTTCTTCATTATCCTCATCTACGATAACTACAAAAAACATGCCTTATATCACAAAAAATATCTTTTAGTGAAAATATGAAGATATATTTAATGATAATAAATTATACACAAAAAATATATTCTACCTGGTTGCACTAGATCAGATGCATGGTCAAAGTCATCTGATGATGTCATATTTGTAAGTTATAAGGATGTTGGAACCTGATATGTGTTGATTGTAATTAGAGATTTGGAACTCTAATCATCCACACACTCTTATGAATCACACTCATTCCAAATAGAGTCCACACATATAGAATAGAAACATGCCAAGTGTCTCATATGAATAGTTCAAGAACTTGCATTTGAGCTATGAGTGGAGGTCACTTGAACCTGTTAGAGTCATACAATCTTCATACTTTGCCAAGTGTTCTTCCTTCATTAAACAAAAATGTCTAAAAATAATAGAATTTGGTTGAGAACTAAGACACATGTTATCATTACACCATTCAACCATAGTTTTTGCATCTATCAAATGAACATCCTCTTCAAATTTCAACTCCTCCCTTGCAATAGCTCTTTTTACACATGCTCCAGTACTGTCATGTTCCCCTTTTATATGTATATCCTTAGTGAAAATGAAAATGTGCTCTACACCAGTGGTAATGTGCATCCTTCTCAACTAATAAAACATCCATGCATTTTTGAATTGTGATGTGCAATTATCTAACCAAATGTATTATTGATTGAAAGTAATGTTCCTCTAACTCAACTGTTCATAGAACTTCTAAAAACAAGCTTGCACATACCTTAAACAATGTGATCTTTTTTTGATAATAAATGGTACTCCCTTAATATTTTTCATTATTGCTCTACACTATTAGGTGCATGCATGAATGTTATATGCACAAATATGGAAACTTGTGATGTGTTTTAATACTACAATTGAACTTCCATTTGGGGTTTGAAAGTGTAATTTTTAGAAAAATTAACCACTAAAACAATCAAACCAAGTGGGAATGTATCCTTGATTATCTTAAAATGTTCATCCAACCATCTAGCCCTGGGTGTGTGCCTTGCATACTCATAAATAATCTCTTCCCTGAATTTGACTAAAAAATTAAAAATAGGTATCTTTTTTGTAACAAGATCACACCTTTTAGATTCTTTGCCATCTTTTACTTGATAATTCATGGATTTATATTTGCTTAAACCAACTAATTTCTATGCAATTTCACTTATAATCTCCTCATGGATACATTTTTTTTTAATTTTGGCAACCCACCATAAATGCTACAATTTCATTTAAACATGATTTATTGTAAAATAATTGTGCATCCAGTGTTTTGCAAAAGATAGTTGAAATAAATTCCCTATCTAATTTTGATGGCAATTCAATGCCAAACTCCTAAAAAATGTTGTTAGTATGAAAATTACAATGAATATGGTGAAAAACATCATAGTGCATTGAAAATTCAACATGTTACCTACAATAACAAGTGGTGTGTGTGTTATGTCTTGTATAAGGTTTTTCCCCATGTAACGCATTAAGAAGCTTATATTGATAATAACATGATTATGTTATGTAATAATGTGATCATGTTATCATCAATATAAGCTTTGGGGTTGGTAATTATAAATAAGAACTAAGTGTTTCCTATGTCAAGAATAATGTGATCATGTTATTAAATAATGCGATCACATTATACTTAATATAGATAAGGGATTATAGATTAGGGATTGAGGCATTAGTGCATAAGGTTTATGGATTATGGATTAAAATATATGTCTTAGGGATTACAATTTTATGTTTTAGAGATTAGGGATTAGGGCATGTATGGTTTGGGTTTAAGGGTGTTTATAAGGTCTAATCGTTCTATGCCATGTGTGAATCTAATTTTTACAAAGGATAGTAATTGGGACTAAATTGATTGGTAAATAGGGAGAGTTTTTGGTTTAAAATTTAGGGTATAACACTTAGGGCTTAGGTTCAGGGTACACAGGGTCAATCCTAAAGATAATTCTTAGTCTAAATGATGTTAATTTGGGCTAAAATGATTGGTTCAATGTTTAAGGAGTTTATATTTATGGTTTAGAGTTTAGGGATTAAGAAATTTAAGCATTAGGGCTTGGGGTATAGATTTTAGGGTATATAAGGTATAATATTTATGGAGATTAGGGAAAATTGGAGTTGATAAACCCCCAAATCACATTTTATAGTCATGAAATTAGGTTTAAGAGGCTTGAAATAACTCTAACTTACTTTAGATGCACAGCTAGATTGGTACTCCAAAGGCTAAGTTTTGGCCATAGGCTTAAAAAATGTATTTTATGACATCTCATGATAAAATTAGTTATATCATAAGGCATGTATGTTTGTGACATGTAGTGGTCATTAGGGCATAGGGTTTACAATTTATATTTTAGGGATTAGGGATTAGGAATTAGGGATTAGGGCATGGGGTTTAAGTTTAAGGACTTGTATATAATTTGTCTAATCAATTTATGTCATGTGAACCTAATTCTTACTACAAATGATGTTAATTGGGAGTAAATTGATTGATAAATAAGGAAAGCTTATGGTTTACAATTTAGGGTATAGTGTTTAGGGTTTATGGTTTATGATTTATAGGTTTTAATGTATATACATGGTTTAGGGTACACAGGGTCAATCAAAAATATAATTGAGGATAATTTGAATCAGTTAGACCCATTTGTGACTATAAAATGTGTTTTTGGGTTGTCATTATACCCTAGATGTCATCATGTAGATTGGGTGAATTAGTCAAATGGGGCAAGCAGTCATGTGATTTAGGCCAAACTGAGCCTTGTGAACTTAATTCTTAGTTTAAATGATGTTAATTTTGTCTAAAATGATTGGTTTAAGGTTTAAAGAGTATATATTTATGGTTTAGAGTTTAGGGATTAGGGCTTAGGGTATATAAGGTACAATCATGATGGTGATTGGGGAAAATTTGAGCTCCTTGAACCTAGATATGTGAGTAAATAATGTGAATTTAGGATCAATTATCCCCCACATCATCACAAATTGAGCCTACAAAGTTAGTTGTAGTAATGACTAATACAATTTTAACCAAGTTCATCCCTATGAACCTAATTCTTACTATATATATAAAGGGTGTTAATTGGGGATAAATTTATTGGTTTAGGGTTTAGGGTCTATAATTTAAAGGGTTTGGGGTTTAGGGATTATGGCTTAGGGTTTGATGTAAATGGTACATGGTTTAGGGTTAACGTTAAATGGTACAGGGTTTAGGGTTTAAGATATCAAATATAGGGTCCAATCACTAAGGTAATTGAAGAACATTTGAGCTGCTTGTGACACTTATTTATGACTTGATTGCCTTCTTGTTTGCATTTATAAAAAAAGTAGGGTCAATTATGCCATGTACATGTTGCATACATGTTATACAATCGATTGAGTCATAAATTTGGTTTAAGGGCTCAATTTTGCCCATATCACATAGGGAATTGCACAAATTGACTATTTAGATCAATTCATGATAGAAGAGATTGATTTTTTTATTTTTCCCCAAATCATATCTTGCTATTGAAGGGGTTCAAATTGGCCTCAAATGCCTCCTCGATCAAAATAATCAACTATATCCTCCTCTTTGGCTAATTAGGTTAAAGGGGCTTGAAATAACCCTAGTTTACTTCAGATGCACAATTATATTGGTACTCAAAAGGCTTTAACCATAGGTTTAAAAAGTGCATTTTATGACATCTCATGATAAAATCAGTTATATCATAAGGCATGTATATTTTTGGCATCTAGTGGGAATTATGGCATAGGGCTTAACATTTATGTTTTAGGGATTAGAGATTAGGGAATAGTGTTTAGGTTTAAGGACCTTTATATTAATGTCTAATCGCTTTATGCCATGTGTTCAAACCTAATTCTTACTACAAAGGATGTTAATTAGGATTAAATTAAAGTTGGTAAATAGGGAAAGTTTATGGTTTACAATTTGAGGTATAATGTTTAAGGTTTATGGTTTATGGGTTTATGGGTTTTAGGTTTTAATGTATATACATGGTTTAGGGTACACAGGGTCAATCACAAAGATAATTAAGGACATTTTGAATCACTTGGACCTATTTGTGACTATAGAACGTGTTTTTGGGTTATCATTATACCATGGATGTCACATGTATATTAAGTGAATTAGTCAAATGAGGCAATCAATCATGTGATTTAGGCCAAATTGAGCCATGCGAACTTAATTCTTAGTCTAAATGATGTTAATTTGGGCTAAAATTATTAGTTCAAGGTTTAAAGAGTTTATATTTATGGTTTAGAGTTTAGGGATTAGAAAATTTAGGGATTAGGGATTAGGGATTAGGGTATATGTTTTAGGGTATATAAGGTATAATCATGATGGTGATTGGGGAAAATTTGAGCTCTTTAAACCTAGATATGTGAGTAAATAATGTGAATGTGGGATCAATTATCCCCCACATCATCATAAATTGAGCCTACAAAGTTAATTATGGTAATGATTGATGCAATTTTAACCAAGTTCATCCATGTGAACCTAATTATTACTATATACAAAGGATGTTAATTGGGGATAAATTGATCCTAGGGGCCTACTGAGCCTTAATGTAAGGTTTTTCATCCATATGATATCAATTGGGGATCCAAGTGCTCACCATATTAAAAAATAAGTATTTTTTCAATTTGATATGTAATTTGGTCCAAAGGAGTTGTGTGTAAGGAATTACATTCATATATAATGGAAATTAGGGTTTACTTGGTCCTGATTGCATACTATATTAAACCAATCAAGTATTCAGTACTAGATGATACATAATTAGGGTCAATTGAGGCTTGCCCAAGGAATTGTGTCAACATAATTTTAATTAGGGCCCTAATTGCACACCTTATTCAAATAATTGGGTGTTTGATTCAATCTGATATGAAATCAGGACCAATTAAACCCTCTGCAAGGAATTACATCCATCTAATAACAATTGGGATTTTGATTGTGTACCAAATTCAACTAAAAGAATATTTGGTTCAATATGATATGAAATTTGGTGCAAACAAGACTTGTGTAATAAATTTCATCCTTCTACTATCAATAGGGGGCTCTATGGTCCCAAATACATAACATATTGAATCAACCAAGTATTTAGTTTAGGTGAATATGCAATTATGGCCAACCAAGTCTCATGCAAGTAACTGAATACATCTAATGTCAATTACAACTTTATTGGCTCTGATTGTAAACTTTATCTAACTAATCATGTATTTTATTTTATCTTATACATAATTAGGTCCAATTAAACTCCATGAAAGTAATTTTGTCCATATAATGTTCCAATTGGGTTCCATTATCCTTGATTACACACCATATTGAGATAATTGAGTATTTAGGTTCAATATGATATGTAATTGGGGCCACTCAATCCCCAAGTAAGGAATTACATCCATATAATGCCATTTGGGGATCTAATTACACCATATTAAATCAATTTATATTTTTTTCAATACTATACACAATTGATGACAACCAAGTCCTATGTAATTAACTGCTTCCACCTAGAATATCAATTGAAGCATTTTCACCCCATGCAATGAATTCTATCCATCTAATGTCCATTGTAAATATTTTTTTCTAATTACACATCATATTTAACCAATTGAGTATTTTCTTTAGTATAATCTATAATTAAGAGTAATTGGTCCCTGTGTAAGGAATTTCTTCAATATAATGTCAATTAGGGCTTTGATAACACACCATCTTAAACTAATTGAATATTTAGTTCAATCTTATACACAATTAGGGTTAAATGAGCCCTGAGAAAGGAATTATGTCCACATGATGTCAATCGTGTCTCTAATTGTACACCATATTATAAAAAACCAAGTATTTAGTTTAGTTTGATACATAATTGGATCCAACCAAGCTACATCCAAGGAAATATGTCCATCTAATGTCAGTTTAGGATCTATTAGCTTGATTGCACACCATATTGGGATCAAAGGAATAATAAACTAATTCATAGGTTAATACATCTCCAATTATCATTTAATGCTATCGATTCTTTACAAGAACATTGGTCCTAAACAATAATCTAAATCAACCAATATTTGATCTTAAGAGTACTAAGCCTAATGGCTCATATTTAGGTTTTAGGGTGTTGAGAATATGTAACACAATCACATTATTAATGTGATCATGTTAATAATGTATTTAATAACATGATTGCATTATTAAAATTATCATTGTATTTTAATTTGAAGTCAATTCCCATGCCTTTTGGCTTGGGAATGGCTTAAATTCATGAGCCAAAGGCTTAGACTATCAATGTATAGTCGAGTTTTGAAAGGTATGAAAATAAATAACAAATTTAAACTTTGATTTTAAAATACACTAACAATTTTAATGTGAAAATTTAAAAATTAATACCATCATGATGAGCATGCTCTCCTCTTTCCAAAAATATTATTTTAATAATTTTTAGACTAATTTAAGGTTTCAAACTATGTTGATTTCTAACTATGCCTTTTTTAGGCCACTACATGTCGCAAATATACATGCCTATACATGTTTTTATAATTTATCTTTCATTTATCCAAGTGAAAAATAAGTTATATGGTGACCAGGTAGGCCTAATTCTACACACATTGTGAAAAAAAATTGATTTTCATTTTTTTGAGGTAGTTAGGCATGTTGTATGAATGGCTATCCATTTCTTTATTAGTTTATAGGATCTATTTACTTTCATAATTCATAAAAAGTATTCATTAAAAAAATATAAAAAAATATAGGTGACCTAATAGAATATATTATCTAAATTTTCCTCAAAATATTTCAAATAATATTAAACACTTCTCAAAAAATGGTGCACAACACGACCATCTATCTACTATGTTTTCTAAAAAAATAGAAGTTCTTATTCAAATTTTAGATGTTTAACCTAGTTATAATCAACCATTTTAATTTTTTTTTAGTTTTTTGGAAACTAGACTCGAAATTATACATTTCATATTCTTAAAACATCTTTAAATTTGGAGTGTAGATATTTCAAATTATCTACAGAAGTTTATATTTCTGAAATTTTAGGAAAATCATGTCCATGGGTAGGCCACTTTTTATCCCCTAACTTTGTGCACTTACCCTTATTGAATATGAAAATAGTCTTAAATTCATTGTTTTTATAGAAATAGCTTCTCATGGTCTAGATTTTTACAATGTATAAATTTTGAAGGCCATACATAACCTTGGGAATGCACTAATTGTCATTAAGTGATAATTAAATGATCAACCTACTTATTTAGGTAAAACATCAAATAAGAATAAGTCTAAAATTAAGGTTAATTATTTTCATGTATGTGAAATTGATCATGATCTAGATACACATATTACTATTCAAATGTTCAAATATTTTATCCAAAGAAAATATAATATTTCTATTGACGTGGTAGACATTATAAACATGTATGGTTTTGATGAGCCTTTAGAAAAAATCAAGAAATTAAATGATTATATTTTCCAAAAAAAGGAAAAACGATTATAATTATGTTCCTAAATAAAACTTGAATACATCTAAACTTGATAATAATCAACCTTCATCTTCCAAATGCCTACCTCAAGATAAAGGTAAAAACACAATGTTAAATAATATTATTGTAGGTAGTCTAGATGATAACCCTCATAAAATAAATCTTTTACTTAATGGATATAATAATGTACAATACCAATTGGCCTATAAACCCAATACTTAGCTTCAAATATTGCTAATATTGGACCCTATAATATTATTAATGATTTAGCTAATACTAAATATGGGTTTTATTTACTTCAAACTACTAGTGTTCTTGGCTAGTTTGAAAATATTAACGAAGCTATTATAAATCAAGATCCTAATAACATCTTAGCATGACAAGAAAATATGGACAATTAAAAAAATAAATATACATTTTTCCAATATAATGATCCACTTACTGATATATTCCTTCTTTATATATGTCCCTGAAAATTATTGACAAAATCATTCATAATTACATTCTTAACACAAGAGCATCTAAAAACATTTTGCCTAAGTTCATTACTGATCAATTAGGCATTCCTTATGATTGATACCATTGTATAATTACTGGATTTACATCACAATAAATAAAAATATAAAATAAATTCTATGATATAGACATAAAAGTTGCACAAAATGAAAGCATCAAATGTATTAGTAATGTCCAGGTTTTAGATATTCCTGCTAATAATGTCATATTTTTAAAAAGTGATTGGTCTAAAACCACAAGTTCTTATGTTGGAAAAGATACCACTTGGGTTCCTATTAGCAATGAAATTGCATTTATTTATAGATAAAATTGGAATGGTACTCCCTTCAAACCCATTCCAAATAACATTGCTTTCATTGAAATTATAATTAAAATGTATTGAATTCTAACTTTAAGTGAACAAGATTAGTAATATGCAAGAATAATTTTTAGATAAACAATTTTTTCTTTGTTTTTAATGTTACTTATTCTTAACATGGTAATAGTTCAAGTGTTATTCTTATCTTTATTATATGAATTTTTTTAGTATGTTTATCAATTATATTTTGAAAATACCAACAATGTTGTTGAATTTGAAGCATTATATATTGGTCTTGAAAAAATCTATTGAATTTAATATTAAACACTTATAAGTTTTTGTGATTTTAAATTATTGATAAGGCAAGTTATAAAAATTTATAAGACTAATCAATCATGTTTATATAAATATATTCATAAATTTTGGTTACTTATAGAAAGATCTAAAACATTCAATATTTCACACATCCTTAGGGAATTTAATATTTGTGATAAAAAAATTGTTGTCTATTGTTCAAATCCAAACTTAAGTGATGTAAAAAAATATGTAGATTATACTTTTCTAAAGTTTTTAGACCTAATATTCTAGATTTAGATAATAGTTGGCTTGTTCTCAATTGTGATGAACACATGATAGTTTTATACAAAATAATTACTTCAATCATAAAATTTATATTTTGAATTGTGGTGATTACTTATAGCTTAGCAATAACAAGTTATATCCTAATTTAGTAAGCCTAGAATCAATGTTTTCTCTTCATGATCAACTTAAAACTTCTTAAATTGAAGAATCTTAAAGGATAATAATAGGTGAAACAATTCCAATCAATTTTGGAACAAAATATGACCTCAAATATGATTATTTAGGTATCCAATGTACAACCCTAGATAAGTTATTGTTTGTTACATTGTTTAAAAAAATCATTGACATATTTTTTTAGCCTTATAATATCTAAGAGGTTATGATACTTCCATAATTTAAAACAATATACCAATTGAATTAGTATAAAACTTGTTAGGCAAAAATCTCATAGAGTTAGTTCCTTATTAGAAGACACTATCAACAAGGAGATTGATAATATGTTAGATGGTGGTGTCATTTACCCAATTAAATATTGTGATTGATTAATTAATCTTGTCCCAGAACATTTAAAAAAATGATGATATCTATCTTTGCATTGATTTTAGAAATTTTAATTTTGCACACATAAAAGATACTTTTCCCTTCCCTGATATATATCATATTTTACATTAAGTTGTTGGCTATGAAATTATGTCTCTCTTTTAGATAGATTTTCAAGATATAATAAAATCTTTGTAAATCTATAAAATATACATAAGATAAACTTTACTACATGCAAAATTAATTCTACATTTATTAAGATGCCCTTCAGATTAATAAATGCATGTGATAATTTTAAAAGAGTAATACACATGTAATTTGATGATTTAATTGATATCATTATTCAAATATATCTAGATCATATAATTATCTATTCAAATAAAATGAAGAAATATTCAGACCATTTACATGATATTTTTATTATATGCAAGTGATGTGGTATATATTTAAACCCAAAGAAATTAGTTTTTGTCATAATTAAATTTAAACTTATAGGTCATATTATTTATAAATATGGAATTTATATAGACTCATATCACATTAAAACTATTAAAGAGTTGTCTCCTCCTAAATATAAATAGGGTTTAAGATCATTTTTTGGTAAACTAAGTTTTGTATGTAAGTATTTTTTTTATTTTAATGATAAAACTAATCCAATACAAGTCTTGCTAAAAAAATCAACAATATTTATCGAATGCAAGATCTAATAGAACATTTTATGGGAGTAAAAATGCAATAGCAAGTGATTTTTTAATTTTAAAACCAACCATGAATGAACCTTTCATTATACATGTTAATATGATTAATAAGGTAATATGTGTTGTTGTTACTCAGTATAATCAAAGAAATGAAGAATAACACATTAGATATATGATCCAAGTGATAAAAAATGTTGAAATTATATATCCTTTAATTGGAAAGTTTGTCCTTTCATTAGTTTTAGCACTAATAAAATTTAAGTATGTATTGATGGGAAATAAAGTGTAGTATGTTCAAATGTACATGTTTTTTCTTATCTTTTAAAACAACTTATGATTGATAGTAGGTTAGCCAAATATATTTTTAAAATTCAAGATTATGATATTGAATTTGAAACATATAGAATAATAAATAGTAATGATCTAACTAAACACCTTGTTGAAAACACAACTTCTAACATTAACATTCTTATTTTGGCTATTGATGATCAACTGCATGTTAAACCTCTTTTGAAAACTATGAAAATTTCATAACTTACACAAAATTTTAAAAATGGTCTCAAAATTTAAGAATGGGATTACCTATATTTTCATGATGATTGGTATGATAATCTAGTCTATTATTTCCAAAATCAATCTTGTCCAAATCCATTAGATAAATGCCAATGTACGGATCTTAGACTATAAGATTTGAAATTCATCTTATTAGTTTTTTTATAGGAGTAAATATGTTATATTATTGAGATGTTTTACACATGAAAAAACTAAAAAAGTCCTTAGAAGTTGTCATGAATATGTTTGTGATGGATATTTTTCTAAGAAAACTACAACACAAAATTTTACATGTTGGATATTATTATTTTAAGATCTGTAAAAATGTTTTTTATTTAATTAGATCACACATGCTTTACCAACTATTTATAGGTAGAGATAAGCTACCTATTATCCCTCTTAACCGAATCATTCCCAAAAATATTTTTATGAAATGGGGTATATATTTCATTTCAAATATCCATCCTTTATCTTCTATAGAACATATGCATATCTTAACTACTATTGAATATTTTAGAAAATGACTTGAACCCATTTTTCTTAAAAGTTTAGTTACTTTAGAGGTTATTGCATTCTTTAAAAATTATTTTAAAAAAATCAATTTAGAGATTCTTATGAAATTATTTCTGATAATGATCATCATTTTATTTCAAATTAACACTTATAATTTATAGGACATATTCAATAATTTATAGTCACTTGTTTACAAAAATCTAATTTCAAGTAGGAATAAAATGTGTTTGTAAAAATAAAAAGAATGGCCGCATTAATTTTTTTGAATGTTCATAGATTGATCATAATACAATCAAAGCTACAATTAGTTATTCACTCTTTACACTATCCTATGGTTTTGAAGCCACCATTTTATTAAATATCAAATTACTTTTGTGAAAACAATATTACAATATACTTGTAAATACCCAAATCTTATACAAAAAATAGCAAATAATTTTTTAGATTTAGATGGTAAAAAGGATACTACCTTAAAAAAATAAAAAAATGAAAAAAAAACTTTAGTTTTTTTTTTTTGATAAATTCTATGAAAACATTTAAGGTTGGTGACGTAGTTTTATACTAGGATAAGGCTCATGAATATCCTAGAAAGCATCATAAGTTTGATTCTTTATGGTTAGGACCATATAAAATTGTTATTGTACTTAGTAAAAATACTTTATATTTAAAATATTTAGATGTTAATTAGTTACAACATATAATTAATAGTTATTATCTTAATATACATTATAATTAACTCTCTTAACTTTCCAATTTTAGTTTCTCTTTTTTTCTTGTTATTTTCTTTATGTGTTTATTCATTTTTTTGTTTGATTTTTCCTTTTGTTTTGTTTGTATTTTATGAAAACTCACAATTTTTTATACAATGGTGAATTATATTTCATATGAACAAGTATAGATGAATATTTATGTTACTATAAGTATCTCTCATTTATCAAAATTAAATCTTTTAGTTTCTTCAAATTAATCGCTTTATAAATGAATGACACTATAAAACATATTTTACTAATATCACTTCTTTTTAGATTATATATTTTAGGCTATAGTAGTAATGTTCTTCCAACCTAGACTTCTCAATTATTTATTTTGTATTATTCATGTCATGCCATCCAAACAAAACATCTATTATTAAAAAAAAATTAAAAAGAAATAATTTACTTAAATTGCACTTCTAAGTTTTAAAATTAACAATGTTCATTGTAGCCATATTAATAACCAAGGTCACCATTTTTATCATAAATTTTAATACCCTAGTTAAAATTTTTAAATATAATGTAATCATGCCTTAATATAAATTATTGTACCATATCTAAAATTTTATATGATGGAGGTAGACTTTAACACTTTATTATTATTTTGCATCTTTAATTACATGTTAAATACCATTTTTTATTGTTTCTAAATTAATTTTAAAGTTTTAGTTAATGTGCTCAGTTAAACATTAAATGAAGTTTATCATATTCAGTACAAGTGCTCATAAGGTTAACATGCTTTCTTCGATTTTGAAATAATGACAATTAGAGTAACATTCTTCCTCTATATATCATACTTCATGAATTTACATTGGTAGGAACATGGGTTATATTTTGATATATATGTTATTGCACAATTTATCTCTATTGATGTAGCTTGGTCCTCTAATAACATATCCTTTAGGGCATGTGTTACAGTTTCTGAGTTTTCTTAAGGTATTTTTGATGAACTATTAAGATTTAGACATCAATTTTTGATAATATTTATTAAAACTTATATTAAGTTATAATGTTGTATTATATAATCTAAACATATATTCATACTATCTATATTAAAACCTATATACAAATTTGATCAATTATGTGACACTTTGGGTAAGGTATAATATAAACTATTCAGCTTAACTGATATTTGCAAGTCATATTTGCCAAGGTATAACATAAATGAATGACTTTAAGTTTGGTTTCTTATCAATTTGGATACATGTAATTTAAAATGAACATATAATTAATATTTTAGATAGTTTTTAATATCTTACCACCTCAATTTGTAAGTCACATCAACTTAATGTTTTATTGTAAAGTTGGAGGCATTTAAGTTTGGCAATAAGTTTGGATGATAGACGAATAAAATTGTGATGAGGTTGATAATGTGGGTAAGTTTTGAATTTAACATGAACATAGTTGAGGATTTGTCCACCACCATTATTTAAAATGCGTCAAGTGTATTTGGCAATTTGATGATCACACATGTATTTAATATGGCCTCCAATTAAAATATAGATAGTTGGTTGATTTCATTTGGTTATTTTAAAAAAAGATTCTATATAGAAATTAAACTATGCTTGAATTTATTTTGTTGTTATTTTTTTATTATATTTAGTTAGTTTAGGATTTCTATGCAATTCTGCTCTTTATGAGTAGGTTGACATGGTCTTTGAGATTTACTAGGAATTTTGAGTTCATAAAGAGCTATACATTTGGTTTTATTCTCATAATCAATGTTTCTTTGAAATATGATAATTAGTATTAAATAAGATAATGATATTATTATTTTTTATTTAAAATATTTGATGAAGTTATAATAAGGAGCATATAGTATTTAGGTTTTGTTACCAATGAAATATTCTACATATGATAGATTTGCTTTTTTGTTAATATAAATGGTTTCATATCTTTCTTTGATTGAGTTGTAAGGCGAATATTTTTATTTCAAAAGGCATGAATGCTTTTTAATAAACATTTTTTTTCATGACACAACTATTTATTTTAGTTCAATTTTTTTTTGTAAAACCATTGCACATTATTTACATTCACTTATAGGTTTTGTAAAGTTGTTACATTCAGTACTTTGGTCCAGGTATGTAGTTACATCAAAATTTTGGTTTGATTTTTCATAGTGCTTGCACTTATATTTAAGTCATATGACATGATCATTTTTAGTGTTTTGAGTTTCAATATGGAACTTATACTCATAAATTTGGTTCTTAAGTATGCAATTACATTTAATGTTTAAAATTTTCTTGGTAGTTTATACTAATTTTTGTAATCAATTGTTACACCCAATTCATAAGTTTGATTATTGGACTCAGGTTTTAGATTTCACATGGATTTGCACTTAATGTTTGAATTTTACATGGAAATTTACTCTCATTATAATATAGTTCTTTGCAAGAAAGTTTGGAAATAATGATTAAAATTTTACATTTTTAATAAAATATTCCAAAAAAATATACCTTTCATGCATTCTTTTCTTAATGGATTTAAACCCATGTATGTGTCTTTGATGAGTTTTTAGCCAAATATAACAATATGTTACCTAGTTGTCTTTTCAATTTTCAAACAAATATTTTAGTACATTATCAATTTATTCATATGAGAATTTGGTTTAATTTTGTTAAAAGTTCAATTGCTCACATGTAAAGTTGATCATTTTGAAAGACTGATGGACTTGAAGGTCTAGGGTTTCAAAGTTCTATCATATTAATTTTTTTTCAATAATTCTTTCTTTGTATGATTCAAATATATGGAAAATAAAGAAATGAATATTTGAACTCATGCAATTATTCATATAGTTGTGAATTTGAATGATATTTCTATTAAACTTACTTACATATGAATCAAATGCAAATCAACATATACTTATAATTGTTTTAAGAAAATGTTTTGGTCAAATGTAGAATTTTACATTTATACATTAAACTATGGTTTTCACAGAATGGTCATTTTTATCAATATCATGTAAATTTTTTTGAATGAAAATAATTGATATGCATGCATAATTTTCAAATTTTTGAAATGGTATAAGATAATATAATTGAATTCTTTCATTTCATTAAGAAAATACGTAAGTGTGTCTTGGTCTATATAATTTTCCTAAAATTTATTTGTCAATTTTATAAATTTTATAAGTTGTATATAGACATTAATAAAGTATTTTGAATAATTTTTTGAACAAAGTTCTCTGATTTTTTGAAAGACTTAAAGTAAAATTGGTAGTTTTTATAGAATTTAATTTAGTGATTATCAATGAATGACTCCAAAATTTCTTGAAAAATGTTTCAATGGTGATATTATATGATTACTTGGTTTCAAATTGGTTTCTCATTTCAAAAATTATTCATACAAATGTTATTTCATGAGTTTGATTGATATAGATGTCTTACGTTCTAAAAAAATTATGACTCTATAGTAATGACGTACAATTTATTATATATTTTCCTTTTTCATTCTATAGAGATAAGATGTCAGGTTGAAGTCTTGAATCTCATAAAATTGATAGAAATAAGTTAGAAGTATTTAAGAACATAATAATGAGTTTTTTGATCATGATAATTACCTAGGTATATTTTATAGGGCCAAAAGGGCCACTAATGTGTTTACGCAAAGTTTCAATCTTGACACTTATGTCTCCTTACACTTTAATGCTTATGTCCCTAATTTATAGAATGTTTTAAATATGTGCCGTATATATAATTTTAATCCTTATGGTAGGATAAGTCTGATTAACCCCAGTAATGATCTCATATGATGTATAAACCTTTCTTACTTTGTTCCCTTTTTATAAAATTTCTATTTTAAAAGACTCATAAATATGCTCATGTGATATATATGTATGTATATATATATATATATATATATATATATATATATATATATATATATATATATATATATATATATATGAAAAGGAAATTTTACATTTACATATGTTATTTATAAGTTTTATAATATAGTTAAATAGTTTTATAATGGTTTATGTTTTCATGGATAATTAGAATGGGAAGACATTTGTTCTTATATTCAAATAGCCCACATCCATTATGTTATATATATTTATAGTCGTTGGTTGACTAGATGTCAAAATGTAGAGAACTCATATAAATTAGGGGCACCCAAAAAAAGTTAATTACACTTACAATAATTAGTTGAGTGCACCTACAATAATAGGTGTAGGTGATCATTTTATAGATCAATACTAAATTATTAGTTGTTAATCCAACCATCTTCTAACTCATTCAACAATGTCCAACAAACATGAAACAT
Source organism: Torreya grandis (assembly GCA_037957365.1). Lineage (NCBI taxonomy): Eukaryota > Viridiplantae > Streptophyta > Pinopsida > Cupressales > Taxaceae > Torreya > Torreya grandis. The sequence continues at coordinate 6,032,810 of JARHVA010000002.1, forward strand.
GATGATAATTTATTTTAATTATATGTGAACTCCATTAGATCATCATTTTATTAGGAACACATAATCATATAGATATAACTCTTATGTATTTTATTATATAATAAACACCTCCTCTCTATATACATAGGAAGAGTTGTAGGTGATTAGGAGTTTCAAATTAAGATAAGCAGATAAGCATATTGAGTGAATAATCATTTTGTAATAATTTTTAAATTTATGTAGCAATCATTATATTCCTACAAACTTTTATCAATGAAAATGAAGTGATTTGAGATAAATAATTCATAACAAATAAGGGATATAAAACATAAGTCCAACCAAGTAGGACCAACTTGTGAGGAGGAGTTGTGAAAATCCCATCAGTTAAGTATATCTTTTCCATTCAAGTTGTGTGCTTATATTTCCAGATGTGTGTACTTATGTATCTTGATTCTTATAGATTGATTCATTATAATTAAATGTTATTGTATATGGTTGATTAATTATCTTCAATTTAAACACATGAATCTTCCAAAATAGTCTTAGTTTCATTTATATATCTTTTTCTTCATACAAAGGTGATTACATTCTATCACTTACAATTTTGAAAAGTGCATTTCTTATATGAAACCATTGGTATATTAACCTACCAAATATCCTAGTGTGAACTTATAGTTTTGAGACCTAACCAAAGTATACAGACACCGAGTTGGCAATTTAATTAATGAGCATTCTCAATAAACCAATTGCCTACTCCTATAGATTACATTATATCAGGTTGTACACAATGATTATATTGCATCAAGTTTAATTAGAGAATTTATTTTATAATTCATTTTGGCACCATTATCAGGGAGGGTGTCAAGTATTATAACCTTAAAGGGTTGAGATAAATTTCTTGATTTCATAGAAGTAAATTTCCTGCTTTCTAGAAATAAAATTCCCAAGGATAAAATTTCTTATTTTATAGCATAAGACTTCTTTCTTTCAAGAGTGAATTTATTGATTTATAATATATATTTTAATTTCAAGAAAATTAGAGTAAGTAAACACTAAAAAATATCCCCTCGAACTACCCTTAGGCATGTTAGGGAAATATATGTATGTATGTGTTTACATAGATACATACATACATACATACACACATACACACATACATACATATAAAGTGGAAACATTTGTATGTAACATGAAAGAAGTTACTTGGAAATAATTTTATGTAGGTCACTGACTATTCAGAGGAATAAGTCGGGATATTATCTACAACAACAAAGATATCACCTATAATAATGATAAATTTATCTCCTGCAACAATAAATAACATGTCTTCAGCAACATAAATATAATCCATAGAACTAAAAACATAATTTTGGTTGATTCACACCAACTATTGGAGGTACAAGAAGAAACAACTACAGATTTTTTTGGCTGAGTTGGTAAGATAATATGAGAACAAAGGATAAGAAGATCCTCATAACCTTGAGAAAGACATCTTTGCTCCATTTCAAAGAGTGCCTATTTGGACACCCCACACTCAAGGATCATGTATTCAACTCCCTCCACTCTCACCCAAATTACTCTTTAAAAGAAAATTCAAAGCCCTTCTATCCCCAAAGAAGATTGTAGAACCTATTGAAACATCTGACTCAACTAAACATGATGTATTTATTGAACTTATTGAAAAATTTATAGAAATCCCCACTCTATCACCCATAGTTATAATACTTTCCTCTCCTTTTAAATAAATTATTAAAAAAAATTCATGATGCACCATGGAAATTTTTTGACAAGGGATTTTAAAATTGGATGGCAGAACTCTCTAGTATAAAATTAGCTCGATAAATCATGGAAAAGCTTGTGAGACTAAAAACTTTGAGTTTCCTATCAATATTATTATGGGAGATGCATCCATGAAAAACATTCCTCTCTATACTCTACCCAAATTTAGAGGAACAAATAATGAAGACCTTGTTACATTCCTCTTTGAGTATCATATTCTATATCATAGTTATGACTACAATATGAATGCTAAAAAACTAAAGTTGTTTCAAACTGTAATCAAAGATGTAGCCCTCAGATGGTTTATGAGCTTGGGAAAGGATGTAACAAATAATTGTAAAGAGATGAAAGATAAATTACTTATTAAGTATCAATATTTTAGACATCCAATTCCTATCACTATTGTGTTGAAATTATCAATCTTACTCAAAATTCTACAACAATGCATAATTTGGGCCAAAATCACTAAAACATGCTAAATGGTTCGAGCTTGTCACATACAGGCGCCAGTTTATGCTAATGTATCGATGAAAGGGGAAATGCATTTTATGTGATTATTAACTTTTCTCAAATCATCTTGAGTTAAAATGGCAAAAACACAATTTAATGATCTAAACCATTAAATTCTTTTAATTCAAAAGCACACGTTATGTACATGTGTTATTTTGCATCCATATTGCTCTAAATGGGATATTGGTCTATAAAAAACTATCACCTTCTTCTAATTATACTTAAATCAAATTATGACTTGATAACTTGACATTTTGACCAATTTGATTAAGTGAACAACTAATTTCTAAAGAATTACACAAAATTAATTAACCCCACTTAAGCAAATTAAACCAAATTAAGAGCTTAAGTGGAAAATCCATGGAAGATATATAAATTAAAAATTCATTTCTAATCTCTGCATCATTTGGTGACATCATTAGTGGGGTGGTATCTATAAGCCATAATGGAACAAATATCTGGTTTAATTTCTCCCATGCCTCATTAATGCCCCTTCCAAATATTAATGGGGATATTTATGGATTGAGCCTCCAAAATTGAATTGATTCATTTGAATTGATTCATGCCCACATATATTGATATCAATATGGACAGTCATGGTTGATTTTGATCATTTCCAAAAATCTATAAATACAAGGGTCCTCACTCATCCTTTCAAGCTCTTTTTGTGTAAACTTATTATGCAAAATTATATTCACAAGTTATTTTTATGTAATGTTACCATGATGAATTTGAAATAGAATAAATTTAACCATTGGAAAATGTTTATCAATTTCATGAGCTTAATTCATTGGTCCATTAAGGGATGGAGGAACAAGTCAATCATCATTGACAAAGACTTGAAGCACCAAATTAGGGGAAAATCACATTTTTGAGCTGTACTTGAAGGAGGGATGCTCTTGGGAAGGTTTAATGTTATATTCCTTATTTAAATAGTTCTTAGATTTAATTTGTAAAACCCCATGAGGGAGTTGTCTTAGTGAGCTATGTTCTTTATGCTTATTTGGGTTTTACTTGACTAATGCATGATCTAACTCATTTTGGATTCCTACTCTACATCTTGGCACACCCGATGGGACCATGCATCCCATACAAGTAAGGAGACTAATTTGAAACTCTTATATATTCTAATGAATGCTTAAAAGACTCTAAAAATCAAGTTTTATCTTCATTTTTCACATGTTTTTGTTCTTTTTATTGACACACAGTTTACACAGTGACCGACATTGATTTACTTAGACTGATGTCGATCCTATCTTAACCAACATTGGTCCCTATGTGAAGGGTAGAATATGGCAGGAAACTTGGTTTTTGAGTTTTTTTGAGCTTGCATATTCTCTGTCTGACTATTTTATTGCAAGATCTAGAGATTTAATTTATTTTCATGCTTATTTTACTAATATTGCCATTTATAAAATTCAATGTGTTGTTCCTGCATTTTTTTTTATAGGAATTGATGTTGATTCCCAATCAAATAGCATCAACCCTTTATAAACTAACCAACATCGATCTTAGTGAACCAACATCGGCCTCTGCATAGACTGATTTTGGTCTCTATGATAAGAAAAGAGAGACCCGAAAGCAAGTTTTGAAATCTTGTCTTCTCATTTATATTTTGGCTTCAAAGTAGAAATAAACCCTCTAAAAATTTTAGGATACAATTTGGAAAAAGGCACAAATTTTAAAATGGTTATTTCTTGAATACTTCATTTGGTGCTTAAAAATAATTTAGATTGTTTATACTTAATTTTTTGTGAAGGTTTATTTTACAAAGTTTCTAAACTAAGGCAAAGGGGCCACATTTGATAAACAATTCATTTTGGTTCATTAAAATAAACACTCACACTTATATTACATACTCTTAAGAGTGTCTTATTTTATTCTAGATCTTTCAAAATTGTTTATTTTTTGCAAAATGATTGATGCGTGTATACTCTCCCCCCATCCTCTTTAGGAAACTCAAGTGACCAAAATCACTCTTTATTTTTATTTCTTCCTTTTAAAAAGGCATGAAAATAATGTCATCAATGCCTCCCCAAATTCATATTAATTGGGTGATCTAAACATGACCTTAAATTCTTTTCACTTGTCATTTATTTTTTATGCATCTCAGCTTATGAATAGGATATCATCACATCCTCATGGAGAACATGGGTTATCTAAGGAAGTGTTGACCCAAGAATTAATCTCCAAATATAATTTCAACCCTAATATATAATAGGGTATACAAATCGAGGGTGACTCATTGGGATGTTTGCTTGAGTGGTTAAGCAAACTTTGTTAGTGGTACTCTAGCTTGGACTGTAGGGAAAATTTGGACATCACACTACATTGAATAAAAAATGGATATAGTGGTTGTGAAAAGGACAATACCTTTTCACAACAAGCCAATTGAAATGGATCCAATTGATGTGAGACATCTCTAGTGTTAGCCACACTTGGGACCATTTAGAAATAGATAAAAAATTAGTTTTAGAAAAACCCCACTTATTGTAGACATATAGTTGATGTAGGGTGAGTAGCTTGAAGTTTCATGTCATCGTACAATATCTTGAGAGAAGGAGTGTAAAAACCCTACTTATTCATGTGTTTTTATTTTTGGATTAACACTTAAAATCTTCTCAAGAGCACACATATAGATGGAATTCAATGGTATGATGTAACCCTGCCACTTTTAGGACTTTGGATATTATACTTAGTTGTATTTTGTCATTTTATCCTTTAGTTTATTGGTATTTTCAATTCTAAAACTTTTTTTAAAACCAAAACACATCACAAGGAAACACCTTTGTTATCAATCATTTTATCTGAATAAGGTGGTATTACGCTGACCAAATCCAAAACTTTTTTTGACTTGTTCAAATCATCATTTAAAAATTGTGTTTGTATTATCTAAACAAATTTTTTATGCTACCCATTTGAGTCTAGACCATTTTGAAAAAATATCTAAGTCCTTCATTTTTAATTCAAATTCAAAATCTCACTTTTCTAAGTTCTAGCCTAATGTGTTAATCGGTTCGCCTTTGCGCTTGGTTTGAGTTAACTTGGGTACAATTTCTCATTTGGGTTGAAGGTATTTGTATAGACTCATCATCATTTTTATTCTCATTGTGGACTTAGATTATATTGCATTCACTCACACTCTAGGTTCTAGGATCATTCTATATCATATTACCATATGGCAGCATTGTGCTGCCCATTTAGTTTTAGTTTGTAATTAGGAGTTCTTGTGTGTTTTCACGTTTTGAGCTTCTTGATTCAAATTTTTATCTTCCTAATTAGAAAAACCCTCTTCTAATTTTTTAGTCACAACTTATCGTAGTTGTATCTAGATTTTATGGTATTAATGTATATTTGACCTACTTTTATTGTGCTATCTTGCACTTCATGCTTAAAAGTTATCATACCCTCTTCTAATTTAATGATTTCAACCCACCAAAGTTGAGTAATTTTGTAACCATTTATTTTAATTATGTGGTACTATGCCACTTTTTTTTATTATAGTCTCTTTTTACCTTGTCACTTGTTTGAAGAACTCAAAACACATCTATTAAAAATGTTTACAAAACACATTTCAAAATCTTAGCTAACATAAAGAACAAATATTCCAAGCATGACATAAAGGTATACTCACAACGGGTTCTCTTATGACCCTAGTTACAAGGAAGAGCATTTTTATGATGGATATGAGCACTCTTTTGTGTTTGAGGATATCATCCTCTTTGGGCCTCATTTTTAAATAACAATCTATTCCATGCCAATTTCCATACACCATCCCCATCCTCCTTCAACTTACATGAGCCACCAAGCTCCACAATGCTCAAAGGTTAACATTCTAGGTTATCCTCCTTTAGCTTGTGTGAGTAGTCAAGCTCTACAATGCTCAAAGGTTACCATTATAGGTTATCCTCCTTCATATTGTGTGAGTAATTGAGATATTTAGTGCTCAAATGTTACCATTTTAGGTTATCCTCTTTCAGCTTGTGTGAGAAATGAAGCTTTGTAACGCTTGAAGGTTACCATTATAGGCTCCATTCCTTTGTCTTGTGTGAAAAACCAAGCTCCACAGTGCCTAAAGGTCACTATTTTTAGACCTCCTCCTTTAGCTTACACTATCAATCAAACTTTGTAACACCAAGTCATTACCATTTTGGGCCCATTTATGGTATTTACTGAACCTATTATTAAGGAATGTCAATTAGATGAACCAATATTTTTTGATCCCTTCTTAGATAGTCTAATTTTGGAGAGCCCATTATTGAACCACAAACTATTACTCACTCTGTGCTAACTATTCCCACTTTAGAAAATCCATACCAGTCTTCGATCCATAATAAAACCAACCATTACCTCTTTAAGAACCATATTTTGAGGACCAAAATGTGTTTAAAGTTGATATTTTATAGTAAATTGTAAACTAAATCCATGATGTTATTATTGAACCACCGATTTGTGATGACTTAACCTATGATGAATCACCCTTTAATAATTTACCTATTATCGAAGAATCTCACTCTAATGAGCTAGTCTTTGTTGAGTCAATTCTTAATGATTATAACCACCTTTTGAAAAATCATTATCTCGACCATTGTCTTATTTTTAAAGAGCCTCATCCTTTTGAAAAACTAGTCTCTATGAATTTGTCTCTTGACCTTTTTCCACTCATTGAGGAATCTCAATTTGATAAGCCAGTCTTTGTGGAGTCATCCCTCATATAGTTCCCTCTCTTTGAGGGGATTCACCTAGATGAGTTAGTTTATGTTGAACCCTTCATAGATGAATCTATTTTTACAGAGCCCATTAGGCCATTGCATGCCATTATTTGTCCAATACCAAACTTTCAACAAGACATTATTATAGAAAAATCCACACCAGATGAAGAATCAACATTGAAGTTAGGTTTTATTCTTTAACTGACATCAGATTTAACATCAAAAGTAGAATTACTATTAGTCTCAACATCAGATTTAGAGTCCCTTGATGCAGACTTAGCTTAAAAATTAGAATATAGTCATGGTTTTTACAACATTGGTTACACTTTCTTTGTAGATCAATTTGAATATATTTGTGATCCTTACACATTTTTTGAGGATGATTGCTTCAACATCGACACAAGTTATCCTAGTATCTTCTACAAGGATTGTGCTTCTTTTCATCATTCCATTATCACCACCCAACATATCCATTATATTGACATTTCACCTCTTATAAGGGTAAATTAGGACCGATAAAATAACTCTTTATTAAACTGCATCCATGGTGACATATCAATTGTAGAATCTTAGGGGGACCAAGACTACATTCATGCAAAAGAATAAAAATCTCCTAGTGAAACCTTTTCAGAGGTTGTAAGGGATAATCAAAGTTCAAGCTCAACATCTTCTAGTGAAACCTTTTTTGAGGCATTAAAAGAAAATCAAAGTCAAAAGTCAATGTTCCTTAGTGAAACCTTTTCATAGGTGATATGGGACAATAAATACAATTTCATTGGTGAAAACCTCTTTGAGGCACTAATAAATAAGAACAATAGTTCTTCACTGCTTGATGAAGACATTATCAAAGAAAAAATCAATGCAAATTCCTATCTACAACATAATCAGATGGTAGCTACTCTCAGACCCAAACAATAGAAAAATTTGGTGGTTTTATTGAGAGAATCTTCAAAAGTCTTCAACCCTACCATAACCAAAATTATGTCAAATCTAGAAGCAACAACATTGTGTGTGACTAAAAATACCATTCTTCATTTATTTCCCAATCATTATACATTCCATTATCATCCACATTTTCATTACCAACTTATACCATTTATCCTGTGCCTAACATTATTTACCATCTTGAGTTGCACCTTCCTTTGCAAAGGTTACAAAGATCTCTTGTCTCAATGTTTGGAGGAAGTAGAATAAAAACCCAATGAATATCACAACAACATCATTAGAATCCAAATATGTAGCAAGCTTTTGACAAATCAACTATTCTAAAAGCGTGTGTGCTAGAAATTTTTATAATTAAGTATTTTGGTTATCTCACATGTTAAATAGGATGTGCATCTCCATGTCAGTAGGAGAAATGGAATCATTTACCATTGGGTCCCAATTATTATGCCCTTTTGAACTACATTGATTTGAGTTCCTTTGGGACTATGTAGGCAACATTCAATTTCTATTGATGTTAGCTCAGTCATCTCAGCCACATTCTCTCCATTTTGTGAGCAAGTTTTAAGTTTGAACACTCTCACCATTTTGCAAGAAAATAAGCCCACACTCTCACCATTTTATGAGCAATTTTCACTTGGGGGCAACCCTATTGCTATTATGTCTAATTTTCATCCTATCATTCTTCTTTATACCATTTTATCATGACTTTACTATTGACCAAATCCTATTTTTAGCTGCCCTACCCAAGCCCTTTTGATCTTAGTTCCTTTGGTCCTTCCTACACCTTTTGCAAGGGAATTCTAATCCAGTTTCAACAATTTTATAATTCTATGTTTAAAATGATAGTTTATGAAAGTAGTGTGATAGTCGATCTGACAAGTTATATTTTATTTTACATTTTATTTGGTGCCACTAATTATAACCACTTATGGGCAAATCAATATTTCATTTGGTGTCATTGACTATAACCACCTATAGTCAAATCAATATCCTATCTTGTTGTTTCCTAATTATAATTTCCTATGGGAAAATTATGAACAATGCTTTTTATCATGCATTATCACATCACCTAGCCATTACTATTATCATTTTCCTTAATTTGAGAACTTGTTGTTCCCTGGTCGTCTCTTACCACCTTTTGTGTTAGTGGAACTATCATGACTTGAGATCATTTTGGGATTATGTAGGCCATGCTTGATATACGTTGAGGTCAACTTAGTCCCCTTTTTCCATACACTCTCACTATTTCATGAGCCATTTAAGTTTAAACACACAATGCCAGTTCTACAAAGTAGTTCAACCAGAATAGTTTTTTACAGCTTCTTCTTATAGACAAGTGAAAATAGATACATCAGAACATGATTTTATTCCACTGAATGGTTCTTTGGATTTATCTATCACTACATACTATTCTTTTCTTATTTTTTTGTTGTTTGGTAGGCATTGTTGCCTTAGCAGGATCATGCTCTCGCCATTTTGGGAGTTTGGGCTATTGCAACTAGTTTTCACTATTATTGGAACTTCTACTCTGGGACATGCTTTTTATTGATTATTTAGTTCCCTATGCCATTGTTTATATCCATGATCCCCATTGCAACCAGTTAGATGTTGTTTGAACTCTAGCTTGTGGACGTGTTTCTCCTCAGTTAGGTAGTTCCCTAGGCCTTTTATGAGTATTTAATTTCTATTGATTATCCCAAAAACAAAAAAACATTATAAAATGATAGATAAAAAGAAGAAAAACATTGTCTTACACTTTTTTTGATCCAACACTCTTGCCATTTTATGAGTAATTTCTAAGTTTGAATGCTCTTGCCATTTTACGAGACCCCTTTCTTTTTTCCTCTACAATATCAATCATATTTTATTATTATCACTCTTATTCTATCTCATTTCTTGGGAGAACTACATTTGGTCTGAAGTTCATATTGGATATTGGATCCATAGAACTATGTAGGCAACATCCACTTGTTTCATGTATCTAGAATCAACTCAGCCACCCCTTCCTTTTCTTCCTTTTCCCCAATTTTATTTTGTTTTATTTCCCTCTCACTTGGGAGAAATTTTGTCTCTTTTTGTTCTTGTTTTGTTGTGACATTAGCATTATTTCTTAGCTTAGGGGTCATCCTCTCACAGAGAGGAACACCTCTTTTACACTTACATGAATAATTTGCCTTTTTTGTTACTTGCACTAACATTGTAACTAACTTATGTTTGTAGTTTTTTTGTTCTTTCATGTTTCTCCATTTATTTATTTTATTTGTTACTTTTTATTTCTTTATTATTTATTCTTGGTGTTTTGGTATTTTTTTTTATTGTTGATCCGGGCAACAATTCAGATGACAATTCGGGTGATGGGTCCACCTCAATTGATGACGAAACTTTTGGGAGCCATAAATTTTGCACCATAGCTCCAATTGACTCACCGTTTGAACTGTTGGAAAGATAATAATGAGGGTAACATTGTGAGATGGCATTGAGATCTAATTGATGAAGTTTGACCCCAAAAAACCCAATGAAAGTGTCCCAAATTTCAATTTTAGTAGTGTTGTTTAAAAATAGTAAGTTTCTAAAAATAGTAATTCCTCAAATTCTGTATTGTTGTAAATTGTGGAAGTCGAACCAATTAATCTCCCTCGATGTTAGTGACCTTCCACATCCTCCCCAAACCTTCAAAACATGTATAAATGAAGATGTGACCTAAAATGGAAATCAGACATCTCTTCTTAGAGATAGGCATATGTTTGGGTTTCCAATTTTGATCAAGAAAACATCTCTTTTTAGAGATAGTATTATTTGAATTATGTTGTTCTTATTTTTGAATTATCTTTCAACAAAATATTTTCAAGTTTTGGATCAATTGTTTTGTCTTGTATTATATTATTTTGTTATTTTGAGTTCAAGTACAATATATAACCACTTTGAGTCTAGTTTTTAGTTAGGCTTGATTTGTTTAGAGTTGCATTTAACTTATTATTTTGTTTTGTTTTCCAATTACATCTTGTTAATGTACATGGATATTTATTATTCATATCATGCTTTCATGTTGTTTATTAAGTTGTTCTTACTTTGATTTTAAGCATTTTTGTTTTTACTTAAATCTTGATTGTTCATATCTATATTTTACATAGGTTGCATGTATGTATTATTTTTATCTTCCTCTTTGTATTTGTTTAAATTTAAATCATTGTACCTTTGATTTTGTCAAATTTTTTATCATTATCCTTATTTATAAATATTCACATTTGAACCAGCCCATCGCAATAGAAATACAATGTTAATATAAGTTACTCATAATTATGATGCATAATTTTATTTTTGCTATAGTAAGAACCAAGTGATTTGGATTCCAAGTCTAAAATTAAATGATGATTTGAAGATCAAATCTCAATGCACCATACCTAACATGAGACTCTATGAAAGATGTTCATCTCTTGGCATACACTATGAGTCTAATTAAACAGTGGTCCATCTTTCTTCTATTCTTCATTCCTCATTCCATTTTATCCTACTTTTGGGTGAACTACATTGGCTTGAGGTCCATATGGACTATGTCGGCAGTGCCTGGGTACATGATGTATCTCGAGTCAGCTCTTTCATCACTTTATGCATCCTTGTATGCCTATTTTTTTTAATGTATTCTTCAGTCTTTAGACCCTCACATCTGCATTTGTGCCTACTCATATTTAATCTATGCATTAGGTTATATATTTGAGCTCTACTTGACAATTTTCCCTACTAAGGCACAATACCTTGACCAATCATTGATCAAATCAGCCCTACTAGGGCAAAATTAATTATCAGTCATAAAAATCATCCCTACTAGGGAAATATTAAATTATCAATTGATCAAATCCATTCTATTATAGCATATTATTATTTACTTTCTATGGAGAAATGCTCTCATATTTATTCTAATTTTGAGCTTTGAAACTTTTGCCCTCATTCTAACAATTTCAAAATATGCAACTTATCTTAAGATCGATGATTACCTAAGCTCATAACTTTCAACCTGTTTTGGGTTTGTCAAAGTGTGTCACTTATATTTTGGGATTACATCCTTCCCACTCCCCCCCACCTTGGGGCCCATTATATTCTATTATGTTTTGATCATTAAGAATCAATACATGCAAGCATGAACTCATATGGATTTAATCTCATCCATGGGTTAATTTAAATCTTGCTCTCTTTTTGGGAGTCCATCCCTCTCTTTCATCCTTATATGTCCTCTTGAGGGGTCATCATGATTCTTTACCTTCTAATTTATTCTTGACAACTCTTTCATTTTTTGAAAAGATGTTGCTTCAACCAAATATCTCACCATGCCTTCTCAAATATGGGTAAAATGTAGACATTCAATTCCTATCATTATTATGTTGAAATTGTCAATCTTATTTAAAATTATGTGATAACACAAAATTTGGGTCAAAATCACTAAAATGCACTAAATGGTTCAATCTTGTCATGTAAAAGTACCGATTTAGGCTAATGCATCTCTGAATGGGTAATGCATTTTATGTGATTATTAAATTTTCTCAAATCATCTCGAGTAAAAATGGCAAAAAGACAATTTTAGGTTCTAGACCACTGAATTCTTTCAATTTAAAAGCACCCATCATGTGCATATATTATTTTTCATCCACAATACTCTAAATGGGGTATTATCTGTACATAACTAACACCTTATTCTAATTATAATCCAATCAACTTATGACTTGGTAACTTGACATTTTGACCATTTTGATTAAGTAAGCAACCAATTTCCAAATAATTACACAAAATTAATTAACCCCACTTAAGAAAATTAAAACAAATTAAGAGCTTAAGTGGAAAATCCATGGAAGATATTGAAGATTTATTAATTAGAAATTCATTCTTAATATTTGCATCATTTGGTGACATCATCAATGGGGTGGCATCCATAAGACATGAATGGAACAAATATATGGCTTAAGCCCTCCCATGCCTCATTAATGCCCCTTGATTACAAATATTAATGGGGATATTTATGGATTGAGACTCTAAAATTGAATTGATTCATGGCCACACATATTGATATCAAGATGGACAGACATGGTTGATTCTGATCATTTCCAAAAATCTATAAATATAAGGGTCCTCACTCATCCTTTCAAGATTTTTTTGTGTAAAATTATTATGCAAAATTATCTTCATAAGATATTTTTGTGTAATGTTATCATGCTGAATTTAAAATAGAATAGCCTCAACCATTGGCAAACATTGATCAATTTCATGAGCCTAATTCATTGGTGTATTGAGAGATGATGGAGGAATAAGTAACTCATCATTGACAAAGACTTGGAAAACCAAATTAGGGGAAATCCATGTTTTTAAGCTACACTTGGAGGAGGGACACTCTTAGGAAGGTTTGATGTTGTATTTATTCTTTCAATGGTTCTTAGATTTCATTGTCAAAACCCCATGAGGGAGTTGGCTTAGTGAGTTATGTTATTTATGCTTATTTGGGTTTTACTTGACTAATGCATGATATAACTCATTTTGGATTATTACTCTACAAATATTATGAAAAATGAATGGAATATACAAGGAATGACATCTTTCAAATGGCACAAAATGAAGATGAATCATTAGAATATTACTTGGAAAGGTTCATGTTTAGCTTGCAAAAATCCTAGCAAACCATTATGGAAAAAATATATATCAATTTGATATTTCTAAAAGGAATTAGAGATGAATGCCTTGAATCATTAGATATAATGAGTAGTGGAGATGTCTCATGATTATAATTTGATGATATAGGTCTATTATGCAAAAATTACTTGAGATCAATGATGAAGAAAATTCATAACAATTGAAATTCATCACGTTCAACATTTAAACCACTAATGGATTATCAAATATATAAGTTAATAATTTGCTACAAGATATGAAACTAGACATAATCAACCATTTAGATACATAGATACATTTCAAACATGGAGGAATCAAGAAGAGATAGAGAAAGTCTTGAGTGTATATTATCCAGACTGCCACAATAAGAATATTGATTGTAATTGTCATGTTGCCTATGTCAAAGTAGCCAACATAATGTAAGAATATCCTAATGTGTTGGATATTCATGCCATTGGAGGATATAGGGAGTATATATTATATGTTTCCTAACATAAATCATGGATATAAATACCAAATAATTTAGGTATGTCATCTAGTTATCCATATTTCAATTCATAATTTTTTACTTATCCTAATTGGATATGCATATACTCCCTAAAATCAAAAATCCCAACCAAAATCAGAAAATCAAAATTGGAATTGGAAAAAACTCAATCCTAAAAAATGGTAGAAACATTAATATTCATGGAAACAACAAAATTAGACCTATCAATGGAATCCACCCTATAACCAATGGTAACAACCATGGTGAGGGAATGAAACTTATCTCAACCAAAATAATGTTTTTCAACAACTTTCACAAGCCACTTGCAACAAAGAATTTCATTAATTCTAAGTACTCCCACTTAACCTACACCAAGAACCCCAAAATTATCTACCCAAAATTCACCCAATCCAAACAATAAGTTAGTACAACCAACATATAATAATGATGTGATAACCTACACACTTATTCAATAGAAGTTGACAATTTTAAACTTCATTCAAAAAGGACTCTTGCAAATCCCACTCCACCCATAATAATAAAACCTCATGAGGAGATATACAACATAAAAAATAACCCAAAACCTTCAAAAAAAATTAATGATCCTAAACCAAGCACATCCACTAAACAAGTATCACCAACTAGTCCTCATTTTCTAGAGAGACTCAATCTACAAAAATAAAAACCAGAATCAAAGTTTGATTTTGTAGGCTAGCTAAAAATGTGTGTCAAAATCCTTTGTTTCTAAGAAATTAAGGATTTTCCTATTTATAGCAAGGATTTCTGAGAAATATCCTTAATAAACCTGGTCAAAAAAGAAAGGATCCCAGGTCTATCTAAGTGGTTAGACAACTTACATATATCATGTTGAGAAACATCATCCCAACTAAATACTCTAATATATACATCCAATTATAAATGCTTACATAAATGGCACCCTCATTTAGAATACCTTCGTTAATTTAGGAATAATAATCAATTCCATGACTAAAGAGACCATGATAAAATTAAAATTGACATTCCTTTAAGAAACACCCATTATTTCACATATGGGTGATTGTTTAACTATAAAACCTAATGGAGTCATAGAATACATTGTTATAATACTAGAATCATGGGAAAGTGTTATTGATTTCAAAATATTAAAATTCAAATCAAAATTATGTAGATACCTTTTGATCTTAGGTAGAGTTGGGTTGGCTAAAATTGATGCATTCATTGGTTGCAAGTTCAGAAATATGCTCATTTGCAATGAAAATACCACAAAGAAATTAGTTTTGTATCCATATGTCCAACCTTCATTAGATGGGGAATATATCTATGGGTTTAAGTGGAATATGATGAAAATGTTACATTTCAAATCTTTCTCACCATTGAATGCATCCCTTTCTTTTAATAACAAGAGGGAAACACAATCACTTCCAATGCCATACAAAACATGTGCACACAACATATAAAATTAATAATAATATTATTAAATGCACACATTGTCCCATTTATAATATTTTTATTGAAGTAAATATCTTAGACACAAAATAGGATATTAAGATTTTTCATCATCTCCTACCATGTCATGTCCAAAATTTTTGTCTAAAAAAACACATGTAATTTTTTTACTTAAATAAATGATGCTTCAGTAGTTACTTAATGGTTTAACTATTGTGTAATTATTTAAATTTTAAAAATGAGGGTGACACACACAATTATGTAGTGAATTATTAATTCATAAAATGTAAATAATTAATTCAAAAAATATCATACAACCCCAAACAAATGGTGACAATAACCACCTTAACCTAGCCGAAGAATGTAGACCTAATGCCCCACCACAATTTGGGTAGCCTACATATCCACTCCTTAGAATCAAGGTTTGATGTAGTTCTCATTTCACTTGTGTTAAATATCCTTATTGATATATTAACATTGAAGGGGTTGGTGATCTAGGCCAATAAGGGATTTAACATGTCACTCAAAGAGATATTTATCTCTCATCGCCTAATCAAGAGAATGACACAACCAAGGGTTGATAATCATAAACTAAAACTAACAAAAGATATGTGTGATTAATCTAAGTACTATCACCCAATCCCACAAATAAGAGCCAATTATTACAAATAACCCATATTTTCTTATTTTAACAAGGCGAAAATACCAACAATCATTTAGCTACATTGATTAGAGAAGCCTAGTCTCTCAAGAAGGTCTTTAATGGTGACCAAGGGAAATATGAGACTAAAACCTAATAATAAATGAGGGTCACTATTGTAGGCTGAAATTTCACCCTTGTGGGAGAGTTTTTTAGGCTCTCTCACTTCGAGCTACAATATTGGAACAACCTTAGGCTGTGGTTATCCTGTAATGAAGTTAAACCTCTAGGCTTTTTAATGAGGCTAGCTCCTTAGATGTTTCACTTAAACTTGTTTCCCACACTAAAATATACTATTGAATAAGGAAAAGGGAGAGAAGGATAACATGAAAGGGAAATGTAAGCTAAGGATGGTGATGCACCAGAATATGAGATGATCCAATTTCAGCCTAAAAACCTTAACAACTACTAATGAACCTAACAAAGACACATATTAATCTGATCCTATCTCAAGGCCACATGCATAAGCATTTTGTGTGGAGGTCGAAGGGAAAAATTATAATTTAAAGGATATAAATAAATAGGTCTATAGGAGACACTATAAGCTTCAGACACTTCAAGAGAGGGACCAATGTTGACCACTTCACACAACCTGTAAGGAACCAAAAGCATTAAAGCAAGATAAGTAGAGAATCTACATATGATAAAAAGGGACATGCATCTGCAAGTTAAACTCAAATAATGTATACTTGAATTCAAATCAGAATAAAAAAATTCATCTCATTGCTTCAATAGTGTGCTTACAAGGCAATTTTGATAGAGTAACTCTATCAATAGTTGAGGGATCCTTTTTTAGACTCAAGAAAGAGAAAGGAAGAAGGGGGCCTATTCGAGAGATGACAGCTAAGATACTACCTTTATGTAATTAATGTTCCACCATCCTTTTGATCAATTAGGGTATTATTATTTTTTGTTTAAAAGAAACTTTGCTTTTTCCTAATAACCTTGAGCTATTTTGTTAATTGGCAAACATGATAGAAGATAAGAAATTATCCAAGAACATATTTAATGCTCAAACTAATTTTTCTAATCCCTTGATTTTCACCTTTCATCCTCACACCATCCTTCACTTGTCTTACATGTATAAGGACCAAATCCCCATAACTCTAAATCTGGACCAAGCCATGCTGCTTCTACGTTGAGTGACTGTCTATCAAAGATGATGACCATGTCAAAGGATGAGGACATTTCCATTAATTACACCTACCAGATCTTACTTCAAACCCTAGACTAGATCTTTCCTATAGATGGAAAACTAATCTAAGGACATTAGTTTTCCTGTACCCATTTATGTCAATGTAAGTCCATACAAATCTAAGTAGCTACTTGCAGGGGTTTAGATTTTGACGTTTGTGGGCCTATCATGGGATATTTGAATCCCAATGGAAATTTTATGAGCTTTAACTTGATGTCTGCATAAATTTCATCAATTCCTTTAGATTTTTTCTCTTTGGCCATTTCTTGCAGATAATTCTTTCAGAAGAATTTCCTCGGGCCATTTGTCTCAAACTTATTTATTTAGAGCATTTGTTTTAGCAATAAATCTTTTGGGCTTTTTGTTTCAAGATTTTATTTCTCTTTGGCCATTTTATTTGGTATTTTTACCTAAAAAAATCATTCAATATTTTTTCCTTGAACAATTTCCATGGAAAAAATATCTGAAGGAAATCGTGTCTTCGAGATTTTTATCCGTGAACAATTCTCCTGAAATAATTCATCCTTTTGCCTCAGAATTGAAAAATTTCCTCTAGATTTTCCCTCTAAAAATGGACCTTCATATATTTGAAAAGTGCCCTACTTTCCAATTTAAATTACCTTTCTAAAAGGAAAGTACCCTTCAACTTTATTGAAAGTGACCCCTTTTTTTGAGAAGTGCCCTTCAGAGTTTTTGCAATGGACCCTTCAACTTTCTTGAAAAGAACCTTTCAAATTTTTTGAAATGGTCTTTGAATTTTTGAAAATAACCCTTCAACACTTTTGAAATGAACCCTTCTGTCGAGAAAAGTACCCTTCAAAAAAGTTGTTTTGGACAAAATGTCTGAAACAATCCCTTCAAAAAGATATCCTTCGAGAAAATTGTGTCAGACAAAATGTCCAAAACAATTCCTGACACTTAGACAAAAAACCTAATAACAAAAAATATAAAATAATAAACACTTGGTGAAAAAGAGTCCTAAAATAAAATAAACACTTAGTCCCCACAAAGTCCAAAAGAATGAACAAGTAAAGACTTAATAAAAGATTTTGCACTTAGCTTCTGGCTTGCAGGCTTATTCTTAAACACTACTATTGGATCCTTAGAAAACCTTGCTTGGATCCTCTCTATACACAAATTTTGGATCCATTTCTAAGCCCTCGATCCATTGCTTCATCAAACCATGAAAGATATTTATATGTGGGCCACAAATGGCCAACATCTTTGGTGGCTCACAAGGGTTGCATGCCTGTCATTGCAAGAGAACCTAGACCATGTTCCATTGTCTAGTCCATTGGGCATGGAGTTATTAACCTCTACAACTGAGTTTGTCTAAAACTAGATACAAGGTTGACCCTTTTTGGAACTTCATCTTAAAGAAACAAGGACAACAAGAACAAAATAAACACTATGCCTAGGGAACTTAGGAGAAAACATGAAAAACTATGAAAAATATATAATATATACAATGGCTGCAAACTCTTATAATAGCAAGGATTTAGATTAATTCCATTAATAGGGATGGGTAGTACCTCTCCATTTAGCTAGGCAAGCTGAAAAGCATTATGTTGTTTGCATCTGTGGATCAACTAAGGACCACTCCACAAGCTATCAAATTTGGTATGGTTGCCTGGCTTAGCCTTATTTGAATCCCACTTGAGGATTAGATCCCCTTCCTTGAATTCCCTTGCTATGGATCTCTTATCAAAGGATTTCTTAACTTGAGCTTGATGTGATTTTTGTGTTTTCATTGCAAGGTCTCTCGTTTCTTCAAGATCCATGAGTTTTGCAAGTCTCACATGCATGGGCTCGTCTTCCATCAACTCCAGCTGGTGGGCTAGTTCTAATGCAAGAAACTCAATGGAAATGGGAAAATTTGCCTCCCTTCCATTTACTAAGACATATGGATAATTGTGAATGGTAGCTTTAGGAGTCACCCTGTTAGCCCACAAGGCTATCTTTAGTTTAGTGTGTCATGTTCTTTGATTCTCTTCCATAGTTCTCCTGATGATTCTTACCAAATTTTTATTTATGGACTCAACCAATCCATTTTCTTAAGGATAATATTTGGAAGAGGTTATAAGGTAGATGCCCATCTTGAGATCCCATTCACTCATTTTAATTCTAAGGAATGCTAATGCATTATCAGAAATGATAGTGGATGGAACACCAAACCTAGTCACAATGCTATCATAAAAGTTTAGGATTTCACCTTCGTTAGCTTCTTTCAATGCAATGGCTTCCACCCACTTAGTGAAGTAGTCAGTTATAGTAATCACCCATTTATTCCTTGCACTTGATGGAGGGTTGATTATTCCTATGAAATATATCCCCCATTGCATGAAGGGTTGCTCTACTTGAATTGGGTTGAGAGGAAGGGTTACCAATATTTGATTACCCATAAATAAAGCACACTTTTAACACTTTATTACCCATGCATATGCATATTTGAAGAGGTTAGGCCAGTAATAACCAGCCCTCATTATCTTTGCTACTGTAGTTTTAGGTGCAAAATGACCTCCTGCAGGTCCATCATAGAATTGCTCCAAAAGCTTGGTCACTTGGTGATTATCTATGCACCTAAGGAGTAACCCATTTAGGTCTCTTCTAAAAATATAACCACATACTAATGCATAAGGTATGGACTAATGTATAAAATACATTCTCTTTGCCTTATCTAGACCCTGAGGGCACTCACTTGTTATCAAGAAATGTGTCATATCCTGGAGCCAACTAGTGTGAGGTGGAGTTGCATCTATTTGTGAGTTATCTTGTGTTACTAAGATAACCTCTTTCTCTTCATGAAGGTCATAAACCATATGCTCACACAAGTTGTTACCTCTTACTAGCTTAGTGACCTTTATCTCTACATCATACTTCATGATCTCAATAATCTAACCAACCCTCTTTGAATTCAAGTATTTGTTAAGAAAGAAGTATCTCACTCTAAGATGAGACACCATAAGATAGATTTTGCTATTAGAGAGAATTGGCTTGAAATTTTCAAGGCTTATTACCATTTTAAGTACTTACTTCTCTATGAAAGTATACCTCACCTCATACCCCTCAAGCCCCTGACTGAAAAACGTTTTTGGATACTCAAGTCTTTCACCATTATTTTACATCAACATAGCTGATATATTATCAATATTGGCAAAAGAATACAATATGAAATACTTTGAGAAATTAGGATTCATGAGTGTGGGTGTTTGGACAATGGCTTTCTTGATAGCCTCAAATGCTAATTTACCTTCATTTGACCAAGTGAACACTTGGTTATTATTTAGCATAGAAGTGATGGGTTTGACCAAGTTTACAAAACTAGGTATAAACCTTCTCACAAAGTTTATTTTTCTAAGGAAAATTTGAAGTCCCTTATGCTTGGGTAAGGATAAGGCCAAGACGGCACTTATTCTATCAAGATCAATAGTTAATCCTTGTTTTGACATAATATGACCCAAGAGTTTGCCCTCATGGACAACAAACACACATTTCTTGGGATTTAAAGAGATCCCATACTCTCTGCATATCTCAAAAATTAACCTCAAGTGGTCTATGTGTTTATTGGCATCCTTGGAGAAAATTGTGATGTCATCCAAGCATATCATCACCATTTTATTTATCAATCCTTGGAAGGCCATGTCCATTACTCTTTTAAAAGTGGCCCCAATATTTGATAGGCCAAAAGGCATCTTTTGATAAGTTTATGTGCCCCATTTGGTGGTGAAGGTAGTCTTTTACTGATCTTCTTTCTTTATTAATACTTGGTTATAACCTGAATATCCATCCAAAAGAGAAAAACATTCTAAACATACAACTATTTGAAGAAGCTACTCCATGGATGGAAGAGGGTAATGCTCCTTCAAGGAGACCCTATTCAAATCTCCAAAGTCAACACATAGCCTAATCTCCCCACTCTTTTTATTTTCAGGCACCAAAATGGCTATCCATGATGAGTGCTTGATGGGAAAGATGATATTGGATTCAATTAACTTGGTCAGCTCTCTTCTCATAAGCTCTTCTATTTTGAGGTTAATGGGCCTTTGTTTTTGCCTCAAAAGCTTAGCATTAGCCTCAAGTTCAATAATATACTAGGCTAACTTTGGATCAAAACCTTTCAAGTTACTATATTCCCAAGCAAAGATGTCTAAATATTCCTTACAAATTTTAATGAAAGCTTGCCTTTCTGCCTCATTGTTTACCTTTCCAAGCTTAAGGAGCTTGTCCTTGAAAATAAGGACCCTTTAATAATTCTCCTCATTAGTTGACATCACTGCCTTGTCTTTCCTCATATGGCCTCCCTCATGGTAAATAATTTCAAGGGTGACCAACCATTTAGGAAGTTTTTTAGACTTTAGTTGAATAATTTGATCCCCATACTGATGTTGAAATTTACCTTGGTTTATTAAGGAAAACTATGCTACCTGCTATAAGAAACAAGTAATTTGTTTGTCATTTTCAAAGACCTACCAGTGGGCTTCATTTTTTGATATTTATGGCCTCACCACCACCTTGACATTTGGTTTAATCTTGGCCTCTTTTAGCTTACTTGGAATATCAAACTGCGCTCCCATAGCTGCCAACCTATCAGCATGTTGGTTCTAGTTCCTTGGCATAGCTTGAATGTTAAAGGCTTCAAAATCATCAACTAGGTCCCATACTATATTTTTTTAAGACCTCATCAAAGGATTATTTTTCATGTTTAGGCCCCTAACTTGGTTCACTATAAGCTCACTACTCCATATGCTTGCAACTGCTTTATTCCCCTCTTACTGGTCCATTGGAGACCATGGATTAGGACTTCATATTCTACTACATTGGAGGAGAAACTAAAATGGAACCTATAAGAAGAGAAATACTTATCATCTAAAGGGGAAACCAACATTTCCCCTACACCTACTCCATTTTTGTTCCTTGAACCATCAAAGAATAACTTCCACATACCATTGAGGTATTCTTTAGGTCCAATGAAAGAAGGCATGAATTGATTTTCTTCATGTACAAAATAGACACCCAAGCCTCTTTCTTCAACACCTTCCAAAGGGTTGAGAAATTGATTATCCCCCCATAGCTCATCTAAGACCAAGTTTGGAATATCTTCAGGATAAGTATTCAATTCTTGACCAATTGTAAATTCATCCTCATCAAGGATAGTATAATTGAGTTTTATGATATTTGACTAATGGGGTTCAATGTGAAATTGTGCCATGGGCTCAGCCTTGATTGATACCTTAGACCCATACCTTGTTCTGAAAACCATGTAGGACCAATCTATTGCTAGATAATCACTAATTTTGGCTATGAATTCTCTAGAGAGGCATAACACAAAATGAGGGGTTACATCAAGGATCAACACATCTTGAACCTCCAAAACATTAGGACAAACATGCAAGGTTAAGCTCAATTCCTTGATGATACCAGATGGCTTTAAGAAAGAACCATCAAGCTAAAAAAATCCCTTAGTAAATGGCTCATATTTCAGGTTTAACTAATCAATGATAGACTTTGGCATTACTAAAGTTCTATCTCCATGAGAACAAAGGAGGTTTGACTATCTTACTTGATCCTTCTCCCATAAGACTTTGGGTTGCATTGGTAAGACCTCAGTTTCTTTTCTTTGTTGTTTGCCTATAGTTGTTGTAACACCTATCTTGGATAAACCTTCTTGAAGGATATCCACTTGATTGAGCATGGAAAACATGTCCCACATCAGTACACTCACACTAGATTTCTTTATTTTCTCAACAATGTTGAATGGTGGACCACCAACCTTCGCCTGAGATTTGGGAATGACTACTATTTTTTGTTAAATCTATGAGTTTTGTGGATCATAATCTTTATCTTGATTCTAATTTTTAGGAGGTGTTGGGACCTTTAGAGTGATAGCTAGCTCATTAGGCTTAGACAATGAATGAGTAATGACATGAGGTTCTTTGACTGCCTCTTGATTACCATTCATATTCCTTCTTTTGAATCTTGTATTAGCTACCACTGGAATGTGTGCTTGGCTAGAACTAGCCTATTGATTGAGTGCATAACACTCATCTTACTCATTTATGACCATTTTAATATCCAATTGGTTTGGTACCTGATCAAATCCTTGGCCGTATGGGGACTGTCTTGGTTTTGTCATCATGGGGGTCTCTATGTTTTAAGCCATAAGAGCTTGATTGTATACATAAGCAATAACTTGATATCATTTGTCATTGAATTCTTACTTAAAACCATTAGTTGAGACAATGGATTTCCCAAAATATTGATCCCAAGGTATGGTCCCTTCAACCTCTTGAGCCATATTGTTTTGAATAGGAACTAAGGAGCTGGAAGAGCCTGAAACATTTGGATTATAGTTATTTTGTCTAGCATAGTTAGGTTGTCCTTGCCCTTGCTCATGGTTCTAGTTTTGGAAACTTCCATTGAAGGGTGGTCTATTCCCTTGATAAGATTGTTAATGAGGCTGATATGGAGCTTGATAAGGTTTATTGAACTGAGTTTGCTACCTTTTAATATTTACCACATCATTTCCCAAGGATTGGAGAATGCTCTTAAGTTCTAGGTAGTTTTTCTACTCTTGGGAATCACTTGATTTGCTAGTGGAGGTCTTTTCTTGCTTAGGCAAAGGTATAGAAATAATTGTTGGAGTTAGAAGAAAAACATCAAGTGGGGAAATAACCACAGAGGGTGGTCTAATTTTAGAGAAAAGAGGTATTGGGGGTCTCGGAAAAATCCCAACATGAACTAGGCAATTTTATGCTTAAATAGCCACCTCATAAGCATATAGAAATATCTCCCCTCTGATGGATTAGATCATTACAACTATATCACTATTTAGGGCCTTCAAGTACTATAGGAACATAAAGTTAGGGGATGATCTAATAGAGGCTAGAATCCTGTCCCAAGCCTTTTGGAATATTGCATGACTTCATGGGGGGCTCTCTTAATTGTGGTAAGTTGTTTTTCTAGTGACAAATGGTCACTCTTGTCTACAGATATTTTACATAAGGCCTCTCCTAGTTGATTCCATGATTGAATAGAATTAGGACCTAAGCCTCTATATCAATCTAAAGCTTTTCCCTTAAGGGATATAACTAACAGTCTAATAGCTATATTTTTTGCAATGACATTATGGATATTATAAAAATTGGTTATGTCATTGATGTGTTCAACAGAGGTTATGGCTTGATTTCTTGTAAAATATGGGATGCTTTTGAGAGTTGCTACTAGCATAGGATCATATTGTGGTAGATTCAAAGGACTTTGGCCACTAAAGCCTAAAAAAGCTCTTTGGGGAATCATGGTAGCAAAAGGGGCTAATAAAGGTCTTCTTTCATAGGTATACCTCACAACTAGTTTAGGAAAATGGTTACCTACATATGGGTGAGTATGGGTGAACCTTAAAATTTTAACCAAATTTAAGGGGAGTTCAAAAAACTTAAAAGGAATACCTCTAGAAGCTAATCTTGTAGTCACATTTGGCAAGAAAGATAGTTACTGTTCTACCACTAAATTGCTGAGTGTTCTTCAAGGTTACTAGATACTGAAAGATGAAAGCTATAACCACTACAAATTGATCAAACCAACATCAAACTTGACCAATCTTCTTTGAAATTGGTACCACCAGGCATGCCAAAAATTGTTATAGGCTGAAATTTCACCCTTATGGGAGAGTTTTTTAGGCTCTCTCACTTCTAGCTATAATATTGGAAAAACCTCAAGTTGTCGGTATCCTATAATGAGGTTGAACCTCTAGGATTTTAATGAGGCTATCACCTTAGATGCTTCACTTCAACTTGTTTTCCACACTAAAATATGTTGCTGACTAAGGAAAAGGGAGAGAAGGATAACATGAAAGGGAAATCTAAGCTAAGTATGGTGATGCACCAAAATATAAAATGATCCATTTTCAACCTGGAAACCTTAACAACGATTAATGAACCTAACTAAGACATAGATTAATCTGATCCTATCTCAAGGCCACACGCATAAGTATTTTGTGTGGAGTCGAAGGGAAACCTTGAAATTTGAACGACATAAAGAAATAGGTCTATATGAGACACATAAGCTTGTGACACTTCAAGAGAGGGACCAATGTTGAACACTTCACATAACCTACAAGGAACTAAAAGATTTAAAGTAAGATACATAGAGAATCTATAGATGATGAAAAGGGACATACATCTGCAAGTTAAAATCCAGTATACTTGACTTCAAACTAGAATTATAAAATTCATCTCATTGCTTCAAGAGAGTGTTTACAAGGAAATTTTGATAGAGTAACTCTATCACCAGTTGAGGGATCCTTTTTTAGACTCAAGAGCCTGTATATATAACAAAAAAGGATGAGAGAAAAGGGGAAGAGAGAAAGGAAGAGTGAGTCCTATTTGAGACATAATAGCTAACTTTCTACCCTTTTATAATGAATTCTCCACCATAATTTTGACCAATTAGGGCACTATTTTGTTTTGTTCAAAATAAACTTTGCTTTTTCCCACTAACCTCGAGTTATCTTGTTCATTGGTAAACATGCTAGAAAACAAGAACTTCTCCAATAACATCTTTAATGCTCAAACTACCTTTTTTGATCACTTGATTTTCACCTTTCACCCTTATGCCATCCTTCACTTGTCTTGCACGTATAAAGATAAAATCCCCATAACTCTGAATCTGGACCAAGCCATGCTACTTCTATGTTAAGTGGTTGTTTGTCAGAGATAATGGCCATGCCAAAGGATGAGGACCTTTCCATTAATTATACCTACCAGCTCCTACTTTGAAACCTAGACATGATCTTTCCTATAGATGTAAAACAAATCTAAGGACATTGGTTTTCTTGTACCCATTTGTGTCAATGTAAGTCCATACAAATCCAAATGACTACTTGCAGGGGTTTAGATTTTGACATTTGTGGGCCTGTCATGGGATATTTGAATCCCAATGACCATTTTATGAGCTTGAACTTGATGTCCATGCAAATATCATCAATTCATTTAGATTTTTTCTCTTCATCCATTTCTTGTGGATAATTCTTTCAAAAGAATTTCCTTTAGCCATTTTTCCTAAACTTATTTCTTTGGACCATTTGTTTTGGCAATAATTATTTTAGGCTTTTTGGTTTAGGCTTGTCTTTCTCTTTGGCCACTTTATTCGATCTTTTTCCCTCAAAGTAATTCATTCATACTTTTTTCCTTGAACAATTTCCATGGAAAAAAATGTCTGAAGGAAATCATGTCTTTGGGTTTTTTGTCTGTGGACAATTCTCTCAAAATAATTCATCTTTTTGCCTTAGACTTGAATAATTCCCTCTAGATTTTTCCTCTAAAAATAGACCTTTGAATATTTGAAACTTACCCTAATTTCCACTTGAAATGCCTTTTTTGAAAGGAAAGTACCCTTCAGCTTTCTTGAAAGTGACCCCTTTTTTTGAGAAGTGCCCTTCGAAGTTTTTGTAATGGACCCTTCAACTTTCTTGAAAAGAACCTTTTAAATTTTTTGAAATGGTCTTTGCCTTTTTTTAAATAAACCTTTAGCACTTTTGAAATGAACCCTTCTACTGAGAAAAGTGCCCTTCAAAAAATTTGTTTCAGATAAAATGTTTGCAACAATCCCTTTGGAAAGATATCCTTCAAGAAAATTACGTCAAACAAAATGTCTAAAATAATTCCCAACACTTAGAAAAAAACCCTAAAAACAAAACCTCCAAAATAATAAACACTTGGTGAAAAATAGTCTTGAAATAAAATAAACACTTAGTCCCCACAAAGTCCAAAAGAATGAACAAGTATAGAC